>KK351201.1:183759-199588 GCA_000671755.1 Glossina brevipalpis
GTGGGGGGAGGGTGGAGGGGGGGGGGGGTGAGGGGGGGGGAATTTCAGTTATTTGTTGATCTAAGTTAAGCATTCAAGTGGTTACTTTAGCTTTATACTGACTTCATGCCTAAATGGGTAGTTAAAATCGGGTAATCCTTAAATACAAAATGTCCCCGTGCCCGGATTCGTTGAAGACTTAACTTTGATCGATTTCATTAAAGATTGATCATCTATAGAAAGAAGTTTTTTTGGAAATCAAAATCTCCGCAAAATAGAATTTGAAAATCACTCCCGAGATATAGTTTTATTTCGGTTGTTCTTTCTTACATTTAAAGTTTTATTTTATATTCATCACTTGTAAGCTTTAATTTTTTTGAAATGAAGACAAGTGCGAAATTGCATTAATTTCGATTTGAGTATTTTTTTAAGGCTCAACGAGTATTGTAAATTTTCTCGAAATTACATTTTAACACTTCAAAACACTTCACTTCTCTATATAATACAAATTTTGAAACACTATTGTATTTTGTCATTAACATTTTTGTGGTATATATAAGCGATTCGATATTCGTCTTTAACCTAACTTCACTAGTAAGAGAATATTCGAGATATAATTTGTTTTACTAGACAAATTGTTAAAATCGCAATCATGTTTGTTTTAACAACTCAACAATTGTCATTAATAGGTCGATTCTTTTACTCAAGCTCATGGGTTGGCTCCCGGACCCACTTTTGTTTCCCTTACTTAGAGGGAACACATTAAGCCGAAATACTTGGTAGCAGAAAAAAGAAGTTGTAAATATGATTTGGGATTGTGTTTGCTGTACTGAAAAAATTAAAATTATTATCTATAGTGAATTGTGTAAGCGAACTTATGAACGGATTAACATTTATTTGGGATTTAAATTGAATTAAGTGATAAGAAAAGATTTGAGAGAAAATTATTTATTTATTTTTTTTTTATATCCAATTTTGTGTAGACGAATAGACAGACACATCTTATTGCATCGATCTCGCGCGCACCTCGTACCCATCTCATATGGATCTCTGACTCATCTTTATAATGCCTTTGGAAAATCTAATCTAATATACGCATTATAGGTACAAAAACTTTTTTGCTTTCATACTAAAAGTATAATTACTTCTCCTACGAACTTATTGAGTAAGATGTTATGCAAATTTCAGCGAATACCTTCTTGAAATGCCAAATGACACAAATTCTAGCCTTCAATTGAAGGAGACCACTTCATGTAAAAGTACATGAAATAGAATGTAAATATTATTTGCAGAAATTTTTGAAAATCCATTATTTCAATTAGGACGATCGTAAAAGTTTAACGCCCTGATCAAAGGTAAACGCACTTTTATAGTCTCCAACAAATACTTTTAAATGTTACAAACAGAATAACAATACTAAAATACTGTCAACACTGCGTAAATCACAATGGTACAGTGTCGTCAAAACATGTAAGGAATTCAGCTACAAATTTAAAAAAAAAAAAATGAAATATTTATTTACTCCACGGAAATCGATCGAAAAAATGGGTGAAGGCCAGTAATGATCAATTCTTTGTCCGTTTTTTGTGGTCTATATCGAATTTAAGGATCCTGCTTACAGCAATTATTAAGATTTTCAACAACATAAAAGCATAAGTAAGCTAAAGTATCAGCTCGCCTCGGAACATGGTTCATATAAGCTAAATAAGATCCGCAGAGATATTAAGCGAACAAAGAAGGAGCATAGCAATCAACAGATTGAGTATAATACGCGTCATCTTATCCATCCATCTAGACTTTTTAACACATCAATTAATGTTGCTGCTTTGTCAACGTGATAGGAAAATCTTCCATAAAAGCCCCACCGAGCAATCTTGTTGCCAGTTTGGAACAGAAAGTAAGGTCATATGGCAGAAAGACCCAACTTCATTATAAGAGTTTCTGCTGAAATTGTCATTATTAGCCTTTTTTCATATTCCCTAAACTTTCGTTGCCATTTATTGGCAGCTCTTAAGAAAAGACAGCAAGAAAGCAAAGGGTGAAAGGGCTTACGACCCCGTCGTGAAATCCTGACAACTTTTACAAAGATTGTTATATAGGCGACTTGAATTTTTCTTTCTATCTAGAAGAGGTTATAAGAAGGTATAAGGCTCTTCGTTTACAAGCGTATAAATGATGAGGGCATGATGACTGATTATCATTATCGATCAATAAGTTCATATATGAGGTTCTAATAGATTTTCAAAAAAAAATATACGAAATTTACGATACGTTTTACAATCGAGAATATATCGAGTGAAAATATATTCAATGCATTTTAAAATCGAACAAAATCTACTAATAAGTGTCAAGCAATTGTTTTTACTTCTAAATATCACTCAGAAGATGCTCCTAGATACGGTGATGGACAGAAAGAAGTATAGAAAAATAGAAAGAAACCGAGCGTAAACTGGGAAGTGTATGCCCGGTAGTTATTCTGTTATGTCTTTACCGACCAAGCATTCAAATGGGGTTACCGGACCAATCAGTGGGCATTACAGACGAGTATGCAAGCTTGATAGTTGCTCTTCTTAACATCTTGGGTATGCGATACCACTTGAGACACTGATGGAAAAGTAGACTGACTGGACACATCGGCCGGAACAAAAGCTGATATATTAGAAAATTATATTTTTGGATATTCATAAACCCAAATCAAAATTGAAAATTATAAAATATTTTATAGTAATAGTAGACGTGATATTTGTAGATTTCACCTGCAAGGTCTTAGTAAATTTTCAAGTTGCTTTCAGAAATTGATATTAACTTCTCGATTGATATCTGTTGTAAGTTGAAGATTGCACTAAAGACATGCTGTATGGACTAATAGGCGTATTGCTTGCTTGATCAATATCTATGATGAGTTGAAAGTTGAAATTATTGATATTCTGCAGGTACGCTATATAGTCAAACGAGCGAATAAGGTCCGCTTGACTTATTTGTGACCCTAAAAAATTTAATTGAATTAGATGATGTAGAGTTGGACTATGACCAGTGACCGATGATCATAAGGTCATAATATTTATAAATATTTATGTTGTAAATTTTTAAATGCTAAACATAAATATAATCCAGATGGTCCAGTTAATCAACATGCGTATGCTACTAACGGAAAACTATTTACTATTTAAAGTGAAGATACATTTCTAATTCAAATATTTTAAATGAAGTTAAAGAATGTTTGGAAGTTGCTCTTGTCAAACACAAATGATTCAACTTAACGTTGTTGAAAATCTCATGCTTTTAGAAAATGTTCGACCGTAACCTTTATCGCATTTCAAATTTGTGTCACTTATCTCAATTCCATTATCTTCCACTGTAATTTAAAAAACAAAACCAACAAATTTGGATAACATTTTTGTTTTTGTAAAATCGTCACTTTAGCGTAACACATACGCAAACAATTGCACAGTATTCCCATTTTTTTTTTTTTTTTACGCTAAATCTAAATTACAAACAATAAGAAACTAAATGGAAAATATTAAGATATCGATAGACAGACAATGTGGCACAAAGCGCTAAGCCATGTAACAATTAAATCGATTATGATGACAAAAAAGGAGCTTTGCCTTTATTGCAAAGTTGAAATAGTAAGAAAAAAAATTTACAAAATGTATTAAATCAAAAATAAAAATTAAATAAAATAAAAACTCTGTGTAAAAATTATCCGGATCTAAATAAAATAAAACAAAAAATCATTGATTTTATCAGTTTCAAAGTAGTCGTATGGCTGAAAATTAAAGAGCGCCATCTGGGCACGTTTTTGCACATTTTGTTTTAAAATTCTCTTTTCAAATCTTTTCCAAATTGTAAATAATTTTGGATTCGAAAATAGGCAGCACCACAAGAGAGAAAAATGTAAATTTAGTTAAGGCTCCCTTGTGACGGAATAGATAAGAGTTGCAACTAACAAATCAGTGTTCAAATCTTACTCCAGTAGATGTTTGGTTGTAAATATATTTAGTGCTCAAACGGTAAAGGCATTATGTATACCGATTGAACCTACGCTCGTCGCACATAGGCGTGTGAGTTTGTTTTATGAGCGTCCGCTATCTATCTCTTCCTTTTTTCCCACTTCTTCCTGACCACCGCTCTGTACACGTATATTGGGGACTTAGAAAATTTTTCTTCATCGTACCATAAATTGGAAAATTTTTCTTTATCGTACCATAATTTGGAAAATTTTTCTTTATCGTACCATAACTTAGAAAATTTTCCTTGTGTTCAAATGCAAAATATATTGAAAATATATTCATTCGATATATCGATAGTGAAATGTATCGTATATCGTATTTGTATATCGTATTATTTTTAAAAAAATTTATTACAGACAGAATCTCATGTATAAACTTATTAATCGAATCCCATATTCACATTGTCTATGTTATTCATTTGCTTCTAAATGAAGAGCCTTTTACCTTATAATCTATTTTAAATAGAAAAGGCATACGAGCCTTTATCGTATATATTTTATCAAAACAAATCTAAGAAGGAAACCAACAGAAAATTAAGCAATCCATATAACAATCTATGCAGAAGCTGTCGGGATCCAGTGACGTGACCCATGTAAACATTTGCTTCCTTTTTGTCTTTTTCTAAGACCTAAGATGATCTATAAATATCAATAAATGCAATCTAAAGTTTACGAAATATGAAAGACGGGTTGGTTGATCGTATTTAAAAAAAAGTTAAAAAATTCCTTGACATTTATTAGTAGATTTTGTTCACAAATGCAAAATATATTAGAAATTATATACATTCGATATATTGATCGTAAAACGTATCGGTTTTCTTATCACGTTGACAAAGCAACGATATTAATTGATTTGCTAGAAAGCTTGGATTGATTGGATACATAAGACGATTGGATACATACGCTTTGTCGATTGTTATGCTTCTTCTTTCTTTGGATACTTAGCCTAGATGAGCCATGTTACGATGCAAGCTGATACTTCATCTTAACCTAACCTAACATAACAGGCTAAGAATTATTTTATTTATGGTTTCTTGATGTTTGCAGCGCACGTCAAGTACGTTTTAGATAGTTTTGGCATTTGAAGAACTAACTTAAACCTTCAGACCTAATAGTGTTAAATTAAAACCCATAAATTACACACAAAAAGGATAACAACTAATATTTGTTTTTTTTTTTCTTTGTAACCTCCATCCAATATGTCCTGGTTTCCAATTGAATCGCTTGAGAGTTAAAGAAAAACAAATAAAAACAGAAGTCGTTTTTCTTAACAATGATTTCAGATTCATTATCTTGACTACTAACCGAACGAGCACGAAGACAGTTCGTTGACTATTGCTTGGTACTTATTAAGAGTAAGTAAACAAATCCAAAGTTGCAATCATAATTTCCAAGGGCAATCTAAGATCGCAATCATAATTTGTATGGGCGAATACGGAAATAGTTTCTTAAGGTTACTCTGACCTTTATCAAGAATATATATACTTTCTAAGCGATCTCTCTCCTAAGCCTTTTTTCAATGCCTTGCAAATATTTCAGAAATTTACTATAGCTCTCCTATGATATGTATAAAAATTATACTAATATATTTTATTGATGCCTTTAAAGTTTTATAACAAAAATTATTCCCGGTATTTTAAATTTGCTATATAAAGCGAAATAACTCTATACGTAAACTGATTGTTTTACTTTTTGTTTGCTTTTTTTTTGAATTTCCAATGACACATAAAATGTTTAACGAACCATGAAATAAAAAAAAAAAAAAAAAAAAAAAAAAAAAATAGAAAAGGAAAGAACAAACAAAATGAAAACGAAAATATAGGAAGATAATCAAAAATAATTTTTATAATATAACGGTATTAGAAATATTTACGATTTTTTTTTTGATTGCTTATGTGCGCTTATGACCTTAATTTTGGATGCTTATGGATTAGATTTTTAAAAAAAAATTGTTAATTTGATGTTAAAATTTAATGTGTAATGAAGAATTTTAATAATGTTGGTTGTTGCTATGAAAGTTCATCGTAAAAGCAAATACATGACAATTTGAAGAGAATTCAAAACTTTTATCTAAATAATAAAATACATGAACAATGGAAAAGCAAGTTAAACTATTAAATAATTTGTCAAGGCCGATCATTAGACGCTTTACAACGTTTCGAAAAGACACTTTACAACGTTTCACAATATGTCGTTGTAAAGTGCGCATAAGATGGAAAATAATTCGATTAAATCGTTTTTTAATAGACCTCTTGGTTCGGTTGAAATATGTCAGTTTATCAAAAATCATCAAAATATCTCGTAAATTTGGAGCATTTTACATTGATGAATGTATAAATAAATAGAGAAGCTTTAATTGATCTGGAAAGTAATTTTGAACCGCTACATATTATTAGGTGTGTAAATAAGTTCTCCGTATTTTTTTTTTTTTCTGAGTAAATTGAAATTTGTTTAAAATATATTCGTTAGAAACGCTAAGAATTGAAATATTTTTGCTATCACTATCTATGGTCTTTTCCAGGTAGCTTACAGAGGCCCTGGCTGTAGAAACTTTCTGGTTCCGAGGCGAAATAATTATAGACCGATTTTCGTACTTCTTCAATTTTTATCAACTGCTCGTCTGGTAAATATATCTGCATTGCTCTGGACAAGTAGAAATCGGAAGCCGACAGACTTGAAGAATACTCCGCAAATAGAATAAACTGCCAGCCCAAGTTGTAGATCAATTTCTGGGTTACTGGCAGCGGAACCTTGATGATTTCGAGACGAGCTAGTCATCGAAAAATTTTTGCAATTTGAGAACCACTGAAACGTTGTATACATCTGCAAGCATCCAAATAAATGATGATGAGAAGAATACATGTCTAGAATATGATACGCAGTGTTCGATGAAAGTTTCCCAGCTCAAGCCGAAGGTAGATTCATCGATTGCTTTTCCATATTTCTCATTGTAAGCAATCGAGTTGCATTTGCTGGTTAAATTATTTCTTCTAACTGTATAGTAAATCCTTTTAAAATTTGTCCTGAATGTTCGCCTATTAAACTAGGAAGTTCTTAATCCCATACCTATCGTGAAGCTCTAGAAATTTCATTGCGTTCAAGATTAAAAAGATTTTTGTACGAAATCTTGCAAATCATTAATTTTAATTATTTCATTATTTATTGCATTTTTACATAGTTTAATTGTTTCAGTAGATTTGACTGCCTTTTTTTTTCAATTTAAAGCAAAATAATATGCAATGCTGCTTATATTTCTTTTATACCCTCAATGATAGCTTGTAAATCTTAAATAAGTCTTATATTATACGACACTGATGTCTGAATTATGTATATTTAAAATGGCGAGAGAAATAATTGCGTTCGGTATGTTTTAAAAAGCAATCAATTTCATCACTTGTTCACTTGTTCATTTGTTCATACAATAGTAGTAAATGTATTTTTTAAACGTCATATCGTCCATCTCTTTTTTTTTCAGATTCCTACTAAAACTGAGTTTTATGTTGAATGTTGTCTAAGAAATTAACATAAGAAGATATTAAGGAATTATTAAAATTTTTTAAAAATATAATAAATCTATTCGAATTACGTTTCGTTCATTATCTTAAATCGACCTATAGAACTTACTATTCATATGATAATTGAGGAAAGAAGAAAATTATATTCAGCTATGCCGAATCTTTTATACCCACAACCTTTATCTTAAAAGAAGGGAGAAAAACTAAATTTTAATAGGTGGGCGTGGCAGATCTTTTCTATTTTTATAAAATATTATAGAACACCGTCAGCCATGGAATACCATGGAAAACAGCCAGAGAACAGACGTGCTTTTAACTTATACTGTAGGCGTGACCTGTAATTGATTTGACGCATTATCAATCAATCAATATTTTAATAGATGGGCTTGACAGAGTTTTTCTATTTTTATAGAATATCATGGAATACCGAGAGTCATGGAATATCATGGAAAACAGCCAGAGAATAGACGTGCTTTTAGCTTATACTGTGGGCGTGGCCTGTAATCAATTTGACGCATTATGAAATCAATATTTTAATAGATGGGCTTGGTAGAGTTTTTCTATTTTTATAGAATATCATGGAACACCGAGAGTCATGGAATATCATGGAAAACAGCCAGAGAATAGAAAATGAAAATTCGAATTCGATATCTTCATTTTTGCGACCAGGAGAATGTTTACCACGGACATTACATAGACGGACCGACAGACATGTTTAAATCGATTCTAAATTTAATGCTGATCAAGATTTATATATATGCTTTTTAGGGTCTCCGAAATTTCCTTCTGGTAGTTACAAATCAAATGAGAAAATAAAGTATATACCTTACCTTCGGTGGTGGGTATAAAAATGTAGGTCAAGTAGGTATTGTTTGTCTATCAACAATTTAAACCTACTGTTTAAACCTACAATTAAACCTACCGTTGAAAACATCAATGTTGTAAACCAATGTTGTTTGTGAAGACCAACGTTACCACTTAGTTTTGTTTCCATACTTAGATCTAAATTATTACAAGTTTCTTATATTATTATCCAGTTTATACGTTTACGTAGGGTAAGTTTTAGTATTAATTAAGAAACATTGTTTTTGGAAGTATTATAACATTCGAAGGTGATCATCACAGCGACAACTTAACGTATTTTCGAATATAGATTCGGATGAAGTAAAAAATTTTATTTCATCTTTCTTGATAATTCAGTTCTCCAGGTCTGGTTGAAGGGGACTATTTGTTTTACGTTTATCCGCCTGAGTTCGGTCGAAACAACACCGAAGGGGCCGGAAAATTAACGTAATTAAGTAGGGAAAGGACAACTTTATCAAAGAATTAGAAACTAGGACTAGAATTGTATGCTTAATAGCTAATTAAGATATATATAATTTTTTTTTTTTTTAAAAAAGCTTTTGAATCTTTGGGGGAATACTGAAGGACTTAATTCAGAAAACTTTTAAGTAAAAATTAGAAATTAGTGTATGCATGGAATATAAGAACCCTGATTAAATAAAATAAGTTTTGTGAACTACCATTGAGCAGACAATTGAAGGGAGATAAGGGCGAACTGTAGTCACCGTAAGGGAAGATCATATAATAAATCAAAAGGTTAAGAAGTATCTTTACAAGTAAAGTAGAGAAATAATGGAAAAGGTACACCTGGGATAAGCTGGCAAGCTCGGCCTAGGCATTAACAAAAATAATAATAAAAATTTCCCAATCGGAATAATTTAATCTTCATGCTGCATAGATGAAAATTTCAATTTTATTTAATTAGAGAAAAGTTAAATTTTTTTATTATATTTGTTCCAAAAAATTACAAATTAATTCTATTTTAATTATATTTTGATATAAATCCTTCCCAGGCTTTGTTTAATAGGGTTCTGTTAATCGCTTAACAGCTCTTTGATAAAAGTTTTGGTTTGTGACTTTACTAAGTAAATTTAAATTTAACTTTACACCCTCGAAAAATCAATTATACTTCTTTCTTAAGGTACTTGGACTTTCTTATAGCATTATATGGAGTATTCTTCAAAAAGATTTGCTTTTAAAGACGTATAAAATTCAGACTTGACTCAAGAACTTAAACCATATGATCATTTTTGATAGAAATTAATAGAAATTGTACAGATTAAGTTTTATAACAATTAGGAAAACAAAATATAATTTTTATTTAATCACGCTACAGCAAAAGATGCATCCATTCCACTCTGTTGTTGTACATTTTTTTTTTCCTCCAAAAAGCTTAATAAGCCCTAATACCTTAAGTATGGAATATACTTATATATATATAATGGATTCGAATTAATAGAGATGATTTGTGACCATGACTTGGTCAACAAACCAATATAAACTTTAAATAAACAAATTGATTTATCTACGTACGTGTGCTAACAGTACAATATATGTACACCTTGACTTACAACCTGCAATTCTATGAACAAGAAAGAACACACAAAAAAAAAAAAAAAAAAAAAAAAAAAAAAAAGATGATGGATGTAGTTGAATGGCAACTGTGTGACGCATTGTCCAAACAGTACCACTAAAGCAATGAATAAACAAAACGTCATCTTACTCAATTGTTTTCCCAGGATATCAAAACTAAATTCTAACGACGACAAAAACAACCGCAACTGACTTTTATAGCTAATGCCAATACTTGTTTAGTTTACTAAATTAAAAAATAAACATAAAAAACGAAAAAAAAAAAAAAAAAAAAAAAAAAAGTAAAAGTAATGAACGTGATGAGATACGATGTTCATGTTCAATTCTGTATGGAATTGTTATGCAATGTATTGAGAGTATACAATCTTTAGTAGAGCAAAAGAATAGAAAGCTGACAAAATTTTCTAATGAAAGTTTATAATAAAAAAAATGTAGCTACGAACGAATGCCAGATTAACAATAAAATGAAATATTTTTTTTTTTTTGATCAGCATGAGAAAGATAAAAAGTTGCGTTCTTGCCTATGGCCATGTTTATGTTAGAAAAAGTAAATGTTTTTTAAAAAATTTTACTTAATTTCTCTTTCTCTTTATTTTATCTTTAAAAAATAATGTACATTTTATTGAGAGAAATTCACATTTAATACCTAAAGCTGCTTAGCGAACATCGTATTTCCATTTTTAATGATGATCGACAAATATGATATTACATTGGCTTTGCTAAGTGTTGTTGTTACCCGATAGCTCAAACTAATTCATAGAAAATTTTCGATAATTTTATTATTGGAAACAGAAATTAGTGCGCTCGTTTTATTGATAGATGTTGACAATTAGGACCTAATGTTTTTTTTTTTTTTTTTTTTTTTTTTTGTAAAAAAGCTTAACTAATGAACAGATTAATCAAAGTATAGTCCATTAGTGGCTGATACTTTCTGTCACTTTTTGTAAAAATATAAATTTCTGAAAGGAAAGAGCCAACTGCTATTTTCGGGTTATGGAGGAGAAAACCTACTTTTTGACTATCGTTATAAGAATGTTTGTCCCACTCAATCAGACAATAAGTAATCGATGATAACTAATGTTAACCAGAAGGAGTAAGTGGTATCTGTGCTAATAACACCTGGAGAGGCAACAGGTATTAGTATTGCTATAGCTTCCTGGGTAGACGGAACCGAATTTCGTCATACTGAAAACTCACGATATCATGACTTTTAGCAATATAGCGCTCACCTTTCGCCTGAAATAAGCCATAACATAGTACACTAATCTGATATATTGCGGCCGCTTTTCGGTTCAGTTTCACCAATTATTGTTAAGCTTAAATAAGCCACAAGGGTCAACATCCATCTGGAATATTGCGCCCGTGTTCCTGTTCAGTTTCATCAATTAATGTTGATAGCGTTCGCTAATTTGCCTGGAATAAGTCATAACATACCACACTTGTGTAACGTATTGCACCCACTTCTCGGTCCAATATCACCAGTTATTCATGGTAGCGTACCCTAATGCGGTTGGAAAAACCCATAATATGCCGCACTTATGTGAACAATTACGCCCGCTTTTCGGTTCAGTTTCGCCAATTATTATAGCTAGCGTTCCCTAATTCGGCTGCAATAAGCCACAATAGTCCACATCCATCTGGAAAATTTTGCCCCATTTTTCCGGTTCAGTTTCACAAATTATTGTTGGTTAACGTTCCCCAATTCGATTGGAATAAGTCATAATATATCACACTTATGTTACATATCGCACCCACTTTTCGGTCCAATATCACCAATTATTTATAGTAGCTTTCCCTAATTCGCTTGGAAAAACCCATAATACACCGCACTTATCTGAACAATTGTGCCCGCTTTTCGGTTCAGTTTCGCCAATTATTGTAGGTAGCGTTCCCTAATTTGGCTCGAAAAAACCGTAATATGCAACTCATTTACCAATGAAACTTAAGTAAGATTTCAGTTAGAGCGTTGCCAATGAAATCTTTTGAAACCGCTTAAATTTATTTTAAGAAAAAAAAAAAAAAAATAAATTTTGACAGTTTTGCACGACAACTATAACAATACCCATAAAATTTATGAAGGAACTTATATCTGAAGCTTTTTACAGATCTTACAAGACATTTAACAAACTGTATAGTACCGCTAACCTGAGATGATAGGAATAAAAATTCACTTGTTCGAAAGGGCCCAAATTTTGGGTAAATTAACATAATCTTCTTGAAAATATTTATAAGCCTTTCGTATAGAGCAATTGGCTCAATACGCTTCAGAATATGTTTCAGTTTCGCCAATTACCCCTTAATTAGACCGATATCTCTTTCAGACGAATATATTTTTGGGCATTCACGAGCAGGTAGTTAGTTTCTAACCAATTCTGCGTTTTTCCTAGGTGTACACTAAAAAAGTATTTTGGTGCTGAATATAACAACGAAGTTCGAAATTTTTATTTTCCGAATATATATGGATTTCGCGTTTTTTAACATTTCGAAATGGAAAATATGAAAAGATGAATTTGTTTCGATTTAATATCGCATGCAAACTAAGCAAATAGATTTTTTCAGACTCTGTTTTCGTTTAACTTATTTTGTGGATGTGGCACTTGAATTAAGAAATTTAACATGCCATTGCCAACAGCAGCAATTGGTGGTGTTGTTGTTAATCCCCCGACATTTATTCATTTATCTATCAGCAAAAGATAAATCGAAAACATTGTGATGAGATAAACCTTAAAAGCCATTAAATTGAATTAAAGTTTGTGATGACGAAAATATGATGGTACACAATAACATCATAAACGCATCTTCTATAGTAATAGTGTTTATAGTTTACCTTTTTTGTGTAGCGGGAATATATGTATACATCGATATTTAAAAGAGAATGGATTTTAAAATATTTATTTTCAGGTTTAATCCGAAATTTATACTTATCGATTAAAACTATGTTCTGTTCTTTCTGATTGACGTTTGGACAACGACAAGAGAACAAGAAACAAATCCATCACTTAAGTAGTGATGTGTCAGTTATATGCGTAAACTTTTATTTAATACCCTTAAATGCATGATTTTTTTTGTTTTGAATTCGAAATAATCATTTTGAATAGGAACAAATCATAACCTTAGATTACGTTAAAAATAAATTTAAAAAATCCCAGGTAATAATATTGAGTATTTATTTTCCAAAAAAAAAGTCATATATAGATATATAGCGTTTTCTAAAAATCTGATATACATCCAATAAAATTTTCAACATCAAACATTGGTAGCGTATCTTACTCGCTTTATAGGGAATTCGAAAATATCTCTCCAAGTAACATAATAAACCTCATTCAAATGTAAAAAAAAAAAAAATTAATATAACTTGTCCGTTAAAGGTAATATTAAGTTTTTTTTCACACGCGATCTATTGCCTTTGATTATCAAAGCCGCTTTCGGACACGCCCTCAGGTTTCAGATTTTTGATTAAAATTAGTAAAACTGGTATGTACTGTTTGTATCTGTGCTAAAAAAGGGTAACTTATTCTGGGTCGTTGTAAGAATGGAAACCCAACCCCTTCCCCACTTCTCGAACATACAATAGGTAATCGATTGGAACCATTTTCAATCAGAAGGCATAACGTATGCAAGCGTTAAGGAGGAGTGGATTTCCAAATAAAGTCATTGAGGTTAGGTCCGATATTTACAAACGTAACTCAAAAATTCGATTTGATTTATAACAGGAAAGATTAGTCATAAGGAAGCTTTTCAAATATTCAAATTTTCGTAACAAAATTTCGGGAACTTTTTTAAAATATCGCTTCCTTTTCCTAAAGGACAATTTGGCCTTTTGGGAAATAAAAAAGCGAAAGGAATATAAGAATTTACTTTTACATCCAAGGTATGCATGAATTTTGTGTATATCAGAGATCTATTTTTAAATTTAAATGTTTAAATATTGGCAGAAATTTCAATCTTCATAAAACACGTGTACAAAATCGTTTCGTTCAAAAACTTTGCATAGACTTGTTATGCCCTTTCTTAGCTTATTTTACTTTGTGCCACTTGCACTATAAGGTATACTAAAATTACGTATGTAGCACATACGACGGTTCCAGATAGATCCAGGTTTTATAATATCAATTAATTTAGAATCACTTTCTGAGTCGGTTTAATTCTGTCATCCACGATTTTTTTTGTCCGGGCGGAGAAAATTATGTTCCTAACAAGGCCTAGTCTTCTAAGGGAAACGTATCTCAGACTTTGGAACATAAAACAAATTTGCCTCTTGAATAGAGTTCCTTAGTCTCCTAAGGAAAACATATACCAGAATCAGCAATATAAAGCAAACGTATCCCTTGAAGTAGAGTTCTTAACAGAGGGCTTAGTGTCCAAAGGGAAACGTGTTTCACAACCTGGAACATCTTCTAAGAGTAAACTATGTCACAACCTGGTACATAAATGTACCGATGCCCTTATCTTTTTGTGATCACCATAGTTCACGTAGCTGTGGCTGACATCTTTTCTTGACGGGCAATCAACTACCTGTCTGCGATCGGTGGGATCGCCCAAAGAATTTATTTATTTTGTACCAGGCGACGTGTGATTTCAACAATTGCCTGGTAGATGCATCGGGGAAAATGTTTCCTTTCATAAAAGAAAAGAGGACCTCTTCCCTTCTCAACAGTTCTTCGCCATGAAAGCCACTCTCTAATGGAGACCAATCTGCAGGTGGCTCTTCCCTTCTCAACAGTTCTCCGCCATGAAAGCCACTCTGCAATGGAGACCACTCTGCAGGTAGGTTTTATGGGATGCTTAAGTAATAGTAGCACGAGAAGCACAGTAAAAGCTGGGCTAATCATTTCACATATGTAGAAATCATAAGGGCCAATCATTCAACATACGCAGAAGTCTTAAGGGTTAATCATTCTACATATGCAGATGTCCTTCAAATAAGGATATATGGAAAATCGACTAGTCAAACTAATTCCATGGGGTTAAAATTAGTGTAAGAGGATGCCGCACTTATGTTCGTTGCAGACCCCTTCAGATTATGTTGAGATTACTTTTTGCCTGGCCACTGGGTATGGCTCTTCATGGAATAATTGTAAGGGACTGCTGTGGAATGCTAGATAGAAACAACTCTCGCTAGTGGGTGGGAAATCTGGATCATAACCACTTTTCTCATTCCTGCACCCTATGAATCGTATAGGATTCTCTATTGATGGCTGTTGTTTTACAAACTAAGGATGCCAGTTATCGCTTCTATTTAACCCATGTATCATCAGACATTGTGGAACTAGGCGGGCACCAACGCTAAATTACATAACATATTTGTCTTTTTTTAGTTTTGAATATTACACTTTTACGGGACCAATTTTCGATATATTCTACATAAATTTGATACATAGACATGCTTTGCCTTAAGAATCCGAATCCGATAGCAAGTGAATCATTTTGAATTATTTTTACAATTAATTTTTCTATTACGTAGTGTCTTACACACAGTCATTGCGAAGTATTACAAGGTAGTTAAGGTACGTCCTTGACCGGTTATAATGTTTTAAATTGTTTTATCATAGTCTTGTACATAAAAGTCTACAAAGTGTTAAAATGTAAACGATTGACGATTTTCACAACCGAATAAATAATGTGACCTTTTATCATTTTCAACTATCAGATGAGTGCTCACACCTGTGAATGAAATGTAATTTAAAGCAAAAAAAATTTTAAATTTTTTCTTTAACTGAATTGATTAGAAAAATTACACATTAAACTAAGCGAGGTTAACTAGTCTTCCAAAATGTATATATCACTATTAAAGTGTTTTTATTTTGTTCTCTATATTATTCCCTTATTTGTTGTTTTTATGGTTACGAATGGTAGTGACAACCCACCAATTAAGATGGAAATGGGG
>KK351201.1:221063-232219 GCA_000671755.1 Glossina brevipalpis
AGAGAGAGAGAGAGAGAGTGAGAGTGAGTGAGTGAAAGAGAGAGAGAGAGAGAGAGTGAGGGGTAGGGAAATATATAAATTTTTATATAAATTACAAAAATATCTTCCTTTACATTTTCAGTTTAGAAGAAAACATAATTAAAATTTTACATACATACACACATATACACACACACGCGTACATAAGCAAATATTTACATTATAGTGTCTACTTTTTGTTTGTTTACACATAAATACATAATATCGTGTATTTGAATTCAACTTCCGTTTGTCGTGATTAGCACGAATTATTATTTGTTGTTCTTGTTGGCCCATAAAGCACGCATCGTGCATTTTTAATGTGCAAGGAATACATCAAGTTTAACGTATGCGGTTTCCCGTTCAAAGTTAATGTATTTTTTTGTTTTTTATTTTTTGATTTTTTCTTTTCTTTAGTGAAAATAAAACAACTTTAATTTTAGATTCAATGCATTAGAATAAAATGCTTTTTCGTTAATTTATGAAGATTAACATTTTTTTTCTTCTGCTTCTTCGTTTTCTTATTCTTTGTTTTCATTCCTAAAGATTGTATTTTTTAAGAAAAATATTTAAAAAACACATTACCTTAATGCAAAAAAAAAAAACAATATTCTCTTTGAGAAATAATGAAATAAATTTTAAAATAACGGAATCGTTTGCTTATTGCTTTGAAATACTGTTCTTTTGCTAAAATAAACGCTAAATAATTTTCATAGAAATAAAAGGTAATTCAGTACAAATATATATTTACGTACAGCCATGCATACATACATACATACTGTATACATACTGCATACATACATACATACATAAGATGTATATCGCGTATATACGTAATTACTTGCGAAAATTCCAACAGATGTTCGCAGTTGTTTTTCCAAACTCGCACAAGTGGCAAATATATGAAGTGCGGTGGTGCATTGAGTGAAAGCTGAAATTAGTGCCAACATTTTAAAACATAATATGTTCGAAATCCGTGGCCTACACTAAATTTAATCAGATTGCGAAAGGGAAAAATTTTTACCTTTCTTCCCCAAATTTACAAAAAAAATATTAATAAATCAGTCGATAATTCCTGGGGAAAAGGAAGAAAAACGGGAAAAATTTTTCCTTTCTTCCCCAAATTTACAAAAAAAATATTAATAAATCAGTCGATAATTCCTGGGGACAAGGAAGAAAAAAGGGAAAAATTTTTCCTTTCTTCCCCAAATTTGCAAAAAAAATATTAATAAATCAGTCGATAATTCCTGGGGAAAAGGAAGAAAAAAGGGAAAAATTTTTCCTTTCTTCCCCAAATTTCCAAAAAAAAATATTAATATATCAGTCGATAATTCCTGGGAAAAAGTAAGAAAAAAAAATCAACTCTTCAGTTAGTCCTGTCATGAGTCATCAGCCTTAATTGCAGAACGATTTGTCAAGACTTTCAAAATACTCTTCAGCTTTCATCATTTCATCAATTCATCATTTCATTTGCTCTTTTTCTCTTTAGACTTTTCTTTTTTTTTTTTTTGAGATTTGTAAACTGGCCAGATCTGGATCAGAGTGCTAGCAATTTGAAAATTTAGTCTCTGAAGTCATTAAACTTAAGCGTCGATTTTTTTTTTTTGTCCCACTGCAAGCAAATACGCGATACGTATGTATTTAGACTATGACTTTCTCCTGCCAAAAGTTTTATGTAAAATATTGAATGCACTGCCTTTTGATATTTTCAAAATGTCTACTATCTCTTGCAACTTTAGTTTTCGATTATTACGAATATCAATGTCAATGTTTTGCGATGTAATCATGTCATGTCGTTTGAGCTTGCACTGCTTACAGCATTATCGCTATCCGTACGAGCACGTTTCAAACCAGCCAATCATTGATAAATTGCTGTTTTTGTGCGTGTAGGATTACATACAAGCCGAGTTCGAATCATATTTTTATCCATCAAAAAAAAAAAAAAAATAGAAATGTTTAATCATTAAAATGGAATTTGAATTTTTCCATTATTTTGAATATAAGCGTTAGTAAAAAAAAAACAATTAATCGGAATGAAAGAAATTTAGAAAGGGATTGGTTGAAGGTTCGGAACTTCCAAACAATAATATGAAATTTTGTTGTTCGATAATTTTTCAGTGCCGGAACTTATTGATCTTATGGGTTATATTTCATTGTTGACAATTCAAAACGATTTTGTTTTGGAAATTTATTCGCTTTTTTCTATAGTGATGTATATATAGCATTATAAAAACAATACAGTCAGATATTATCTTACCATTGGAAAATTGAAATTATTTGATTTTCAAAAATCTTTTGAAATTTCTTTTTTTTGTTATGGATGCATGCAGTAAATTTTTATCAGAAGCATTGTATGCGTAACATACATACAACATATGTACTCGGAATAAACTCAAATTGAACAATTATTAATGTCAAAATATTGAGAAAACTTTCAAAATTTCTTCAAGTTTTCTCAAAAATATCGTAAGTGGAAAATATGACATATGATCGAACATAACCTCAAAATTGAAAAATTATTTATTTCGAAATATTAACAAATCTTTGAAAATTTTGCTCAATATTTGCTACCTAAGTAGACGGAAAAGCTATATATTTTCCCAAATATATCATAAGTGGAAAATATGACATATGATCGGATATAATGTCAACCTTGAAAAATCATTTATTACGATATTTTAAAAATCTTTCAAAATTTTGCTCAATTTTTGCTACATATGTATGCGGAGAAGCTATATATTCTCTCAAAAATATCATAAATCGCTAATATGACATATGATCGGACATAACCTGAAAATTGAAATATCATTTATTTCGAATTAACAGAACTTTCAAAATTTCTTTAAATTTTGCTGCTTATGTATGCGGAGAAGCAATATATTTTCTCAAAAAAATCATAAGTAAAAAATATGACATATGATCGGATATAACCTCAAATTGTGTGTGGAATATTTTCTCAAAAAAATCATAAGTAAAAAATATGACATATGATCGGACATAACCTGAAAATTGAAAAATCATTTATTTCGAATTATTAACAAAACTTTCAAAATTTCCTTAAATTTTGCTGCTTATGTATGCGGAGAAGCAATATATTTTCTCAAAAAAATCATAAGTAGAACATATGACATATGATCGGATATAACCTCAAATTGTGTGTGGAAAAGTAATAGATTCTCTCAAAAATATCGTAAATGGAAAATGCAACAGATGATCGAACATAACCTTCAATTTTTATTGTAGAAAACAAATATATTCCCTCGAAAATATCGCAAATAGAAAAGATAATCTCAAATTGAAAAATTATTTATTTCGAAATATTAACAAATCTTTCGAAAATTAATTCAATTTTTCTATGAGATATTAATTGAACATAATCTAAATATTGGATTAAAATATTTCTAAACCTTTTGAAATGCATTCTATAATAATTTTTGGTAAAGACTTAATTATAATAACAAAAAAATTATTTTTAAATTTTCCTCACGTAGAAATCTTTGTTAAGGAATTATGCATAGACTGAATATGAAGACATTTTTTAAAACATTAGTTTAAAACAAAAAAAAAAAAAAAACAAAAAAACAAAATATTGTTGTTGCCCTTTTTAACAAAACTTTTCAAGAAATTGGAGGGAAGGAACTCCGTTACGCTTTAGTGATTGTCAAGTTCTATTAAAATGTTTTGCGTATGGGTGAAGAAACTGAATTGAACAAGCTGTGTACGCTAAAAGCTAAATTCAAAATAAATTCCTAGCAAATGTATTCACACAACAAGCATTTACGTTAATGTTGAATGGAATCATATATTGTTGGATTTCTTTTCGACAAAATCAACATTAAATTGTTTAACTGCAGTTGGTTGATTGCCACTCAAGCATAGCGAAACTTTAGTCGAACCACTTAAATATTTGTCGTCGTCGTAAAGAAATGTTTTTTTTTTTTTGCTTTTTTTTCGTTTTTCGTTTTTCTTCAATATAAGAATAATTTTATTATTATTATTTTTTCTACCATTTTATTCTACGTTTTTCAGCATAAGCACAACCTTTTGAAACGTGATTTTGCAAACATTTTAAGGCTGCAATTACGTCTTAATCGATGTTTTTTGTGCATAAATTTGCATAAGTGTAGGTGTGCTTGTGTCGTCCATGACACGCTCTTCGCTTTTCAAGAATGTCGTCACAACAATCAGCTCAAAATACTATATAACCATGTAAAAAGGAAATATTAATGATTTTGTGTCAATTACGCTCTCTAAGCGAAGGTTCATTGGTGTTGGGGATTTTTTTTTTCGTTTTCATTACACAAACAACAAATTGGATTAACAAATATATTCATTCAGTAGTGCGTTTACAAAGAATCGAGGATGTGTAAACAATATTGAAAGACTTTGTGTCTGTATTTTTTAATTTTTTATTTTTTATTTATTTATTTTTTTTTTTTTTTTTTTGTTTTTGTTGTTGAAAAATTTTTTTTAATTATTTACTAATGGAACAAAGAAGGGTTACTTATATTTAATGATATGGTCATGTCAAGGTAATAATAGAAGAGAAAGAATTTAAAAAAAAAAAATGAGCTTACGTTTTGGAACGAATTTTAATTATCTCCTTCTCTTTACTAGTAATTATGTAATTTTCTTGACCTCTCAGCTGGCCATTAGGTACCATTTCCGCCTTGAACTTTAAGGCGTTTTAGCTTGATGCCAACCATCCTACAATCAATATCTGCTGCTATAGACGTTAATGAAATCGAAAAATGAAATTAAATCAAATCGGATGAATTCTTAAAGAATTTTTCAACTTGACTTTCGCTTCTCTAGCAAGTTTTCGGAAGAAAAACGGACTGACGATAGGCCTGAGCACATTAATTCTTGATTTTATGACGAGGGAAAAAAAAAATTATGTATTTCAAGTTGCCATATATCTGCCGAACTTCGTGAAGGTCTCAAAACATTTGATTGGTCAATTTTAAGATTAATTTGTCCCATCCATAGAGTGTAGCATAACTAGCAAGTAACGTCAGATGTTCATTTTTATACCCCTTACCAAAGATGAAGGGTATATTTCATTTTGTCACTACCAAAAGGAAGCTTCGTAGACCCCACAAAGTATATCCACTTTTGACCAGTTTAGAATCGATTTAAGCATGTTTCTCTGTCCGTCCTTCTGTAAAATGTTTGCGGTAACCATTCTC
Source organism: Glossina brevipalpis (assembly GCA_000671755.1). Taxonomy (NCBI): domain Eukaryota; kingdom Metazoa; phylum Arthropoda; class Insecta; order Diptera; family Glossinidae; genus Glossina; species Glossina brevipalpis. Next base: position 226,271 of record KK351201.1, read on the forward strand.
CTGGCCGAAAAAATGAAGATATCGGCTTCAAATTTGGCAGAAACATTGGAAGTTCTTACACGGCCACGCCTATCTATTACAATTTAGTTTTTTCTCGCCTTTTTAAGGTAAAGGTGATGAGATGGTATAAAAAACTCGTCACAACCGGATATAATTTTTTTACTCGTTTAAATTGTATCCATTTAATCCTCAATATATTTACTTGATTTCGTTCTTGGACCCAGGTACTTCAGAAACCCTGGCATAGGAAGAAAGAATGGCTTTTTTTCTTATTTAAAAACATTTCATTGTATTTTTTCCCTCTTGTCTCTGCAGAAGAGAAGGCAAATGTTTTCTGTTTAGAATATTATCGAAAATTGTTTTGCATGACTCACACATAATCCCTAGTTTTTAAGTTAACTCACTAAGAACGGTCCATCGACAATACTGGATTATCCATTTTATGGTTCCGAAAGTAAACGCAAATAAAATTCACTTCTGACTGAGATTTGGATAAAATATTTTTTCTCATCATGTTGCCTCGATCTTGCCATTATTTGTGACATACATAAGTCAAATGTCCTCTACAGAACTTTTTACATAAATGGAGCTTTTTGAAGCAATTTTTGATGACTTGTCTAGATATAGCCGGCAAAAGTTCGGTAGTAATTTACATCTAACTTGTTTTCAAAGTGTCCAGAGGCTAAGGATTGTTCCTATAAACTCGTTTGCATAACCGCCACAAAAGAAATTCCTTGATCTTGGTGTCCTACTAACATCACTAAAACGTGAAATTATACGGCCGGGAAACATCTCGCGCATTAACGCCGAAAGGGACTGTTATATGGCTTGTGGCAACGTCCTGTTGGAATCACATATCTTTAACAATCAATTTCACGCAAAAAATAATGGTAATTATGGGGTCGTAGCGATCAGAATTAACGGTTTGCGTCAAATCGTCATAGTTTTCAAAAAATTACGGACCTATTGCATCCCTAGACGAAATGCCGAACATTAACTTTTTGGGAATGTAACGATTTTTTCAAACTTACATGTGGATTCTTATTGCCCCAGACGTGACATTTTTGCTTGTTGACGTGTATAACAAGCGAAAAGTTGGCCTTATCACCGAAGAAAGTTCGATGCGTCATCGTCATGGTCATTTACTGTTGCTCGAGCACTTAATCAACGTATCATCTACGCATTGCATCGACCGATCGGTTTTCTTCGGTTCTTGTCCTAGCTCAATATTCTAAGAATGAAGACCGCGACATAATGTATCCAAATACTGTTCGCACCGCGTAAAAAATAAATCTAAGTCTTCTTCGACACTTTCTCATCAATATTCTCGATCGAGCGTGCGTTTAGTATATATGTGGACCTTAAAAAATCTCTTACAGGTCCAGTTGCTTCAAGCTTCTTCATAGTTTCGCATATAGTGCGCTCAGATAGACGACTATGCTTATAATAATCAGCTTACAAAACATATCTATTATAGAATCACTATATTTGTAGTGTCTACTATTTTGAAAGTTTCAGCGGTTCTACAATAATTCATATTATAAAATGGCAAACGTAACGCTAAACATATGATAGCCTGGATGACAATTTTGTTTTATATTTATTATCGCAAAAAGTTTGCCAAATCCGAATCACGAAATGGATAATCCTATAAATTATATTGAGAGTGATCGAAAAAAGTCTGGGGCCCATTCTCAATTCATATGACATACAATTCGTCCTTGAGCTAAAACATGTCAATTTATAAAGATTCGTTAAAATATTTCAAATATTTCAAACTGTAGGCTGAGAGCACAAAAATACATGAACAAACGACATCAGACATCAGACGTAGTTGCGTTTTTTGTACAAAATATATATAAAATTTAAAAAACAAAAAAAAAAAAAAATAAAAAATGTGAAACGACTATAAATGCAATGTGTGCCACCAAACACCACACACTGGCTGGTTTCTCATCGTTTCTCTTTGTCTGGTCAAATTAGAGAAACACAGTAGACAAAAAAAAAAAAAAAAAAAAAAAAAAAAACGATTACTTATCAAATGCAATTTTTGTTTTTTCATACTGAAGCGCTTGTTGCAATTACCACGTCTGCCACCATATTGACTGTCTCACAGACTCCTTATCTATGTGCCTATAATTTCTTTTGGCTGACTGTTTAACAATACTTTACACGCTACGATGCAAACGAAGCATTTGGTAAATACTAATGAATGCCTAACGCATACATACAAAGGAAATACAGTCGACTTGGCCGACCATATTGTGAGTTATTGTTCTCACTGTTGTCTCTGTTAAATTTCAATTTCATTAAGAAAAAAAAAAAAAAAAAAAAGAACTCTGCATGGAGGAGTGCTACGTTATCATTGTACAATAACATTTTCATTTAATTTAATTTTAATGAGAAAATAATTTTAATAAGAAATAAGGTCCAAGTAAATGTAAAACTGATTCATTCTATACTTGGTTTAGCCGAAATGTAACGGACAGTTCTGTAAATGTATTCAGTTACTTAAGTCAGACTTCCAGTGAATTTATTGTCACTCAATAAGTTCCTAGGATGACATATAGATACCGTTACTATTGGTGAATCCCTACGATTTTTAGATAGTGTCAAAGTTTCATGATTTTACCGCCATAGGTTTACAAGTTACCGTTGTTCCAGTGACGCTACCTATTTCTGTAATTTTGAAAACAATGGGAAAATCTGAATTTTGTACCTCCACTACTGCATTGCTTTTTAATGGGTAAAAATACCATTATCAATACCAACACCAAAACAGAAGAAACGGCTTGAAAGGTGCTATGGCAAACCTTCTCCGTTGACACCAATAATCTGTCAATGGTTTTCTGACTTTAAACGAAATCCTACGGACTTGAATGATAATGATCTCTCTCTTCGCTCGAATTCAGTAGTTGTTCCAGAAAGCATAAAATAAAAGCACAAAATCATTTTGGAAGATTTAAAAGTGAAGTTGCCTAAGATAGTTGACGCTTATTTCAGATGCTTACCTCAGAAGGCAGGGTATTTATTATTTTGCATGAGTAGGTACCGGAGCGACCGGATTTGCTCACTTTTGCTAATTCCGAATTCTTATACGAAATAGAATGGATTATTTCACGTGATATGTGAGAATAGAAGAAACATGGTCTCTATTACTATACTCACGACTCAAATCGGCACTTAGCCGAATGAATAGCAACCAGTGAAAGTCGTCAAAAGCGACCAAAAACATGGAAGTCGTTTGGAGAGATTAATGGCGTCCACATTTTGGGATGCGCATGGTATAATATTTATCTATTATCTTGAAAAGGGATTAAGAATAGACAGTATATAACAGTGTATCGAAGTATATAACAGTGTGTAGAAATATATATAGCAGTTTATAGCAGTATGTAGCAGTATACGAAACCACCGCACCTTGTCACAAGCCGACCACAACAATAGCGAAAAGACAAGAAAAAAAATACTGTTCCTACGAATTTATCGAGTGATGTATTATACGGCGCAAGAAAATTAATTCTTTGAAAATTTTGTTCATTTCGATACCTAACTCCTTCCTAATGCTTTTATATTACTTTACAACAATATATTATTAATACTACTACTACTACTACTACTACTACTACTAGCACTAGTCATGGTGAGTTGATTTAATTTTATAGCGAAAAGTACAGTTGAAGAGACAAATACAACAACGATATATTTACTCTTCTTCAATTATTATGATATTTATTTGGCGGCATTAAGAACTCTGTGTGGAAAGCTTTTACGTTTTTCTATTATTAATTTATTTTCTCTGGCTAATGTGCGTGATGACATTTCTAATACATATGTTGGTTTACTTTTTTCTATTCTTTTATTATCTAAGGCACACAATTAAAAGTGCGTTCACCTTTCCAAAAGAAAGGCAGAGTCATTAAGTTTTGTTCTTGAGTAAATAGCGGAAAATGATTTGAATAATTTTTGCGACAATTTTATTGGACTTAATTATATAAAGATTATTCGATTAATGAATGTAGAATAAAATTATTAATAGAAATTAGTTTAAAATATTATGAGAGGAATTAGTCCGAAGATTGTATCTTCAAAAATAATTTGCTTTTTAAATATAACAATATAAAAGTTATCGTTTTCAAATTTGATAGAAACATTTGCAAAATTCTTGCACGCACAGGAAGGGAAAGTATGTAGAAATATAAAAATAAATTTGAAGAAATTTATTTCTGGGAAAATAGAAAGAAAAGGAAAGAATTCTTAGAATTCTATAAATAATAAATCGATTATATAAACATTTTACCACGTAATTATTATCGACTAAACAAATCAAATCAATCGTAAAAGAGCGAAAAGTGTTCCCCGAATTTTGTGAAAATTTTCTTAAGTTTTCTGCTTTTTTTCTCGTTTATATCTTACTTTGTTGAAAATTATTATAAACTTAAATGGTCGAATTAAATTTATTTAATAAGAAGAAAAGCGCGACGCTAAGCATCTCTTATACTATTTTATTTAACCGCAAAAAAAAAAAAAAGATATAAAAGAAAAATCTTATCGCTGCTTACCTGCCACTGAGCATACAATTTATTATGAAAAGTTTTTTGAAATATTAATGATTAAAAAATATATTTTCCACCGATTTACTGTCGAAAAGATTTTTAGCAAATAAAACTTTTCTCAATGTTTATAATGGAAAATCATCTCAATTAATTGAATTTTCTGCAGAGTTTACACGCATGCGTAAACGTTTACATAATGACTTCCATGCAAGAAAAAGTAAGGTTCGATTGAGATCGAATCGTTTAATACTATATATATTGTGTCTTATCTATTGTACTAGGAAAAATTTCAACTATCAATCAATTTCATCAATTTTCAATCAATTTCAACTTTCAATTGTTTCCCTGAATAGCTTTTTTTCAACTCATTTGTTTCTTTGTTCAGAAACTTGCCCGAAAGAGAACCGTACCATGCTGAAAAGTGAACAAAGTGAGTGTAAATAAGAGAGTAAGTTGCTAATTAATTAGCAAGAAAGAGAAAGAGTTATTAATCAGGTTTGACAGGGAATGATCCCAAATGAAATGATTTAATTGGCAATTTGCTAATGATAAAACCGCCTCTCTACGAACCATTAAAGGGCCGAAAACTTCCGGATCCCAGTTTCCCAGTCAATAATCACTATAAGTCAAGCATACCAAAATGATATGTGAGCTATTTTCTAGACCAAAACCGGGGCTTCATGAATATTTTTTTGAAAAGTTGAAGACGTAATTGAAGACAAGTTCAAAGATATAAAAAAATTTATTCCTTGCTCAAGTGATTTTCATTCAAATTATATATATCAAATCCTATTATTTTGTAATAATCATATTACATATCTCTAGTTTTTTGTTAAGTGTGAGATGATGCTTGATGTAAATTAATTACTTTTCAAATTGATTACGAAAATGTTCTTAGAAAAAAGCCTTGAATTGAACTTAAAATTTGCGTTGTGTATTATGCTCTTTATGACTCTGTAAGTTACGAAAAGAGTATAACATTATTTTGAGGGCGTAATCATAAAAATTAATTTTAATCATTTTCAAACTTAAGCTAAAGGAAGCAATAAATCATCAAATGTAATTTCATCGGATGGATGGACAAACAGATCTAACTAAATTGATTATATTCCTTTACATATTAGTTTGGGGGAAAAAAAATCCATTATTTTTTCGGTAGATGGCTACACTAGTAGATTTCTCGTAAAGTATCGACCAAACAATTTTAGATTTACGCTCGTTGGAAAGGTGACATTTCGCAGTAAAAAAAATTCTTTTGTTGTTTTTTGTTTGGTGCATTCAGTTGTGAGTTACAGCGTGTTAAAAATGGAAGTGAACAAAGAGAAAATTCGGTACACTTTACAGTTTTTCTTTGCAAGCCAGGCGGCTACAACTGTGAATGGTGTTTATGGTT
>KK351201.1:243672-268621 GCA_000671755.1 Glossina brevipalpis
AATGGCAACAAATCATACAACAAAACGGTGCATATTTGACCCAAATCGGACAATCCGAATAAAGTTCTGAAGTTCATATAAAAATAATGGATTTCTTTTTCCCCAAACTAATATATAAAAACTGTATTTTAGTTAACAGTGTTATTACGACCTCTTGAAAATTGCTCTAGACAACTGCAGGCACTGGTATCGTTATACTAAATTGAACTTTTATCAATAATTTTCATTTCTAATATACAATAAATAATACAATAAACAATTAAATATAAATACATTTTCAATTTATTTAAATTTTCATTAATGAAATTAATAAATGACTTTGAATGCTAAGCGGTACGCTCATTATATTTCACAAATGTTTACGGTAAAAAGATGGTGAAATAGTGGGCACACTCTGGTCATTAATCTATTTAAATATTACACTTCAGTAAGAAAAATGGTTTACCTGCTTTTTTGTAATTTCACAGTCAACAGCCCGGCACAATTTAGGTGAAAATGTTTTTTTTTTTTTTTGTTATTTTTTTATTGTATATATCGCGCCCCAGGGCACTGACAATACGTTTTTGCAAATTAATTACACATGACACAGATCTTTTTTTTCTCCTTTTTTTTTTTTTTTTTTTTTTTGTAATTCATGGATCGTTTCAAGTACGGACATAATAAGTACACGAAAGACGTAATGTTTTCACTACACCATCAACCAACTTTCTTTCATCAAAAGTACTCTGAGAGATAAAAAAAAAAAAAACTTCGTTGCCATTAAACTAAATATAAATATTAAAAAAAAAAAAAAAAAAAAAAAAAAAAAAAAAAAAAAAAAAAAAAAAAAAAAAAATACATTTGTAAAAAAGAAAAGCTGAAAAAAGAGAGTTTCAGTAAAAATTTATTACATAACATGCAACGACAATAGCAATCGCAGAGCACGCAAAAAATTGTATGCAAAAACTAGAGACGCTAAAGAGACTACATAGAAAAATCTTAGAACAATAGATTGAGATATGTGTCTGTCGTTTACTGCAGAACTTATTGCAAATGAAGGAAATGCATATTCGCACTCACTCACTCACTCACTCACTCACTGACTCACTTACTCACTACTCATCTCTTATCCACTAAATACATACATTTGTATGCAGCAGTCAACTCTGTCTTTGACGTGAATATAAACGTTCGTCCATCTAACAGTTTTTGCTGCTGGTAATGCAGTTTAAATGCAAGTTAATGATACAAACACAATCTTACTAACATAACATACAATTTGTAAGATTCCAAAAAAAAAAAAAAAAACTTGTAAGAAAAACTAAAACAAAAAGAAAGACAGAGAACTGAAATTTATTAAGAAGAAGGAAGGGATTGCTGTTATGCATAATGAAATAAACGGTCTTCTTTAAATCTATTCACTTATTTGCATTAGAATCATTTCGCAATCTGCATATTTGGGCATTTCTTTCAACTTTGGTTTTTCGTTCAGGTAATGAAACACGAAACAAACAATGTAGCACAAAATTAACGAGTGAACGCACGAAACTTCAAGTAAGTTTTCAATTGCTCTGTTGCCAAGTGCCGCCGTCATTGATGCTTTAAATACTAATGAATACAAATAAAATTAGGGTGGCATGTGCGCAAATGAATACCAAATCGGTAAAATATGCCATAATGTCTTCGATGCTCTTCGAAAAAAACGAAAAAAAAAAAACTTATTTCTTCTTCCATACAAAAGCAAAAGAATTTGCAGCTCATTAAGTACAAGACTCTTTTTTTTTTAAGTCAAGCAGTTTTTTTACAGTAACCATCACCAGTTTTCGTCTAATATTTGATCGCGAACTAGACAATGAAAGTCTACTCTCGATATACATTGTACCAGCGCGATCATTAAGATGATAGGCCACTGTAACCACCACCAACGTTCGTCTAATATTTGTTCACGAAATAGACAACGAAAGTTTACTCGCAACATACATTGTGCCAGCGCGATCATTAAGATGGTAGGCCACTGTAACCACCATTAATGTTCTTCGCTATACATCATACCAATGCGATCTTTAAGGTGGTAGGTCACTGTTACTACCGCCCACGTTCGTCTAATAATATTTGATCGCTAAGTAGACAGTGAATGTCTGCTCTCGATATAAATAATACCAGCGCGATCATTAAAGCGTAACCATCTCGAGCTTTCGTCCCATATTTGATCGCGAACTAGACAACGAAAGTCTACTCTCGATATACATTGTGCCAGCGCGATCATTATGGTGTTGGGCCAATGCAACCTGGACCAGCATTCGTCTAATATTTGATCGCGAACTAGACAATGAAAGTCTACTCTCGATATACATTGTACCAGCATGATCACTAAGGTGGTCGGCCACTGTAAACTTTTCTAAAATTAATTTTTTTTTTATCGGCCTAACCTTCTAGAATATGTGGAAAAAAAAATACATTACTTTCTTGAAATTTCGATCCTTTCCCTCAGCATTCGAGAAAAATTGAATTTTCTGTCATCTGGCGACAATCCTGATACTATATTGCATAGAGTTCATATTATTTTGTCTATTCTTTGAACCTAACTATTAACCCGTTGTCAAATATCCAAGCCAATCGATGAATGCAAACGAATACCGAATAAAAACCCAATTTCAAGTACTGTTAAAAATTTGATGAAATTTTACCGAAACGTTTCAAGTAATGAAACAAAAATCTGTGTTGAATGAGTTTAGCAAAAGTCGTATAAGAGCCTTATAAAATGGTCATAAAGACGTCAATGAAGATCAACATGTTGAGCGATTAAATTCGGTAATAAAGCTCAACTTTTTTAACAATAGTTTACGATCGTAATCTATTGACATTAATTGCTAATTTCAAAGAGTTTTTATATATTTCTGTGTTTGCTTGTTTTCTCTTCTAAATTCTTGTAAAACAGATGTTCATAGACGTCGCAATTGATTTTAAAAATCTTCAAATTTGCGCGATTTAACCTCGGAATACCAAAAAAAAAAAAAAAAAAGTCTCACCAAAAAGTCGCAAAATCAACTTGACGTTTGCTTGTGATTGCTTCGCGACTTCTGGCGTCACTGCGATTTTTCTTAGAATACGACAGAAGCAGAAACAAAACCTTTCTTAGAAGAAAAGAAAAAAACTCTACAAATTTTTCTTTTGATTCTCATCAAATTAAGTTTGAAAGTTATCAGCGCATTTAACACTACAAGTCTGCATCTGTCATAAATGGCTCCTGAAACTATCACAAATGGCTCCTAAATGGCTACTGAAACTATTATAAATGGCTCCTCTTCGTTAAATAATGACTTTAAAAGTGTAAATATCTTTCAAGTCAATGCTTTCAGTTTTGTATTTTTGTACCCACCACTACCGAACAATGGTAGTATATTAACTTTGGCAGTTTGTTTACAACATTTAGAAGAAAGCACCAGAGACCAAACGGCTTCAAATTTAGAATCGATGTCCGTTCGATATTCGTTAGTATCTCTGATAAACATTTTCTTGTCCGCGAAATTGAAGATATTGGCTTCGAATTGGGCAAAAATATTGGAAGTTTCTTCTCCAAGGAGGGGTTGGTATTGAAAATGGACCAAATCGGCCAAAGAGCATGCCGATAACAAGACAAAAACAAAGTTGGTCTTTTTACTTATTGCTCATAAATCATAGGAGAAAAATCTATAAAAATTTGATCATTTGTTGAGCTAGCTATCTATTCTCTAAGATTTGCATAAAAATAGAAAGGATCGTTCAAGCCTACTCGGTATAACAGAATATTGGCATTAAATTTTTTTGTGAAAACGTTTCTAATATTAAGAAAGAAGCTTCAGAGATCCCTTAAAGTGTGTACATTCTTGATCAACATGAAATTCGGAATCCGCCTAGGTGTATCTTTCATCCGTCTATCTACTTATCTATGTAATGTCCCGGATAATCATATTCCCTGTCACAAAAATTCAGATATCCGAACGAAATTTTGTAAAAACATTGAAAATTCTTTCGCATAGATTGCTGTTGAAAATGAGCCAAATCGATCACAAGCCACGCCTAGAGTATAAAATAAGTTGAAAGCACGTCTGTTCTGGGTGTTTTGCTCACTGCGGTACAACAAAGATTTCAACGGTATTCCATAAAAATAGAAAAAATTTGCCACGCCTATCTACTAAAATTTATTTTTATTTAAGACAAAGGTGATGGGTGTAAAGAAATCGGTATAGCCGAACATAATTCTCTTTTTATAAAATTTTTAAGTCAATTTTTGAAATCATCTCAATCGAACCAAAAGTTTCCCCATACAATTATCAGAAAGCTATATAGATACAACGCGGAAACCATAGCTCTGTTTTCTTTAATTGTAGTCGTTACCTAATTCGAAATATAAAGATTGTTCGACCGATATCCCAAGCGAATAATCTAAAGGCGAATATCATAAATATATTTTGCTGGAACTTTTTTTATATCCTGCAACGAAAAAGTGGGGGAAGTACTAATTTTATCAAGAAGTTCGCAAGTTCAGAAACCCAAAGATGATAATATATTCTGAATTAATGTCAATATGTCCGTCTGTCCTCCTGCTCCTCTATAATATCTACGATAACAAGAAGTTACTCAGCGTAATGTCTGTGATAGTCGGGAAAATGAACATATTAGATTCAAATTTCGTTAGAACATTGAAAGTTCTTTCACGCACGTTCGAATTAATGGGTCAAATCGTTCAAAAGACACGTCTACAGTGAAGCTTAAATTGAGAAGACCTCTATTTTCGAGATTGTTTACTATAAGCTATAATAGATAATAGACAATAAATATTTCCATTTGTATTCTATAAAAATGAAAAAAGTCAGCCATGTCCTCTCAATATTTTTTTTTTTTTTTTTTTTAAGACATGATGGATACAATAGATTCACTTAAAGCTGAATTTAATTTACTTTTTTTAATTCCAAAACCAATCGGTTTCATTATTCCCTACCCCATTTGTGGTGTATTCAATTTATGTCGATATCATTTTCAGAGTCCGGTTACCCATGCATTCTTTGGATCACGCTACAGGTCGCAAATTTTTGACGAAATTTGATATGCTGACGTAGTTTTACCTAAAGACGAAGGTTATTTCAAGTAGATAAAAATTGCTGTTTTTGAGACTTTTCGATATAAACTTTTTAGTTTATAAAAATTTCGATCGGATGGGACCATTTTCGGAACCTTCTTCCCATATCACCATTTCTACGGGAAATGAGCTTTTATATGATAAAAAGGTCAAATTTTTAATATTTTATATGAAGCTAATGAATTTTTAATAATAATTTGACGTAAAAACTGTACGAAATTTGGATTACATAGATCTATTTTTCGATAATAAGGAATAGTTTTTGATATTTTATTACGAAAGTAAATGAAAAATTTTTTATTAACTAAAGTAGTGTAGGGTATTCAATTGTTGGCCTTGCTCGACTATAATATATTTATTTGCTTTCATTTTAAATTTTTATAACAGACTTTTAGAATATATTTATATTAAATCTAAAGTTAATATCAGCTGTAAATTGAGTAAGTTATAGGTTTTTTTTTTCTGTTGCTTATAACGAAATTGTTTGTATTTGAATTATTCCCAAAGTTGACTTTCGATTGTTATGAGCGTATCTAACAGATTTTTTCAGTTTTATTACTGTTTTTACAACTATCAACATTTCAGGAATAAATGACATGCATAACAGATTGACAAACGGCAGACGGACGTGGCTTGGCTGAATCATTCTAACTGAAAAGAAAAAAAAAAAACTCTTCGATGTGCATTTCTAAGCGAAAAATCAATTATGTTTCTACTTCCTTTTTTTTTTGGAGAATAAATTTTATTCTTTTTTGTTTTTTTTTTTTTTTTTAGTACTCTACGAAAATATTCTTAATATTCTTAGATAAATAAAATAAAAAAAAGATATCTAACTCATCGGGAGAGGAGAGGTGATGTGTGAAAGCGCCATTTCATTTATTAACTTTTAATATCAAATAAAATAAATGTGTGTGTGTGTGTGTGTGTGTAACGTAAAGATCAACTGTATATCTGTTTAGTGAAATGCAACGCGAAGGCATTGAAAAAAACAAGTTTTTTTTTTTTTCTCTTCTATTTTCTTTTATTTTTATTGCTCACTTAACAGTTTTGACCGTGATTTTCTTCAAAACGAGTTGCTTTGCATTCGTGCTTATTATTTGTGCTAAAAATAATAAAGTTGAGAATTCACTGAGAATATATCGGCGAATTCCTGTGGATATAGTGTGGAATGCATTTTTAAATTGCAATTTCACTAAATTCTTTTCAACATGCATTTAACAGTATAAAAAAAAAAAAAAACAAAAAAAAAAATATTATAAGAACGTCAGAGAAAAAAGCTACCTTTGAACGATGAGAATTCACGCAGCTTCTACGTCATCTCCATTATTTTAGATATTCACAATGTTTTGGTCCCAGAATTTCCCAAGTTTCAAGTCCTCATTTCTCTATCCAAAGTTCATCATCGCTTATGCAAATATCTTCATATCTAACATCTGATTTAAATCGATCAATTCAAGAACTTTTAAAATTCATTTTCTTTGCAATAAAACTGAGAATAAAATTTCACATATGCAAGTCAAGCAATTTTTAGTAAGAAAATTTGTTATATGAGGAAGTGAAAAGTGAAAAAAAAAGTAAAGCATTTATATTCAACCAAAATTAAATAATTTGATGAGATGATTCGAATTGAATACGCCTTTGTTCGTCCTTTGCCTTGATTTTAATATCGTTTGCGATTCTTTTTCTTTTTAGAAAAAAAAAATAAAAAGAAAAAAGAAATATAGTCCGCAACTGTGGCTGTGGTTCTTAAGAACCGCATCTAGCAAGTCACTACACTGGGATTCAAATCTCATTGCGGTAGAGTTTTTCATAACACCACTGCGCTAAAAAAATAATAAATACACCAACAAGCCGATAGGATAGCCTATGTTGCTAGTGCTTAATAAAGTTCTCTAGTCTAAGAATGAGATTCAATAGTCTGGAACATAATAATAATAGTAATGAAAAATATATCGCCATTCCCAATGAATCTTGCCTGCCTCTGATTTAGTTTAGCGGTATGCAAGAAGTAAATAACAGAGAAGGGTGTGAAGTTAAATTTAAATAAAACTAGCAAAGTCACAAACCGAAACTGTTAACGGAGGCATGTTAAGCACCTAACAGAATACTGTTAACCATAGTCTTCGAAAAGGGTGTGAAGTTAAATTTAAATAAAACTAGCAAAGTCACAAACCGAAACTGTTAACGGAGGTATGTTAAGCAACTAACAGAATACTGTTAACCATAGTCTTCGCAGGATTTATATCAAATACGGTTAAAATGGCACTATTTTGGAACTTTTTCGAATGAATACGATAAACAAAACATTAATTTTTGTTAATTAGATAAAATTTAATATAAAAAAGTTTTTCTGCTATGTCAAATATGACATTAAAAAAGCAGAAGTTTAATTGCCCATTAGGACCAAGCCAAGTGCTCCAAGAAAACGAACCTTATTTTGCGTGAATCCTTGATGAATACTCTTTCCAACGATGTATAATTATATCAAGTTGTTTTCCTGTCGGTTTGTACAAATAAGTTCCTGCCGGCGGAAAATTTTTTGTGCCGGGAACTTTTTTCTACAAATAAGTTGCTCTTATTTTGCCTTACACCGAGCAATTTACAAAGTCCAATAAAAAATTTTTCTGAAAACAACTTGATATAAGGTGTACATCATTGGAAAGGGTATTCACCAAGAAATCGCGGGGTACGTAGTTCTGTTTTTTTGCAGTATTTGGTTTGGGTACAATGGTCTTCCAATTGGACAATTACACTTCCGCTTTTTGAATGTCACAAGTTTTGATTTGTGACTTTCCTAGTTAAATTTAAATTTAACTGAAGAAAATGTATATTAAATTCCAATTTTTTTTTGTATCCTAATTTCGTTTGCCAATCAATGACAGAAAAAGTTGGGAACTGACGAACAGACATGCCTTAGTCCGTCCATCGTGCATCTTGTATTAATCAATAATTTATAAGCTCTAATATATATATATATATATATATGGAATTTCTGACACGACAGAATCTAAGTCTAATACAGCTCTACCTGTCGGTGTAATAAGTCTATTTCTTTGCCTATTGCGCCTCTTTCTTCAAAAAACTTTACATTATAGTGTAAACCGTTTCCCCGAAGCGTAAAAAAGTAAATAATTTCTGATAGTTTCGAATAAATTGACTACAATCTGTCTGTCTGTTCGAACAAGGTTTCCATTTTAATGAGAATCCCACAAAAATTGTTCTTTTATAATTAAAGTCAAAAGATTTGATATTCTTTTGGCGCAAAGTTTATATTTTGTTCTAAAGATAGAAAATATGTGAAGGCAATAATGTATAACATTTTGAGAAAAAACATTTTTTTGGATATATACTACCGTAAGATGGGCGTATATTCATTTTGTCAATTTTTTTTTTTTTTTTTATTCAGCACTTAGAAGGAATCTGCGGAGACTCTCATAAAGTATATATATTCCCGATCACCATTAAATTCATTATTCATAATTCATCTTTAAGCTCTTTCTGTCTGTCTGTCTGTCTGTCTGTGTGAAGTTTGGGAAGAACATTGTTTTTGCCGGAAAAATCGGCGGCAAATTCGGCTCAATCATTGTAAATTCTTGCACTGGATTTGGTATTGAAAATAGACGAAATCCGTCAAAGGGCCCGCTTACAGAACAAAAAGAATTAGTTTTTTTGCTGCTTTGAAATTTTGAAATTTTCAAAAAAAAATTTTTTTTTTTGCCAGCATATGTACAGTGCCCATCCTTCGAGAAATGGATATAATTATGAATAGTTCCGATCACAAAATGAATTATTAATTATATACAAGAATAGCTTTGTGTGGTCAAAAGTTCATTGAAATCGCAAAAATTATTACAAATGATATTTGAATTAATGAAACTATCAGACTATCGCCTGAACTTGTGTCATTGTAAACCAACTTAATAAGAAGAAAAGAATTCTTCATCAATAATTTGTACACCTTGTAATTACTTATTAATATAACATACACACGTTTATCTTGCATTATACAATCTTACTTGTGTACCACGTGTAAGTAATTTATTCTCTCCATCTTTTGAGTAAACAATAATAAGAGAGTAATAATGAAATAAAATGTAATGCACGATTCAGTTCGAATTTTTGATACCCTCCACAAGCCATATTATTATATTGTAATCTAATAAATAGTGCAGTAGCTTTTCAGATATGAATCTATTGGATTTACTTTCATTATGAGTGACTTTAGGTCAGTGAAACCAAAAGGTCGCCATCAATAACATATAATAATAACAAAAATACGTTACAGTTTAGATATCTAACTGTAACATACCATCTCTACTTAGTAGTAGTAGTAGTAGTAGTAGTAGCAACTGTAAATACCTTTTCGTTACGGAATAACTGAAGCATAATTTAAAAGCAATGAATCATAATATGAGAGTTAATGTGCTCTTTTCAATGATGAATATGAGAGAGACAGAGAAATGACTAACTGACAAAAACCTAATAATGGTTTGAATTTTATGTTCTCAATAACTTGTGTGTGTATGCATTCTCGCTAGTTTTTTTTTTGCAATTTTTTTATGCGCCATTTATTATCCATATATTCACATATTTTATCGATGACACATCGCATGTAAGAATTTTTCTTTTATTATCGTTTCGCTACTTTAAAGATTATTATGTACCATGCGTCTATGCATCTATAAGTAACGAGAATCAAGTAAATTTCTAAAGAAAAATTTTTTATGAAACATTTGCAAATATTTCAATAGAGTTGAGGTTATGTGCGTTGAGTGACAATGGAAGACGATTAAAATTCTGATTTCAAATCGATACAAACAATAGAAACTTTTGTTTTATTGTTTTTTCATTGTATAAAAGATTATTATGAATTGAACCTATAGAGAAATAGGAAGTCTTGAAACATATCGAAATTTTTCAAAATTGTTATAATAACGTCTGTCCCTTCGTCAAAATTCGGCCAAGAAAAGCTAGAAATTTTATATGAACGACATCTTTTGGAAAATAATGAACTTTAGGTGCGCTATCACTAATAGCAAAGTTCCTAATATTTTTTATAAAAAACAAAGCTTCGTTTCTTAAGTAAAACTTACTAAAAACAAATAATTAATTTTTAAAAAGAAACTATTTAATAGACAAAGTGACGTCTACATCTTCACGGACTACGTTTATCACCTAATTCTAATGTCGCTAATCGATCGTTTGTCGTCGTGCCGCCACTTCCCTTCACTGTCTTCGCACCACTTTCAGACCATCACCACTTTATAACCATGCAAGCCGACTAAATATCCTACACTATTACGCAACTACTTTTTCAAAATAACGATTAAATGAAAGGGGAAGGGAGGATCCAAGAAATATGTCATCCAAATTTAATGCTTTTAGTCTCTATATCAAACAAGAGATGGACAAGGACGAATGGGACAATCATTTTATTAAAGTTTATTTTTCAAAAAAAGCCTCTCTATGTCCAATAAGAGATGGATAGACTGATTTAAAATAATCTTTAAAAGAAATGATTCTCCATTCGATTGAATTCTGCAATACAAAGCGGAACTATCTCAAGTTATTTGGAACATTGCAAACGTCCTTACGAAGAGAGAGCAGGGCAGAAAAAATGTTATAGAAAGAAAATACTTTATCTTTCTGGCGTCTATAACATTCTACCTACAGCAGATTTTAATCAGAGATTTGAATGGAATGAATACATACCAATCAAGAAATGAGCGGAAAAACAACTGCAAGCGATGCCTTATAAAAGTAGCGCCCCTTATTAGATATAGAATCTTTACTGTGATTAATCCTAAGACAAATCAATTTCACTTAAACGAGTAGTTGGGAAGTGCCCTAAATGTTAGCTATGTCTTACTATGTGTAAGTACCTTCAATGGTTAATGAAATATGCTGAATATATATTATCATACAAAAGAACCCATTTCACACTTTTTGAAATCAACCAAAAACATCAGAATTTAAAATTTTGCTTCATAAACGGAATTTCATTTTTTTAAATGTAAAAAAGAAAATATTTTTGATGAAAATATGTTATCCTAAGCCAGGACTTTTGATAATTATAAGCAATATAAAGAGAGGAAACGTTTTGAGGTCGGTGAACGAGCCGTGCTTCGTCGATGAAGCAATGAATACTACTTCAAAAAAGTCGCAAAAGTTTGATGCTCAAAAATAGTGTTGGATGATTAGAAATTTTTAAAAGATCAGTTAGGCCTTAAACGTTTTATACGATAGATCATCTTCTCATATTGCATTGGTTCTTAGAAGTTTTTTCAACCGAAATACAACTCTAACTCAAACGAGTACAACTCTAATTGCTCTATTTGCTTGACTTAAAATTTAAATTTAACGTTCAAATATTGCTCGCTTAACAACAATCTTTTGTAAAATATATTGGTTGTTGACTTCGCTAATTAAATTTAAATTTAACTTCACACCTGTCAGAGTAAACAAGCGTATCTTATTAATTAAGGCAGACAAGGAGTATAAGGAGATTGGCATGACATTTGACAAGAAAATGATGGCTGTTTTAAGGGAAAAAAGATCGAGCTAAAAAAAGTCTTATTACACTATACTATACTATATATAAAAATATATCATAAATGATGAATTAACGATTGAACCAATTTGAAAAAACAACAAATTTCTATTATAAAATGTTAAATTAATAATCGAATAAAACGGGAGGCTTATGATATGATATATGATATATATGGTATATCATATATGATAAATTAACGATAAAATTTTTTCATAATTTCATCAATTATAATGAATTAAAGGAACAACAAATTTTATCTTTAAATGTTAAATTAATAATCGAATACAGTAGGAGGCTTATGATATATATGGTATATCATATATGATAAATTAACGATAACATTTTTTCATAATTTCGTAAATTTCAATGAATTTAAATGCAATTCTCAAACTGCGAAGAATTAAAGAAAAAAACTAATTTCTACTATTAAATGTTAAATTAATAATCGAATACCGTGGAAGGCTTATGATATGATATATGATATATATGGTATATCATATATGATAAATTAACGATAGAATTTTTTCATAATTTCGTAAATTTCAATGAATTCAAATGGAATTCTGAAACTGTGAAGAATTAAAGAAAAAAACTAATTCCTACTATTAAATGTTAAATTAATAATCAAATAAAACGAGAGGTCAAAATTTTTTCAATTTAAAAGACATTTCACAAATTTACTATAGACTCAAAATAAACTAAAAAAATACAAGTCATTGTAAAAATATTGAAACATCAAAAACTTGTTCTAAAAAATACATTAAATCGGTTATTGTGAAGATAAAAAAAAAACCATAAAAATCTGTTCTTGAATATAATGAAAAATAAATAGACACCCGTGTAAGCGTCCATAAAAAAACCGTTCTTTTTTTTTTTTATTAAAAACAATAAATAAATAAATAAAATAAAGTTTTGCAAAATTAATTGTTTAATGTTTTTTTTTTTTTTAACCACATTTTTATATTAAACCAATCATTCGAATGTTTATGTCATGGAATGACTTTTAATAACTATAGTCTTGAGTTTGCCTATTAAATAAAATGATAAATAATTCTTCTTAAGTTCTTCTTAACAATAACTTTTGCACTTTATTTAAATGAATTATTTTTTATTTTTTTTTTTATATTTGTACATATATTTAATGCGTCTTAATGCATAGCTTCACTTATTGTTTTCTTACGTAATCAAAAGTGGAATAACATTCACTTGAAATACGAAACAGAAACATAACAAACAACAAACAACAATTAAGAAACGGTAACAGATTACACGAAAACTTACGATTTGACCACCAACCAACCAACCAACCAACCAACCAACCGACATATGTAACTATTTCAAAAATAATTCAAATGCACAAAAGGGAATAAAAATACTTATGTCTTCGGCATGCGAACAAACTAAAGCAAACAACAAGTGTATATGGTATGCAACTAGGGCGGTTTCTAATTACCTGCATAACTTATGAGACGACACACACACATAAAGTATATTAAACATGCGCCTTTGTGCAATAGGTTTAATGTGGAATTAATTGTTAAGGAAAGATTTTTCCAGCAACACACAGCAACGCAAGAACATATTTTATTTTTCTTTTCACTATTCATAAAAAAATTGTGTACATACTTAGATGGGCGAATCGTTTGTAACTTATACTTGCTTTCACGTTCGTGTAGGTGTTAACATTTTAAAAGCAATGCCATAACCAATCTTGGACGGGCAAAGATCGTAAATGATCTTACAAAGCTCTACTACAGAGACATTTCAAGAAACTCTTTTTTTGCTTTTGAATTAATAAAAATTCATCGATCAAAATTCATGTTTCAGTCGAATTTCAAAGAGACTTACCATTGTAGGAATTGAACATAACCTCAACATTATCTAATCAAATCCATTTCGGAAATTTACAGGTACTTTGGAACGGGTTTATGATTGTTCAATGTCGTGATATCTAGCAAATTAATGCTTTAAACGACTATGATTTGTACTTGACGACTAAAGTGATCGATCATAGCTTCGACATTCATCATTCAACTATTTTGATGCAATCCAAAACGGAACATCGTTTTTTTATTGTGAATTTATGCATATTTTATTTTTAATGCCGATCAACTGAATGCTTAAATTAAATACGATCGATATTTAGCAATTACAGGGATCGCTCGTAAAGTCTCAACATTCGCCGTTCGAATTCTTCAGTACATTTACAATGAAAGTTTGTTTTTATTATATATATTATAGCATATATTATATAATATATTAACTACGATCAGTCCTTAACGCTCAGAAAGATCGATTATAATTTCAACATTCGCTATTGGACTATTTCGGGACATTTGCAACGCAAGCCTGATTTTTGCTGTACCTTCACTTCTAATTTCCATCAAATTATGGCGCTAACTGAATTCGACCAATTTTTGATTACTGCCAATTTCAATATTTCGAACCGTCTATGGAATCGGGGTTTTTTTTATTCATTACTTGCACTGACTAGCATCGGTCATAAAACAATTTTTTTGTCTTTTTGACATTAACCACTAGGAAATAATTGTTCATTTTCAGGTGAATTAATCGTCAATTGATCAATCAATGTTTTCGAGATCCTAATGTATTCTTGATGTATGTTGATTTTGGGAGCACTGCCTTGGTAGTGATATCTCCTTCAATATCCTTTCAATTCGATTACGATAGCCTGGTTAAATGGTTTACATTTCTTTTTATAACAATAAACCGAAAAGATGTAAGAAGCTTTAATTGTATAGAAGATGGGCGTTTATTATTGAGGATTGATTCACATAAATTGCAAAATATAGACTCAGATAGTTTCTTTTTTTTTTTTTTTGGATCAAAAATCATATTTCAATCCGCACTAAAGTTCGGTTCACGCTCGGTATGCTACAAAAAGGCCACACAAGAGCTTAATGAAACCAATATAATACACCTCTGTTATATAATCTGATTCAATAGAATCAGTTCAGAAGAAATTCTTAATTTTTGTTCTTAGGAAATTTTTGTTGGAATACCGTCTTAGCCGCTTTATATAGATTGCTACTTTTAGGCTTATCTTCACTAGAATAGCATAGGTTTATCCTAAGTGCATCGTTTTTTAATAAATGGTATTATTGACTCGCCCGGCTTTATTATTAAATGAAATGAAGTTCAGTGTTTCTAATCATTTTTCTAGAAACTTTATTTTCAGAAAGCTCAGCTGATGTCCGGTTTTTAGTTTCGTGACTCATTTAGATCACTCGCTGTACATGTCATATGTTAATGATCAGAAATTAGTGAGGAGGGCTAGAAAGAGAGAGAAAGACAGTGGCCGCGAAATAGAAGGTGTGCGCCCGATCGATAAGTGTCATACCATCACTCAGTAGATGTACCCTATACGTATGATATGGTGATGGTTAGAAATAAATGTAGAGAAGGAAAAAGAAAAAGAATTAGAATGACCGCAAGATGGTATGTGTACACCCTATCGGTAAGTATTATACCTCTATCGACCGTACATTCACTATTACTTAGAGCACAATCCAATCGTAAATAGTCTATTGCACTAAGGACTGAATCCAGGTATACCATTGACTTGATAGTCGCTAAACTTAAGAGCTAGGCTATGCGTTAGCCATAATTATGAACTATTGGGTCCGTTTAGAATTCTTTGCAAAAATGTAAATTATTTGATTAATTTAATCGCACAGAGTACCGGATTCTTGAAATCAAGCCACGTCTCCTTAATACGTGACTTACGTTTATATCATATTAACTTTCAATCTTTAAAATTTCGTACGATTCAGTAATTGAACAGAGTATGTTCTGTACTACTATCGATTGTCAAGTTCTTGGATTTTCGTATCGGACTAGTAATTAAATCCTAGCTCAAGTCCAACTCTTTCATTCAAACACACTTCTCCATCGCTTTTATACCAATAAAATAAAAAAATCCTTCTATGTGCACAAGATATAGGATTGAGGATTAAGATTACATTTTTTCCTATCTTTTTTTTTAATTTCGAATTTGGACGAGTTACTGCAGAGCCCTTTAAGTTAAAAATATCGTCAGAGAATGTTGCCATTTTTTAATAT
Source organism: Glossina brevipalpis (assembly GCA_000671755.1). NCBI lineage: Eukaryota > Metazoa > Arthropoda > Insecta > Diptera > Glossinidae > Glossina > Glossina brevipalpis. The sequence continues at coordinate 259,407 of KK351201.1, forward strand.
TTTTCCAAAATAATTTATTTTTTTAAATGTACACTTAACTTCCTAAAATCTTATTATTCTATGAACTTTCTTTCTATCTCGAAAAAATTGTGAAAAATTCACCTTTTTTTTTTGAACTGTTGCAGTTTTGCTATTCCTTATGGCACATTACTTATGGTTACTTTGTCGCTCACTTATTGAATACTTAAAATCATAAACATATATCCTAGAAAACTAAGAATTAGCGCATAAAAAACTGCTTCAATTAGTTAAACAGATCAAATTTGAGAGCGATCACATAAAGTGTCCATAAACAAATATTGATGAACTAAAACAATCTTTGATATAAAAGTATTGAAAAAAAAAAAATTTTTTTTATATACAATTTCATGTAGAAATTGCGGTCTTTATTTAATTTAAGGAGAAAAACAAAAATGAAAAAAAAAAAAAAAAACCTGAAACTCGATACGAGAAATTTATTAGAGTCACATAAAATTTTAGTTAGAAAACGATTCCAACTGGATCATTAAATGCAAAATTTATCCGAAGTTTAATACTTAATGTATTCAATATTCAAGGCGTACACATATTTTTTTATTGTTTACAATAAATTATAATTGTTTACTATGTCTTGTAAGACTACACTTTTTTTTTTGTTCACGATGTGTGTTACTCGTATTGTTTTCTTTCTAGAAGAAACAAATAATTTTTTTTTTTTTTTTTTTTTTTTTTTTTTTTTTTTTTTTTTTTGTTATGGTTTCTTGACAAGTGGCCGGCCATTGGAAATTCTAAGAAGTTGACAAAGTAGACACATTTTGAAAAATGAAATCAGAATAAATAAGAACGAAAAACAATATTATTTTTCCACTAAACCGTATTCCGACTTATATAAAACGAGTTGTTAAGTTTCATACCGCATAACGCATAAAAGCATAGAATATGAGTGGAAAAATTTTGTACGCAAACACACTTCCAAGGCACTTAAGTTAAATTATGTGCAATACTTTCGAAGTAAAGTAAATCGTGCAACATATTCTTATCAAGTTAGTAACAGATTTTTTTTTTTAATTTTTATATATAGATATATTTTTTTTTTTTTTTTTTTATGAGAACAAACTTTGTAAATAGCAAGCATTGTTTAGTACAAATAGTTTTCAAGTACGCGATCGTTACTGTTTTTATATTTATTTTACAAAATTCGATTCTCAATTTACAGTAGAAAAGCAATTGATTGTTTTTGATTTTTTTTTTTTTTTTTGAAAAACATTAGATAATTGATTTAATATATATTTTAAAAAATATTAAATTTCAAAAATATTCGAGAATTTTTCTGCAAAATGTTCGCTGCATTAGCTCAGAAATAGTTGTAATAATAAATATGTTTGTGATTATTTTATTAATGTTATTACTGTCTGTCTACTAAAAATCACACACCACTCAATAAGTTCGTAGGATGACATATATATGCCGCCACTATTGACGCATTCATATGGTTGTTCGAATTTTATCAACTTTCAAACGAAACATGTCTGAAATGTACAGTAATTTCATTCCGTTTCATGTCTTGCTAAAGCATTGCCATTCAATCCAAAAACCAGTTTGAAAAGCCTTATGACAACACTGCCTAATTGAAAAGAATGATTTATCGGACTTTGCTTTGTGGACTTTAAATGAAATCTTAGGAATACAAAATGATGCTGACCGTTCTTGTCGTCCCAATTCGGCATTTACTTCAGAAATCATAAAAAAAAATGCACAAAATCGTTTTGGAAGACCGAAAAGTAAAGTTGAGTAAGATATCAGAAGGCAGTATATTTACTATTTTTCCAGAAGAAAGATCCACTCGAAGAGCGGTTGTTGTGTTTTTTCACTTTCAGAGCATTGCTTGAAACTATTTAGGGAAAATAAAAAGTCTATGTGAGAATGAAAAAAAAAACGTGGATTTATCACTATATCTCGGAGTTAAATCGGCAATCAGCTGAGTGGACTTTAACCGACAAAAGTCGTCCAAATCGATCGAAAACGTAAAAACCATCTGGAAAGATTGTGGTGTCCGTATGTTGGAATGTTCTCATTATACAATATTCATCAACTATCTTAAAAATGGACGAAAGATCAATAGTCGATTATATAACAGTATATTACAGTATTTAGCAGTGTGTAACAGCTTATACCAGTAGTAGCGCAGTATATAGCAGTACATAATACCAAGTCAATGCATTGTGTCAGAACCATGGCGACGTTGCCAAAAACATCAGTATTCCTATGAACTTATTGAGTGACTTAAGATAAAAATTCTTACTAAAAATCGAATATGTTTTTGATACGTAAATATGTCAAAAGAGTTAGTCCATAGTAAATTTATAGTAGATCTTCGCTGTTGTTAAAAATCAATGCGAGAGGCGAACTGCCCTCGACGTACGTTTTCTCTCATCCTTATAATTATATACAAGATCTTTCAAGGGTATTTTAAACAGATCCTTTGGAAAGTAAACAAAAGGCCTATTTATCTATTTTATAGTTTAATATTTTAGGTAGCATATATAGAACAAGATTTAACCCGGAAGCAGTACGCTACGATTACAATGTATAATGATTAGTTACATTTATGCGGTCCCTGTGGCTATACAATCGTTATAAGTTGTACCTAATTTTATCGTTTAAATCTGAGTACTTATCAAACCAAATCTGTGTCTCCCAACCATAATTTGCATAATCTACGAAAGATATTTAGTGTAAGTCCTAATTAAGGCAGCATTGTGGGTAGTTTAATGGAATCATAATTTCTAGTGCTCTTGACGTTTCTACATCCAAAGGCATGGAAATTAATTAGACCAAGAAGGGATGAAGAACTCAAACAGTTCTTTATTAATTGCGAAACAAAAGTAATCACTAAACTATTACAAGAGTAGTAGGCTAGTAAAACTACGCACATAGACCGGCGGACTTATCGATGTATTCTAACCTAAACCTCGAACAACTAATAACAAACACTTTTGTATTTAATCTACAAGACCAAATTTTTCGTGATATTTTGATAAAACGTGTCACCCAAGGATGAATGCTATTGAACATGAATGTGATCGGTCCATTTTCATGGCCACTTCCCATATAAGGTCCTATTTGAAATTTAATTTATTTAAATTGCAATTTCTAATAGTTTTCCATGAAAATCTATATATGGTTTATAAAATAAATGTGGATATGGAATGTAGGATCGGAAGGGACCATTTTTTGTAACACCTTCTGTTTTTTAATATTTTATCATACAAATAAGTCCCTAATAATAATAATTTGATATAAAATTTAACTCTCATATATTCGTAACATATTGATCTATTTTTTGGACCTAATTATATATAAGGGTTCTCATGAAAAGTAAACCTTTGTATGACAAGACTCATTGATTTTTATTATTATTTGATGAGAATCTGTCCAGAATACTAATACGACGCAAGAATTAACTGCAGTAAATTTGGACCGCGTAGATCTATTTTTAGAAACTTCACCATGTAAAAGTATTTTCATGAAATTTCATATTTCACGGCAAATATGTGAAGCGAATAACCAGACCTTTGATAGAGAAATTAAACTTATTAAATTTGGACCAAGTCTAGTCGCGGCTCTAATTTGAAATATTATTTCACGATAATAAACGAAGAATTGTATTAGGCAGCGCGTTGTAAAGCATTTAATGAGCGGCTTGGCCCAACTGTAATGTTTTACTTTTCTTCTTCTTCTTCTTCTTCTTCTTTTTTGTGTGTTTAATTTCGTAAGAAATTATTCGTACGGTATTATCATTAAATAAATATCTTCTTCTTAAACTCTTTTTTCTTTATCAACTTTTTTCGGTAATCTCTTTGAGTACTCAATTAACTGATGCATAATATTGCGTTATCTGGAACACAAACATGTTTTTGTACCTTTTTAAAAGCGCCTATAAAAGCAAAAAAGAAAATGAATTGCGTGCCTACCTTTAATCACTTTCAATTATTACACAAACTTTTTCGCTTTCGCATGTTCAATGGGTTTTATTTCTTTTCTTTTCTTTTCTTTTCAAGTACGGTCGCAGAATTTAATCAATAAACAGAAAATGTTTTCAATTTGTAAATACCGTTTACTTCATACTCTCTCGATAATTTTTAAAAATTTTTATCAAGTTTTCATTCTTATTTGTTAAGAATAAGTGGGACAGTTTTACGTTAGATGTTTAAATAAAAAATAAAATGAGGTTATTGGGTTATTTAAATAGAAAACGTTTACTGCACTTATCAAGTTTAAAATGTTTAAGTTTAAAATTTCAATCAAATTTAAAAAGCATTTACATGCTGTCAATAAAGTATAGGGAATATACATACATTGAACAAAATTTACTTTATATTAGACCAGTGTTGCGATATAATTCGAAATTGCTTCCTACAATCCTATTCATGGACTAAGTAAGAAAGTCCAGCTTTAGCTCCTTTAGCGAATTTCGCTTTATGGTTCATTGCGATAATTATTTTAGTTTCAAAAAAGAAATCGAATATATATCAGGTAAGTAAGGTGTTTGTTCGATCAATGCTCGATCAGATTTTTGGCAAAATTTCTCTTTTTCGAAATCAATTATGTGGATCTTTCCTAAGAAATCTAAAAAGAATGCAAATAACACCTTGCTGGAAAATTTCAAGCTAAAGCTAGTTCGAAAATGGTGAAAGCGGCTTTCGAATATGGGGAAAAGTTCACTATCTGAAAGAAATTGTTTCCTTGAAATTTTCGAGCACTTCCGTAAGAAATCTAAAAAGAGTGCATGTATCAAATAACACTGCTGGGAAGCTTCAGTCTAAAGCTTGTTCGAAAATGGAGGAGGGGGCTTTAGAATATGGGAGAAAAGTTTACTATCTGAAAGAAAATTTTTTTTTGAAATTATTGAACACTTTAAGAAATCTAAGAAATAAGAAATCTAAAAAGAGTGCCTGTCCCAAATAATACCCTACTGTCAAACTTCAGCCCTATGCTTGTCGCTTTTTGATTTCTAACTTCTCTAATACATGTAATGGACGTTTTTTTAAAACAATTTTTCCAAAGCAATAAAAAATTTGGATCAGTTACACTGCGTGCCGTAGAAGCCGCTTGAGTTAAACATGTTTCACAAGAGCCGTTCCGGTATTGCCATTTTATAATATTTTTCAAATACTTAGATGTAACTTTAGAAGCTTCCTTCAATATGATTATTCTGTTTTCCTTACATCTAGAAAGCAATTATCAAAAGATATACCTTTTTTTAGTTTCTCACAGCGCTTTCCCCCCCATTAAATAGTATGATAATCGCCTGGGTGGAACCTTTAGAATTTAAAAAGAAGAATATTCAAGGACCAGCTCCTTTCATTTCGACCGATTTGGCCACTGTAGATCGACCACATTAAATCTAATATCAACCAGTGTTTCTCGGACTTGTATGAATATTTCACTTTTATTCACTTGTGTAAGCATTTCTCACATTTTACAAATCTTAAGTAAGATGACTAAAAGGAGCTCTTTTAAAAGTATTATCCTATTTAGGATGACCATGTTCCGATCTGAATGGATTCAGGAGAGAGAGAAAAGTGATAAGAGAGTTCAATATAGTTATTAATTTCTCGCATATCCGAATATGGGAAGCATATAACTAAAAGAGAAAGATACATTGATTTACATGCAATTAACGATAACTTCGCACGAAATAAAAGTCTTCATTTGCGTAAGTATTCCTGTTTCGCCAAGAAAAAATCATGACATTTTTTTTGTGGTCTTAAGGCGAACTTTTTTATAAAAGTAATTTCTCCCTATAAAAAAAGTAAGAGCCTAATAGTTGGAAAGGTTCAGTCATTAATTACCCTACAGCAGTTCACCTAACAAAATTATTTATCTATTTGCCTGATAAAATATTAAAATTCATACCTTATTTACATGCAAGGGCATAACTTTTATGAGAGACCTTATAGGAGAGGTTTAAAAGGTGAACTTAGCAACATTAATATTCCTGTCACAGATACAAAGTGTTCTTCATATATCTTCATCATAATTTGAAAAAAATTAAACATTCTTGCTACCTTTTGATAAGGGCCCTTAGGTGAGATAGGATCGCAATCTATTTGGTTGAAATCTATTTCGACAAAATTTGTTGCGCTTAATTTTTAATGTCAAATTACTACTTTGGTTCCAATTTCATCATAAGATGCCTTAAATGAGATTTTCTTGCCATATAAAGATTTTCGCGTAATAGGAACGAATATATGAGAAGAGCTATACAATATTGGCCCATCCTCTTCGAATTTTTTTACATCATTCTAGCATGGCGAAATAATATTCACTTAGCGATTTTTGTTAAAAAATTTTCAAAATTCTATATTTTTTCATATAACGTATTTTTCAAGATAGGTCACTATATGGGAAGTGGTAGAAAAAATGATACAATTCAATCCATTTTGAATACTGTTAGTCCTTGGTTTAAGATTCGCAAGCTCTGTCAAATTTCGCCGAATTTACCTCAAAAATAGCGAAAACAAAAATAGTATAAGCAGGCATCATGTAGACAGATGGACAGGCAAATTGATTTAGAATAAAATTATGAAACGATTAGTGTTCCATAATCTGCGCAAGCTTAATAAACTCTCTATCGCAAAAATGCAGTAAGTTGTAATAACATAAAATAACCTCTCGAAAGAGAGGTTAGGAAAAAAGCAAATCTTTGAAGAACTTCAACGACCTTTTAGATGTAAAATTTGCACTGCAACAAAGTATTGCTGCGATTTCTATTACATGAATGTTTACAATTTTTAATCTTGAGAATAATATACAATTTTGAAGAGTATAGAAATAATTCAGATCATCCCTCTTATATCAACCCCTGTCAGCAATAAGTATCATTGAACAGTAATTGACTGCAAACATATGTTTACGTATTTCATCAGTAAAAACATTGTCATGTAATACGTATTGGTTACCTGTTATCATAAGAATTACTTATATAACATAATACTTGTGTAGAATTTTCCAAGAAATTTTTTAAAAAATTCTTGTAAGTTGAACGAGAAACTGTACTTTTGAAAAATATCTTATATTCTTATTTAAAAAAAAAAAAAAAAAAAAAAGCAATAATCGAATTCTTAACGATTTTCCGTTGAAAGGACACTTATGACATTTTGTTCTTTTTTTTCTGTACATTGGATAAAACACTTCGATTTCGATTCTAATACGATAATAAACATATACAAGGAATTGACAAAATAATATGAACACTGTACAATAGAGTAACATTTTATTGGATATTGACAACACTGCTTACAGGTAAATAATGCGGTGCGTATATATTTTATACAGTTTACGTGACAAGTCTTCTAAATTATATTTCAATGTATTGTATTGCTTGGTTCTACGACGGTTAAAACAGGTATTCGGCGAAATATGTGATTTCTCAGGCTTCGAAAAGAGTCTAATCGTTGGTGGTCGGTCAACGGAAGTGTCTGTCATGAAAACTACTGAACTGAACTATTTAACGTTTCAAAGGCAACAATATCTACGGTAATAAAAGCATACATAAAAGATAGTAAAACATTATCGACGAAGAGTAATAATGAACGAAACTCAAAGTTAATTCATAAAGACGAGCAAACATTAAAAAAAAACTGTGGCCAAACAACATAAAAATACCGTGAAAAAAGTGATAGCAGAACTCCACGCTCACTTGAGAAGTAGTAATATTTTGACACCAACAGTACACCCATAGCTCAACACCTGATGAATCAATACCTTATTAATAAGTAAATGTTGTGTTTATGTCAAGTGTTCATATTGTTTTGTCAACCACTGTATCATAACCTGATGTTAAGCGCGAACTGTACAGCGAGTTTACCCTAATTATCATATGCAAAGCAAAGCCTCCCTTAAGAAATTCAAATATCGATAAAAAAAATAATTAGTTCGAAATCTAATTTTGAATTATTTCCCCGACTATATCCAAGACACTAACCACGTAGCGATGTAGTACCAACGGGAAAGTCTCACAACTCAGGCCGATCAAAGGCTTCGTTTGACTCGGTCGACATGTATCCTCAGCATTATTAGATTTTTGCTCATTACTCGTAAACTATGGCAAGTGCAAAACTGGAAAGATTGGACCACACCCACTCGCACTTATAATGAAATATTGAACTTTATTTTTTTGTTGTGAAAATTTTTGTAATATTAAGAAAGATACTTCTGCAATCATTTAAAATGACTATATTCTTGATTAGCATGAAATTCGGAATCCACCTAGACGTATCCGTCGATACGTATCCGTCGATACGTCTATTCATCTGTCTGGTTGCTTCTTCTATTTAATGTTCATGGTAAACATTTTCCTAACCGCAAAAATGAAGATATCGGCTTTAAATTTGGTAGAAACATTAGAAGTTCCTTCACATACGTTGCTACTAAAAATGAGACAAATTGATCACAGGCCACGCCTACATTATAAACTAAAAGCATGTCTGATTTCTGGTTGTTTTTCACTGTATTCCATGGCTGGCTATGTTCCACGATATACCATAAAAATAGGAAAAAATCTGCCACGCCCACCTACTATATTTTACTTTTCCCCCCTTCATTTAAGATAAAGGTAGTGAGTATTCGGCACAGTGGAATTTCATTTCCTTACTTATTATATATGTAGCAGCAGTTCGGCTAATTGTACTTCGAGTTTGTAATTACGAAAAAGGGAAAAATTATCACATTTTATACCCATCTCCGAAGGATAGGTGTATAACCACCCAAAAGAAAGTTTAAAGGACCCTATAGAGTATACATATCTATTTCTGAATAGCGTGATATTCTGATTGGACCGGGACATGCCTGTATACAAATATATGTTGTTAATACTCTCCTGGTTCCAGAATCAGTTGAACTTCTTGTAAGCTGAATGATATTAAAAAAAGGGCCCAATCACCCAAAGCACTTCTAGATCTTTAAACAAACATTTATGGGTTTTTATTCATTACTCACATAAATTATGAAAGTTAATGAAGTTGAAATTTTCTAAATTTATTTCATGGATGATCTCACTATTCATATGCAAAAATGGTATAAAATCGGCCACGTCTCTACCAAGTTAGAAATGATTATATTTATAGGTTTATTTTCACTTTTTTGACGTTTTCTACTTATTAGTCATATGGGCAACTTTGTAAGCTTCGATTTAGTAGATAAGAGAAGACGAACTTTGACTTTGTATTGCG
>KK351201.1:269649-313226 GCA_000671755.1 Glossina brevipalpis
AACAAACGGCGGGATGTGGTTTTTCAACTTCTACAAAGGTTGAGTTGTTTTGCTGTTAAAATGTGTACACACACACATACAAATATAAGAAAGAAAAAGGTGCGTCGTAGCCGTTACTATTAAAAAAGCAATGCTTTTTTCATGTTGTTGTTTTTTTTTCTGTTTTTGTTTTTGTTTTTTTCTGTCTCTTTTTCCTTTAAGCATATATTGTCGGTTTTTAGTTTCTTGTTTAGTGTTTTCTTTGTGTGATTTTTTCTACTTTTAAATGATTTTATAACGTTTGGGGTGCACGTACTTTATGCACATACACATATACACTTAGCTAGTTAAACACATACATACATACATACATACATTCATCAAATTCTACCTTTTTTTTTCTCGTATTTTTCGTATACGTATGTGTGTGTATGCATGCCTTTGTCTTATTTATGTTAAGCAGTAATAGTGAATGGCTCACCTTCATTCTTATCTCTCCTTATTGTTGTTGTCATTGTTGTTGTCGTTGTTGTTATTATTATTATTGTTGTTGTTGTTATTTTATCTCTCTTTTATTTTATAACGAATTAAAGGCGCGCAATACACTTTAGAGAGAAACTCGATATTAACCCATCAAGACAAAACGACCGACCGACCGCGTACACAGACCGACTCTTCTAAACATACTTGTTTTTACGTTAACTTCCAATAGAATTCCAGTTTATGATTGTATTTATTTCTACACACACACACATATATATATATATATATATATATATCCTCTTGTATTTGTGTATATCGTTATAAGCCTGCATGCGTGCATTTGTGTGTGTGTGTGTGTGTGTGTGTGCGTATGTTTTTTGGAAGATCGGAATTCGGTTTTTCCTAGATTTTTGTTTTACTTTACTGTGTTTTTTTCTCTCATTCTCAATTCTTACTTAGTTTTGTCCTAACTTCGCTGTGTACTTCTTACGTTGTTGTTGTTGTAAACCTTTAATGTTTTTCTCTTTCTCTTTCTCTTTCGCTTTCTTTTCTTCTCTTTTTTTCTACTGCTGTTTTAAGGCGAGAATCTTTTTTTTTTTTTTTTTTTTTTTTTTTTTTTTTTTTTTTTTTTTTTTTTTTTTTTTTTTTGTGTTTTTATTTGCTTGCCCCGCTCGCTTGGCTTGGGCAAAAAAAGAATTTTTGTTTTTTCTTTTTGATTCTGGTGATGGTAGTGATGGTGGCGGTATCCACCTACCAAGTTGGCCATGATAGTGCACCGCGCTAACTAAGCTCATCGTTTGTGTCATTTCTTCTTATGTTTACTACAGTTTACAGGTAGTCGTGTTTATATCTCATTAGTAGATATTTACATAAAAATCTAAACATGTAACCACCACCACCACCACCACCACCACCACCACCACCACCACCATTAGCATCAATTTTCTTAAGCAAGAAAAACGACAAGAAAAACAAGAACAAGAACAACAACAACAACAACTGAAATCGTAAATCTTTTTTCAAATTTTTCTTTTCATTCTTTTTATTTTTTGTTTGGTTTTGGTTTTGTTTTTGTTTTTGTGTTTGTTTTGTTTTTTTTTTCTGCTGCTTTACTACCAGTTTTAATATTTTATTAGCCAAAGTTATTAAGTCAACAGCTTTGTTGCTATTTAAACTTCTTTAACGGTCATTGTACTTCATTTTACCGTTCTTTGTGTGTGAATATTATTAATATTAATATGCGAGTGTAACAACAAAACGTAGTAATTGTAGCTAAAAAGAGTTTTCATGTGTTAGAGTTTCATGTGTTTTGTTGTTGTTGCTCTCGTAAGCATAAACACAGTTATAGGACTACGCTTAAAAGCTTGATTTCCAAAAGTGAGGGAAAATTCAAATTTAAAAAAAAAAAAAAAAAAAAAAAACTTGCTTGCTTAGTAGACGGTTTTTGTTTTTAAGGCCAATACACGATTTTAAGCTTTTTCCATTTTTACGTATTGAACTTTGTATTATGACTCAGTTAAAAAAAAAAAAAAAAAAAAAAAAAAAAAAATGTTGCAAAATCAATTAAACGCAAAAAAAAAGTGTTTAAATATTTTTATAGCCACAACACAAAAATTTTTTTTTTTATATTTTCCAAATATTTGTAGTTTAAAAAAGTGGAATGAATTTAAGCACATTTGTCCGTCCCTCCATCTTTAAAAATTAGAATTATAATTCTTCAATAATCTATGTTAGAGAGAAAACAAAACCTAGTGTTAAATTGTTTCTTATCCCTTTCGCTAAATTAAGTCCGAAAACCTGATTATTTGATTCATTGACCCGATCGTCCATTACTACCAATTTTCTGTTTTTTCCAAAGTTAGCTCTTTCTTTCTTTCTTTGTAGGTTCACTTCTTGCAGTCCTAGTTTTAAATTTTTTCCCATCCCTTCTGCGAAATGAAGTTCGAAAACCTAACTATTCGATCCATTGACCCGATTCCCCTTTACTACCAATTTTCTGTTTCTCCCAAACTTTCATTTTTCTTTTTTCTTTCTACTTGTTTTGGCCTTAGTCTTCAATTTTCTCTTACTCCATTCCGTAAATTAAGTCCGAAAATCTGATTATTTGATCCATTGACCCGATCCTCCATTACTACCAATTTTCTGTTTTTCCCAAACTTTCATTTTTCTTTTTTCTTTGTACTTGTTTTAGCCTTAGTTTTCTATTTTCTCATACCCCTTTCGGTAAATTAAGTCCAAAAATTTTATTATTTGGTCCATTGACCCGATCCTCCATTACTACCAATTTTCTGTTTTTCCCAAACTTTCATTTTTCTTTTTTCTTTGTACTTGTTTTGGCCTTAGTCTTCAATTTTCTCTTACTCCTTTCCGTAAATTAAGTTCGAAAACCTAACTATTCGTTCCATTGACCCGATTCTCCTTTACTATCAATTTTCTGTTTTTTCCAAACTTTCATTTTTCTTTTTTCTTTGTACTTGTTTTGGCCTTAGTCTTCAATTTTCTCTTACCCCTTTCGGTAAATTAAGTCCAAAAATTTTATTATTTGGTCCATTGACCCGATCTCCCATTGTTACCAATTTTCTGTTTTTCCCAAACTTTGTTCTTTCTTTCTTTGTAGGCTCACTTGTTTTGTCCTTAGTCTTAAATTTTATCTTATCCCTTTCGCTAAATTAAATCCGAAAATATGATTATTTGATCCTATGACCCGATTCACTACTATTACCAACTTTCTGTTTTTCCTAAACTTTGTTCTTTCTTTCTTTCTTTCGGTGTAGGTTCCTTTGTTTTGGCCTTAGTCTTTAATTTTATCTTATCCCTTTCGCTAAATTAAAGTTCGAAAATCTAATTATTTGACCCATTAACCCGATCCTTCACTATTGACAGACTAATAATTTTGTGTTTTTCCCAAACTTTCACATTTTCTTTTCTTTTCTGAAATACAATCAATCATTCAAATGATGCACCTGTAAGTGCAATATGACCTTGGCTAAGAAGAAGTAGAGACTTATGTTATTATGTATTTACTAATCGAATGTTCACCATAGCTTCCGCTACAGAACAATTGTCATTAAAGTATGATCTAACGCTTTAAGAATTGAACCCCCATGTATGCTTTAACTTTTAAATTTACCCTACACTACTAGCAATAAGGTTATAAAAGTTCTGATGTTTGCAACAAATAGAAGATTCCGGTGAAGATGGGCTTATCTTTATAACAATAATCATAATATATGGAATTAAAGCGATTCGAAATTATTTTGATGAGTGCTATCGATTTCGAAAGCTGTCATAATCATGTTTAAACGTCCCTCTCTTTACTTAATATTGTTTACGGTATGGAACGCAAACTTTCAAAATATTTTGATGATATTTTGTAGGTTCACTTGTATTGTAAATGGATTTGATCGGATCATTTTTATTTCAATTCGCCATATTACTTTATATTTTGAAGGAACCATTTAATGAAAAAACCTTCGAAAATTTCAAAATTCCTTCGCAAAAGCCGCTAATTAATATTATTAAGCAATTAAGAACGGTTAGGTCTATTTCTGTCTTCGAATCGTTCCTATAAAAAGTTAGACTTGATATGGCAGAAAAGGTCTGATTGTTAACAGTTTGTGATGAAAATTGATTCATAATTTAGGAATTTAGTATAAATATTAAATGTACTTAATCTAAGTGGAATAGGTAGATCTATTTTAGCAAGCCTATACTACATATGAGTTATCATAAGAAGTAGATCTTTATATGGCGAGAAATTTAACTTTTTAATATTTTATGATGACAACTGGTACATCATAACATAAAATTAAAAAATTAATTTTCACCGATAACTTTGGATCCCATAGTTGTATTTTTTAGGCTACTGCCCACACAGAAGAACTCTTTAATGTTACTAAGTGCTATATTAAGCGAATCAATGTAGATGTAGTATATTTTTTGGAAGAGCTTGCCCGACCCTTGCAAAAGTTTTTGCAATGTTGTTGCAATATTCTAGAAGGAAGATGCATAAAATCTATAAAGTTTATATGTATATCTTACAAACGTTTTGACACAAAAATGAAGATACAGATACATTACACAGACGGACATGCTTAAATCTATTTCTAAATCTATAAATTTGACTCTGAACCAAAAAATCCATCTATTCATCTGTGTTTTATCTGCGTCTTCATTTTTTTTTGTCAAAACTTTCCTAACGTATAGAAGGGCCCTTTCAAAAAAATGTATATATAGATTCCTGATCAGCATTGAAATACCAAAACTTTGTCTGTGTAAAATCTATGGTAAAATTTTTCCTAAAAACTAAACTTAAGATATCTGGATCAAATTTGACAAAAATATTGAACATTCTTGCACGCATGTTGTTATTGAAAATAGGTCTAAATCGGTCAATGGATACGCCTGAAGTATGATATCAATTGAAAACATCTCTTCTTCAGTACTCATAAACTTGGAAACAGGTAAATAATAAACATTTCGAAGTTTGCCAAACAAAATTGAAAAAAATTTACCACGCCCCCTTAAACAATATGGTATATCGGAGATAACTTTTTTCACTTTTTTTTTTGTTTTTTTAGATTAAATGTGTAATGAATATAAAAGACTCGATGACAGTCATACTGAGATCATGGTTTTTACTTCTTAATTGCATTTCAATGGTAATTGAATGTAATGTTGTTCCCATAAAGTAATGTTTTTGGTAAATCGTCTGCATTTGCACTGTACGATAATTAAGTTTGCTCTTTAAAACTTTTAACTTTTGTATCCATCCATATGTCGTCCTCTTACAACAAGTTTCCATGTCGCACTGTAAAACTTCATTAAGTCGTTTTGCTTTGAAGTTTATTGAGTTTTCACATTAAAGATTAGATTTAAAAATATTTTTTAAACATAATATAAACATGAGCTTATAATAAATTTTCCTTAATTGGTCTATAAATTGCATATTTAATCTCTTTTCTTTGATTGAACGTAAGTAACCATAAAACAATTCTCATTTATTACTAACTCTTATTTAATGCTTGTAGTACGTAAAAGACGAAAAGTTATTTAAATAATATAAGTAAGTTATATCCAGATTAAAATTTGATAAACAAAGCTTTAAAACAATATACTCAAAAAAAAAAAAAAAAAAAAAAAAAAAAAACGAAGCATTATGGTGGAGCATGGTCTACTTAAAAACAAATAAGAACGTATTCCCTTGAAAAGTTTTACATTCGATGAGAATCTCTATATATGATAAGGGGTAAACGATTCGAGAAATAAAACCATTTGGTCCAAAGTTAGCACATTTCTATTGATATTTATATATCACATCATGAATGCGTTTTCATCATAAAATACTAAAATTCAGAAATCGTTTCTTTTTTTAAATAGAAGATGGTTCCAAGAAATGCTCCAGTGAAGAATTCTATTTTTGTTTCTAGGGATGTTTTCATTCGAATCAAAACACACAGCATAATATGGTGAATGACCGTAGTTCGAATATATAGACAGATGGACAGCCATTATTGAATTGATTCAGAAAATTCTTCTGATCGATTGGTATAATAAATCGTGGATCTATCTGACATGCTTTTGAAGATTGCATACATTTACATAACCTTAATATACACACTTTTGCCGGTGTAGGGTATAAAAATTTAAATTACATCTGATCCGAAATTTGTAAAACCTGGCTACTATTGGCCTATGAGAAATACTTGATAAGCAAAATCTATTTAAGTAATATGCACTGCATACACTATGATAGATATCGTATGTCGTATATCGTATATGTGGACATATCGTATCTCGTAAAAATGTTAATCTTGAGCAGCAGGCTATAGGTCAGTCTACAAGGTAAAAATCATGTCTATGTATTCGTCTTGGTTTATTTATATAGTTTTTTTTTAATATTTATGAAGTCTAATATATATCTATATTCAAAATTTGGTCCAATTATCATACATATCTCTACGATGCCGAGTTTTTCATTTACTAACAACCTTTAGGAAAGCGATTAAAATAAAATTTAAACACGAGCTGGTATTCCCAGATAATGTCTTGATTTGACAGTTATGACTTCAATCAAAAGACAGACGGACAGACATAATTAGGTCGCATATAAATAATACGGGTAGACATACTGTTTCAATGTATACGCTATGTATTTTGCAAAAAAAAACCCAAAATATCCCGTTAATTGGGAACATTTTTGAATGCTTTTGTCTTCAATTCTGTCCACGTGATGGAACATGTGATGTTCTGCGAAGATAAATAAGAGCACTATCCGCGAATGAATTTCTTTATTACTCGGCTATAACACAGCTTTAGCATCTAATTGTCTTAGGTTGCTTGCCAACCAGACTACGCATTACTGCTTTGACTTCGACTTTGACGCCACCTTCTCTCACTTATCTACCTGCAAAGATCTTTTACTAACGTTTCGTATAGTTATACTCAAATACTGAAAATACCTAAATATTACTGTCTCTTTGTCACTTTTCTGCCTATAATTCCTCTTGATCATCATCGTGCATCCATCTTAGGTGGATTTCTCCTATAAGTGGCTTTGCGAACTTGTTGTTGTAGGTGTTCGATCAATATCTGTTATAGATTATAAGACGCAGTTCTTTGCTTATTGCAGCTTTTACTCCCCGCAACCCCCCTCTCTCATCTTTTTGAGTGGCAATATAAACTCAATAGCCACGCCCGTTGCTGGTGTCATCTAAGATATGGTAGAAGGTGTAAAGGAGTAAATTATGGTTTATTGAATTATTGTTAAATTGTTAAGCACACACGTATCAGATTTGAGATTTCTATCTTCATATATATGACTCTGAAGATTTTAACCGCATATGGGCGGATTGAGAGACGAAAGCATCTGACAAAACTGACTCAGGATTTTGTTTTTAATCACAAATATTTATGATTTACGAAGTCTGCGATGTTTTTTTGTATGCGGGCTTTACTTACGGACAGGTAAATTGAATAGATCTATATGCCTATCAGAAATATATTTAACGCAAAAAAAAAAAAAAAAAAAAAAAAAAAAAAAAAAAAAAAAAAAAAAAAAACTAGTTCCTTTCTTTCAAAATTTTTGTAATTTTTGCATTCGCACGTAGCCTTACAAATATATATTTATATATTGTTCATAAAAAATGTTGTAACGAAATCTCATTAAGATCTATTCAGCAAACGTAGGCAACAGGTTGAATTATCATAATATATTATATATAAACTAAATGAAACTAAATGGAATTCCAGTTATTGTATTTTTATCTCATATTTAAGAGATTGCTTTAAATAATAAAAACGAGCAAGAAGAAAAAGAAAGAAACTCTAAATGTCTAGACGAACCTTGGATACCCTTCTACAATGACATATAAAAGAAAATTTACGGGAAAGCCAAAAAAAAAAAAGGTTAATTTAATTTCTTATACAGAAGGCGACTAAGATTTGCTTTTGTAGAGAAACTGTCCCAAGAGATAATAATTTTTAAGGAAATTTTTAATACAAAAACTTACTTCACAAGACCAGTATATTGTAAGAACTTTCAAATTATAGCTAAGAAAAATTTTCTTGGAAACAACAGAGAATTTATAACGACGCCGTTACAAAAGCCAGCAATTCCCTACATTGAGACTTTTTTTTTTTTTTTTTTTTTTTTTTTTTTTTTTTTTTTTTTTTTTTTTTTTTTTTTTTTTTTTTTTTTTTTTTTTTTATAAAGTTCCTTATTCCTGAATAAGGAATTTTTGGTACTTTTTACAAATACTTTTTATTAATTTTTTTTTTTAACCTTTTAAGAAGTATTAATGCGCTCTATAGTCAAAATATTAAGCATAAAGTATTGATAAGAATTTTTTGAAATTTAATTTTTATTGACCTTCTTTTGCATTTCTGCAGCAGTTGTGAACTGAGTACTCCTCCGCTATCACGTACATATAATATATTAACTGACATATTAATGAATTTGTTATCAATGTTTATGAGACTAATAATTGACGGACAGACAGACGGACATACCTTTTAAATTGTTAATTCTCCCTTAAACTGGTATATATTTATTAAACTCTCTATTATAATAGATGGATGAACAAATAAACGCATGGACGGACGGATAAACAAATGGATGGATGGACGGATGGATGGATGGATGGATGCAGAGATAGATATGTCAAGTTCATATGTATATATACTTACATACATAGACGTATATGGATGCCTTAGTCACGCGAAACTAAATTTTATTTTAATCAAGAACCCGCGAAAAATTATTCGAGTTTTAAGTTTTACAATCGTATTGACAAAATTAATATACCTGCATCCTGTTTCAATATTCAATAGTTGTCGGTAAAAAACTAAGAAATCAACATAAGTACATTACTAAGAATTTCTTTGCTATAAGTTTACACATTCGCACTCACACACAATAGTCAATAGCGACAAAAAAAAAAAAAAAAAATGAATCAACTGAAGTAAAGGAAAGAGTGTTATTTACCTTTCTGTGTTGTTATTTTTTTCTTCCTTTTTTTTTTTCTATATTTTTGTTATTTTGTACTGGAGTCGTATTTGTAGAGACCGCATTCGTAAACTCTCACAGCTTAGTTGCTTTTGCCTTTGTAGTTGTTGTTGTTGTTTATGTTATTGCTGGTTTCAGAGATGGTATGAGCAATAACGACTGCAACCGTAACTGCGTATGTGTTTCGTGTGTGTTGCGTGTGTGTGTGTGTGTGTGTATCCAATTGTATGCAGAAAAATTTTGTGTTGAAAGATTTGCAACTTACTCTAGTGTGCGTTTACACCTAATTTTGCACTTGTTTTTTTTTTTTTTTCTTTTTTCCTTTTTTGTTTTCTCTTCTATTTCTTCTTCGTTGCTGAATTTTATTGCCAACAACAACAACAATATGTTAACAATTGAATAATATTTTCTTTTAATTAGATTAATACTGCATTGGGCATTTCGCGAAAAACAAACCTTAATATATTTTTAATTATTTTTTTTTTTTTTTTTTTATTTTCCTTTAATTTGTATTGCGAACTTAACTTAGCTGTCGTCACTTTATCTCTTTTGTACATTCGCGAACCGTATTTATTACTATATTCGCAATTTCGTTTATAACTTCACTTGTTTGTTTTCTCTCTTTCACACCTTAATGCTCTTAACAACAACAAAAACAAAAACAAAAAAAACCGGACTGCTTCGCCTGCGCAGACGTTGACGCAATGGTCCCTTTTTTTGTATTTTCTTTTGCGTGTTAAATATTTTTTAAAAATTCATTAAAAATTTTTTTCTTCTAATTTTAATAACGAACGTTTTTTTATAAATATTATCATTTTTCTCTTCATGATTTTATTTCTCTTTCGTTAAATAGCGAATTTTTTCCATTTTATATATCATTATTTCTTCTTGTATCTTGTGTTTTAGTTTTTTTTTTTTTTTCTCAAATAAAATATACCCGATACCGTTAATCTACACATCAGACTCATTCAAAAGTTGTCGCTCAACTAAATTCACTGGAATTTCTTACTTTTCCATTAAGCTGCAATAGTTTTTGTTTATTTTCTTTTACAGCTAAATTTCATCCACTGATCGATCTAAGGGTTACCAACTTCTATTAAAGAACATACTTTTATACTAGATGAAATTATAAAAAGGGATTAAGGTCTAACAAAAAAAAAAAAAAAAAAAATTTTAAAATAACTGTAATAAACATAAATAAAAATATATAAATTTTAAAAAGAATTTTATATTTAAGTAAAATTAAACTCTCATCGTTTGAAAACTGTACCCGTATATATTATTAACAAGTTAGCAAATTTTGTTTCTGTTTTCTTTGCATTCAAAAGCATACATATATAGTATGTAGTAGTGTTTTTGTTTAGTGTTTTTGCTTCTATAGTCATTTTTTCAAAGGTAACTTTGCATTATCTTTGTCTTTGCTTTAAATTAGTAAACGAAAGGTTGCTGTTTTTGCTAAAAATTGATGAGAGCAGAGATATTTAGAAGTGTTTCTTTATTTTCTATAAACTTAGTAAGTGTGTTTCTTCCAGAATTATAGCAAGTAAAAGTCTACTAGAATTTTAGGTTTTTAATTTGACTAAACTTTTTATAAATATTTTATCAGTCAGTCGATATTAGCGTGTCTTTTTCTATAGAAAAATAAAGCTTTTTTTACATATATAAAAAAAATATTTAAAAAATTATAGGAGTAAAAATGAAGAAGCAATATAAAAAAAGATACGGAATTCATACACATATATATACTAAGTTTATAGCAAGTTTTAGATAAATTAGCATTTGTTTAGATACCTTTTGCCAGCTTTTTAATTTTATTTATTTATTGATTTCATTTTTTACATTTGTATACTACTTTGTTCCGTCCTCCCAGAGCCCACCCAGACATAAATTCAATTTGACAAATATTGTAGCAGTGATAATTATAGTTCTTTGAAGAACTCATAAAATATATATTCTGTTTATCATATATGGCTTTCTATCTGACTGTTTATTGACCTGCTATAAACTCGCTCTCAAATATTTCTCTAACGAAATTAAAATAATCTTAGGGATTTTCTGACTAT
Source organism: Glossina brevipalpis (assembly GCA_000671755.1). NCBI lineage: Eukaryota > Metazoa > Arthropoda > Insecta > Diptera > Glossinidae > Glossina > Glossina brevipalpis. The sequence continues at coordinate 280,681 of KK351201.1, forward strand.
CCTTGAAAGGTTACTTTGGCAATTCAGCATAACTTGCGCCCGTAATTCTTTTTGTTTTCAAAAATTCCCAGCTTTCAATTTAGAACCTTAGGTTGGATAAAGTTTTTCTTAATAAAATCTCAAGATTAAGTACGTAGATCAGTTAAGTAGGACAAAGGTTCAAACTGCGATGAACGAGAGAGGGCTCCACCTAAAAGATTATATGATTTTGTAGCAAAGACATAGCAGTGATAAAAAAGTGATTGCATTTCTCAGCCTTATATGAATTGGCCTGGCTTCTATAAAATTCACTTTAAACTTCACTTGCTGAATAATGGATGAAAGATATTGTTTTAAAATATCGTGACTTAAAAGTTCATTTCCGTAATGATGATTTGAAAGATGACAAAATTACTGATGTGATGACTTATAGATCTATGCTTACTAACGAGAAAGAACTGAAGAATCAAGCGATTGTTGTGAACAATTCTCAACGATTACAAAAGATGCTCTAGTTGATAAATTAGCAAACTAATGTGTGGCAAAGTTCATGTTCTTAAACGCAAAAATCAATGAATAAATAAATGCAAAAATCAACTTTCTGTAGAAGAGCGCCTCTCTCTTTGCAGCCTATCACATCAATAATGTAAATTAGAAAGGATCTCTTCATTTTACGAACTAAGTGATGATATCTTTGATAATAAACTTCGCTTCAATTTACACATACAACCTATAGTTAATGAAGCGAAAAATCGAAGAAATTCGGCGACTCTCTTTTTCAGCGAACAGATTATTCATGAGTCTGGTTAGAAGTGCAGTATGGTGCACTAGTTATCAGTGTCATCATATTGACTCAACTCAGTCTGTTCAGAAATAGTTCTTACCGTATATGCTGAGCAGTCTCAGTTGGGATGCTACGCGCTTTTTGTCTCCTTAAGAATGTAGGCTTAAACCCATAGACATTCCGTTTGTTTCAGGTACAACCTTTTTGTGTGATCTATTGAGCGATAGAATTGATAAACGAGCTTTATTCAACGAAACTAACATTAATATTTCTTGTCGCATAGTTCGCCAATTTCATCTAATTAACCTGAGCAATATATGTATATATAGACTCCATTATGAGCTGTTCAACGCCTTTCGAATTTTTTTCTGTAATTTAATTAACGTTTATCATGTAATTTTGATATTGAAAATGAAAAATATAATCGAAAATCGTCTACCGTCAATACTTTGATCTCATGGCTTTTTATACCCTCCACCGAACAATTGAAGTAAGAAAAGAAGCTACGGAGACTTCACTAAGTATTCTCGCGATCATCATCAAATTTATAATCGATTTGGGCATTTCCGTATCGAGCATCTCCGTTTATCCATCTGTCCATCTATCCGTCTGCCTGTCTGTCCGTTTGCCTGTCTGTCCGTCTATCTGTCTGTCTGTTTATCATCCTTTTGTATGTCTGTCCATCTGTCTGTCTGTCTGTCTTTCCTTCTGTACGTCGGTCTGACCGTCTTTATATTGGTTTGTCCGTTTGCCTGTGTGTCCATCTGTTTGTCTGTGTGTCTGTCCGTCTATCTGTCTGTCTGCTCGTCTATCTGTCCGTCTGTCCGTTCGTCTATATGCATGTCCGAACGCCCGTCTATCTGCCTGTCTGTCTCTCCGTTTACTTGCCTGTCTGTCTTTCAGCCCATCCGACTGTCTGTCTGTCCGCCCATCCGACTGTCTGTCTGCCCGTCCGTCCATCTATCTGTCTGCCCGTTTCTCTGTCTGTATATCTATCCGTTTCTCTGTCTGTCCATCTACCTGTCTGCCTGTCCGTCTGTGCAATCTCTGTGGTAAACATTTTGCTGGCCGCAAACCTGAAGATATCGGCTTCAAATTTGGCAGAAACTTTCGAAGCTCCTGCAATTAGGTTGTTATTGAAAATGATCCAAATAGATCCAGAGGGAACGCCCACAGTACAATGTAAACTGAAAAAATCTCTGTTTTTAAAAGAATAAAGAAGATTTTTTCCTTATTATTCATAAACCAAACCAGGTAGCTTTATAAAAAATTTCGCATTTATTGCGGTAGATGTCCAGTAGTATCTGTACACAAAAAGAAGAAGCTCGATGATCACGCCCATCCGATATAATAAAGTATTGAAATTTAACATTTTTGTAAAAAAGTTTGTAACATCAAGAAAAAAGCTTTAGAGACCCCATAAAGTATATATGTATTATTTTGAGTGGTATCAAATTCAAAGTCCACCTAGTCATATCCGTATGTCTGCTTAACTGTCTGTTTGCTTATCTGCGTAATGTTTAAGGTGATGATAACTGGAGCAAAGTCGACGAAAAAGTCATAGTTCTTGCCCGTGTATTTCTATTAAAAATGGTGCAATTTGATCAAAGGAGACATCTACAGTATTATACAAACTCTGAACGTCTCTGCTTCCTTGGTCTTTTATTCAGTGCTCATACACTATGCCATGAAAATATTCCATCAAAATGGAAAAAATTTGCCACGCCTATTATAGAGTACTGAAATTTAGTTTTTTTGAGCTCTTTTTCGAGCATAAAAATTAGGGCACAGCTGAATGTATTCCCTTTTTTTTTTTGAGTATGACCAGTTAGTGAGGCGATGTCTAGTCGACTTGTGCACGGTCGTGGTTAGCAAGAAGTAGGCAAAGAGAAAGTGATAAGGGATAGTCACAGCTTTTAGTGGTTGTCTAACCCCCCGCCGACAAATGTTTTTACCGACTAAGCATGCACTCCCGCGACGACTAAGTACAGTCTATCGTAATAAGAGTTGAATTCGCGAACATAGAGTTGGTAGTCACGATTCTTATCTGCTTGATTATTTGCTTGTAAAACGTTCCTTATTTGTGGCGATCTAGTAACACGCTTGCATTCTACACTCATACGATTTTATGATTACGAGTTAAGGGCGTGCATCGATTTCATCGTGTACAAGCTTTTCTTTTTTTTTTCAATTTTATTTATTCCTTTATGTTTTAGTAAATATTTTTTTATATTTCAATTTTAATTTTAATTTTTGTTTTTAAAGCATTTGTAATATTTTACAATTTAAGTCATAGATTAGTTTTATATTTTTTGTCATATTTTATATGTACAAGGGAGAGACAAAATAAGTTGAAGACCTGATGTTGTAAAGAGTTTCGCAATTATAGCCCATGCCCATGAAAGCTAACTTAGTGGTGCGATCCCCGTATTGTTTGTTGTCGAAACATACTGCACTTAAGTGCGTATTGAGTTCTATTATTGCAGTTGCTGCATTAGTTTTATCTTGCTTAACCATAACCCTGTTACTCTATATTGTATAGTGTTCATATTATTTTGTCTATCCCCAGATATCGTATTCAATTTACAGTTATTACAGTTTGTTTGTAAATCGTTTCTATTACGATAACGCTTTCGCACCACTTGAAAGGCAAAACAAGCTTTCATTTTGTATCCAATCATTGTTACGGAATCACTGATAAAAGCCCTTTTTTAACGAACATGCACACACATGCATACGTAGATTTGCCCACATTAGGAAAAATCAAAACTTTCGTAGCTTATGGTAGATTCTACTTAGACGAACGAATTCATTTTAATATTAACATTTCTAGGAGTCGGTAGCTTTTTAACGCTAAGCTGAAGCTCACGTATATAGTAACCATCGTCTTGTTATATCGTTATTTGTATTACCTGTTGAATTATTTAAAAATCATTTTTTTTTTTCCTTTTTTGCTGCTTAATAAAAAAAATATTTTCATTGCAACGATTTCATAATTCTCAGTAATTAATTGTGTGCAACAAGTGTTTAGTGCTTAATGCAAGCAATAAGAGAAAGAGAAAAGGAAGCTGCATACGCGCGTTTTAAGCAAAGGGCATTGGCATTGCGTCTAAATGTTCTATTTTTGAGATAAAGGATAACGATGTGAATATTAAAAAAAAAAAAAAAAGGAAAAAAAAAAATTTTAATTCTATGAAATATAAAGAAATAGAAAAAGTTGACGAAAAATATGGAAATTAAATAAAAGAAGTAAACATAAGTTATAAACAAAATTTGAAATAAAACTTAAAAAAAAAAAATATGTATAATTTTTTGTTAATTACTTTTGAAAAATATTAATTTTTGTTATCTGACAAATTGAAAAAAAAAAAAAAAAATTTCAATTATTTTCAAATGATTTCGTTTCTAAATTGATTGTCTTTCTGGGAAACTTTTTAAAAGAAATTAACGAGAAAAAGATAATTTTTAAAAAAAATTATTATAACATTGTTTTAGTATGAAAGAAATTTAATCGTGACTTTTTAAAGCAAAAAAAAAAAAAAAAATATTTGTGTTAAACATTTAAAATAATCGCGGTAAGTGTTTTAATCAGAAAATTAAAAAAAATCTTTTATTTAAAATAAATGCGATAAACGATTTTGTTTTAATTAGAAAATTTTGAAAAATCTTTTGTCGCCAAATGTTTATATTATTCTCCTGTAATTTATAAATTGTTTGAATTGCTGATCAGATAGTCTAGTAACGCTGGTTTAGTCAGTAACTTCAGTCGATTTTTAAAGCTGTAAAAGAGTTAGCGTCCGCAATATGAAAATTCTTTCTTTTGAGCCAAGGTCAGACTTTACACTGGCAATGCCAGCTTTCATATTGGTAGGATTGTACCTCTTCTCTATCTATCCCTCTCTCTCTCTCTCTTCCTTCCTCTCTCCCTCTCTTCTTTTTTCCCTCTTTCCCTCTTCCTCACTTCCTCTCTTACTTTTTCCCTCTTTCCCTCTTCCTTTCTCCCTCTCTCTCTCTTCCCCACTTCTTCTCCTCCTCTTTCCTTCTTCGTATCTCTCTCTTTCCCTCTTCTTCTCTCCCTCTTCCTCTCTCCCTCCCTTTCTCGCTTTCTCTGGGGTCAAAGATGCAAGCAGTGCACGGTCGATGGAACTTTTTTCATATTCCTTATCAAAGCCATTTAGCGGTTGTTCGTTACTCTCGCTATATTTCTCTGTTTAGACCGCTTAGTCTAAACTATTTGTGCTTGGAGAATCAAGTTTGTCAGGTTCAACTTTAACAGTTCTTTTTATTTAGTTAGATTGACTAGTTTCATCTATTCAGCAAGGCTTATACCGACAGACTAGTTTAGTACTTTTTGATCAGTAAAGCTGCTTAGCTAGACGTTTCTAATTAGTGAAGTGGTTTAGACGAATTAGATAGCTTGTCCACTAAGACCAGCTTGGCGGCTTTAATTATCTTAGGGTCTTTAACTAGCTTGGCATCTTTAACCATCTTGGTAGTTTTGACTAGCTTGGCGGCTTTAACCAGCTTGGCGGCTTTTATCAGCTTGGGGTTTTAACTAGTTTAAATCAATTTGTCGGCTTCGACCAGCTTGTCAGCTTTAACCAGCTTGTCGGCTTTGATCAGCTTGGCGGCTTTAGCCAGCTTGTCGGCTTTGACGAGCTTGGCATCTTTAACCATCTTGGTAGCTTCGACCAGCTTGGCGGCTTTTATCAGCTTGGGGTTTTAACTAGTTTAAATCAATTTGTCGGCTTCGACCAGCTTGCCGGCTTTAACCAGCTTGACGGCTTTAACCAGCTTAACGGCTTTAACCAACTTGGCGACTTTGACCAACTTGGCGGCTTTGACCAGCTTGGAGGAGCTTGACGGCTTTAAGGGGCTTGGCAACTTTAACCAGATTGGCGGCCTTATATAGCTTGGCAGCTTTGACCGGCCAGACAGTTTTAATCAGGTTGTTTTAATCTTCATGGCTGTTTTGACATATTAGGCGGCTTTGTCCTGCTGGGCGACATTAGCCAATTACTTTTGCGTTAACAAGCTTGGTGACCTTGACCAATCAGATCGCTTTAACTGGCTAATCTGCTTTCGTTAATCAATAAATCGTTGGTCAGCTGGTATACCTTGCTTAGTTGGTAGCAGATTAGTCAGTCTAATCTTTTTAAGACTTCTTTTTATGACTTCTAAAAAGTCGTGGGGTCAAATGATTCCTACAAGTCTCACGGCAAAGAAATTCTACATCAGTTTAACAAATTTATCGCTGATGGTTTATTTTCCCAAGTTTTTATGGAGAATTGTTACACTTAGTTACTAACGGAATCTAAAAGAATATATTCACAAATATGTATCCATTTAATGCGGTAACAGGCAATATGATGAGCAGAAAAAGAAAATTTTTTTTTTGTTTTTATAAACGTTTTTTAAAACTCGTAAAGAATACATTTTGTATATATTTTTAGTTTAATAAAACTTTCGAAAGTTAATATTGAAGTAAAATTAACAATAATTTGTTAATTGAAAAAATATACTGCTTCCGATATAAACACATTTTCCAGTTGACACACAAAAAAAAAAAAAAAAAAGAAAAAAAAATGTAAAAGTATTCGTTGAGTTAAAAAATTGAGTTAATTTAATTATTAAACAGTTTAAGTACATGTCTCGTCTCGTCTCTCATTCGTTGCTTTTCATTTTATTACAAATAAATGTTTTTCGGATTAATTGAAACGATCTGAAATTTGTCTGTTTCTGTTTTTGTTTTTGTTTCTCTTTTTTTTTGTATTCAAAAATAAAAGCATATCAATGTCATTACAATTCGATTTGAAAGACCTACAAGTGTTTTAAACTGATAATACAAATACAAATGGATTCATTCTCATGCACATGGATACATGGATTGTATATAATAATTGTATACTAACAAGAGTTATGTTACGAAAATAATTCTAATTGTATACCATACGTACATTTTAGACTTCTATTACATATTATATCCCCATGATTTAATAATAAAATACAATGACAAAGGATTTTTTCTATTGGATTCTTTGGAAGTGAAATAATTCGTAAGTTATTCTGTTTGTTAGTTTGTTTATCAAAACCTTATCCATGCAATAATCAGGTACATTACTTACATTATTATTATATTATTGTAATCGCAACATTCCTTTGTAATATGAACGTGTATTAGAAGCAAAAAAAAAAAAAAATCACGTAAATTTTTAAAGACGTTACGAGATATATTTGGCAGTAGCCGATATTTATACCATCGGCACCGTCTTTATCCAAGCAAAGTTTGTGCGGTATTCGCACGTACAGGTGGGAACTTACAAATCTTGCCTGAGTCCTCTCGAACGCGAAAGAATCGAATGCTCATTCTGGACGAAACTGTGACTTTCGACACATTTGTGTCACCATCAAAATTCTTGAGCGTCGACACAGCAGGGAATGTCCGGTACTTACGTATTGCGTAGAGAAAAAAAAAGACCTTTGTCCACAAATCAAGTCCTTTAATAGGACTTCGTAGATTTCCCATCCACTTGTCTTGTAGTTGCTAGCATACATGATCATTAGTCGCGTGATCTATTGTCGCGACTTTTCGCTCCTTAAAGGCTTCTGTGCGATTGCTCATTCGTTAAATTCACTGCCCGATTTTGAAATAATCCAGTTATAGAGGTCTTTGTCCATAAATTATGCCCTTTAATACGGCTGCGCACATTTCCCATTCATTTGTCTTGGAGTTGCCTCTAAACCGCATGTTTGTCACGAGTTGCCTCTATACCGCACTATTGTCGGGACTGTTCGCTACTTAAAGGCTTCTGTGCGATTGCTCGTTCGTTACCTTCACTGCCCGCCTTTGAATCAATCCAGTTATAGCGATGTTTGTCTATAAACAAAGCCCTTTCACAAGACTGCGCAAATTTCCCATCCATTTGTCTTGGAGCTACCTTCCTAGGGCATGACCTATTGTCGCGATTGTTTGCCCTTAATAGGCCTCTGGTTAATTCCTCGTTCGCTAGTTATACTATCCGCCTGTGAAAGAATCCAGTTATAGAGATCTTTCTCCATAAATCAATTCCTTCAATACGACGCCGTAGATTTGTCAGCCGTTTGTCTTGGAAGAGCAAATGCGTAGTGAATGCAACGTGGGAATCCAGTAGATTCTAGTTCAGTTGCCTTTCCTGGACGGGTGGAAGACGAACGTAGTCATTCTGAAAAAATCAATTTGTAATTCCTTTGCATATTACATATTATAGCCGTTTTTCCTTTAGTCATTCTCTTAATTGCATTAACTCGTGCGTCAGTTGGATTCTCCAGCCATGACTTGTTTAAGTTAAAGCGGATTATACCTCATACCGCAGTTAGTTAATCGGCTTATCTAGGAATATCAAAAGTATTTGATTTGTTTATTCTCGATGTTAGTAATATCACTAATCCATATCACATTTTTTGCGTTTTATGTATTGTATCGAGATCCATTTTCCATTAACCGGTACGACCCATAAGTCTTTGTTCAATTTCGTCGAACTAAATATGAAAAATAAATTGTCCCGCGTTTCGAGTTTGTCTTTTTCGACAAAACTCGATTTATACCAAGTTCGCCAAAAAACTGAGTTGTGTACACTTTAGCGGATTAAATTACACTTTTGTGGAAAGTTTAAAGACAATATCCCCTTAGACGGAGAATTTGTGGGAATTTATGGGATAAACAAACTAACCCTACTTCTTAGATAAATCGGTAGAGATCTATTTATATACCTGACAAATGTAGTCTTTTTTTGTGTGAAACCCCTTGAAAGAATTTTATTAAAGAATAATTTTATAAGAAACAAGAAAATTATCGAAAATTATTTTTATTAATTACGATCAGTGGTCAGATATTTAATCTAAAGAGAGAATGATATAAAAAAATTGTTTTTCTAAACATATTTTTAGGCTCGCAAGCGCGAATTCGGTGAAGTTTTTTAGTTAATAACCTACAAAAAAACGAATAAGTATTACTTCTATTTTTAATGCAATCAGTCTGTTGACTTGATTTGATTGACTTTTTAACCGACAAAAGTAAGCTAAAAGACCATGTTTGTTTTCCTTGCTTTTATGAAAAGATATTAATTGGACGGACAGACAGACATACATAACAACCGACAGACTCCGTTAATCGTTTGCTGATCAAGAACACGCGTCCTATGTGAGGTAAGTGGAAAAGATTTCTAAGTCGTAATATCTCTTTTAAATGGGCGGACAGATAGACGGACATAACTTCGACAATGCCTTAGTCGTGTGCTGACCAAGAACACATGCCCTGTGTGAGGTAAGTGGAAAAGATTTTTAATTCGTAACATCCCCTTTTAAATGGACGGACAGACAGACAGACATAACAACCGACAAACTCCGTTAATCGTGTGCTGACCAAGAACACGCGTCCTATGTGAGGTAAGTGGAAAAGATTTCTAAGTCGTAATATCCCTTTTTAAATGGACGGACGGATAGACAGACATAACAACCGACAGACTCCGTTAATCGTGTGCTGACCAAGAACACGCGTCCTATGTGAGGTAAGTGGAAAAGATTTCTAAGTCGTAATATCCCCTTTTAAATGGACGGACGGATAGACAGACATAACAACCGACATACTCCGTTAATCGTGTGCTGACCAAGAACACGCGCCCTATGTGAGATAAGAGGAAAAGATTTCTAAGTCGTAATACATCCCTTTTAAATGGACTGACAGATAGACGGACATAATAACCGACAGACTCCGTTAACCGTGTGCTGATCAAGAACGCATATCCTATGTGAGGTCGTCAACATGTATTTGTTTGCTTAACAAACATTTGATAAACTCCTAGGGTATATAATTAATTTGGCATAAATTTTTTAAAAATTTTTTTAAAGAAATTTTTAAAAAAAATTTTATAATGTTACTTGTAAAATGTTTTATTAAAACATTTTAGAAAAATTCTTCAAAGATTAATAATAAAAAAATTCAAATGAGAATGAAAAAAATTTTCTACAGATCATCGTAGAAGGTTAACAAACTCTCTTAATATCAAAAAAAGAAGCTATTTTTATGATAAAAGCTTTCTTCTGATTAAATAAGAAACGTCAAAATAAACATTTAATCCTTTTCATGCCTCTCTTTCTTTTTTGCTGTACAAATATTTTTCATTTCTATCGTCAAGTATGGCTTTTAATAATTGATGGCACATTCCTCCTTAAGTGTTCAACAAATATGACAGAGAAGGTGAGAGAGAGAGAGTATATGTGATTATGTATTCTTCCAAACTACTCTAACACTAAATCGTTAACGTCGCGTTATCTAACTGGAATATATGCTTCAAAAACACTCACATACACACACACACACACATACATATATATGTTTATAGTCAGTCTGTAGGTGTCATTATGCGGTAAAGTTTTATTTAAACTAAAATTGTTTACTTATGAATGCTTCTGTTAAATACATAAAAATGTGTGTTGACTTTTATTCTAATAAAAAAAAAAAATTTATTATAAGCTCAAGAATTGCTTTCTACTTGTTGGTTAACCATTTATTTAATTCTTATACGTATGTATATACATACCCTCATATATATATATATATACACAACGTTTTGATAATTTTGCGTTTTGTTCTCTTTCATTTCTTCATTATAAACAATTATTAAATTGTTTGCAAATATTTATTTTACCAAAATTTGTTTTCATAATCTATCGCGTCAATGCGTTCAAATTGTTTTTCATAACGTTTAAAAAGATACTAACAAAAGACAACGGGACATCGCGTTGAGCGGTGTATAATATATTAAGTTTGAATAAAAATTTCGTGGCGTTTTTCTTTAAAAGATGTGTTTGAAAAAACTTTTATATCATTAATAATATGAACTCTTCACGACAAACTTTAAGTAACTAATTAGCTTTTGAAAAAAAAAATGCTGAAATTTAAAGAAAAATTATTTTATTTTTTAATGTCATTAGCACTACCACTCGTAGGTCTATGACGAAATTCATGATCTATCGAAATCAACAGCACCCAAATCACTTAATCGTTTCGGCTCCGAAAAACTCGATGTTAATTACGTACTTATCGTTGAAATCTAATCTATATACCTTATCTTATAACATCGCTTTGGATCCAAAAGATCTTGAACATTGTGTGAAAGTATCATGAAAATAAACCCACGACAAAATAAATAAATGAAGTTCGAAAGCATCTTGGATGAAGCTGAAAAACCGGCTTTGACAGCACTAGAGGTAATGCCTTGTGTTTGGTGGGATCGGTATCGTAGATTGTGCATCATGCATCTTCGATTGCTCTAAGCCTGTTAGAAGATTGATTCCACTCTTTACTGTCAATAACTAGCGCGATTAAAACGCGCAATTAGAGTAAAGAGTGCAGAATTGTCCAACGGAAAAGCCGTCGCCTTGCATCTCTACAATGTCGGATCACATACATCTAAGATAACTTAACAAAAATTGGGAGGAGTTGACTGAGAAATTCTAAAATCATTGCCTGACTCGGCTAATATTCGTTTCATTTCTCTGCAGAACTATCTTAATTTGAAGATTTAAGAAAATCTCTCTTAATTTTGAGCAGACTTAAGAAGCAGACTTCAAGTGAAGATCGACGCTATACTATAGCCTAGCAAATAAGGTTTCAGACACACTGCGTCTATTAGATCTATCTTAATATTTCATCTGGGTTTCAATTGCAACAAGATCATTTCACTCCGCAATCCGTGTGAGAGGTAACTCGTGCACCAATCTAAAGAATAATCAACGGTTATGTTTGTTACAAAACTTGGTTTAGGTTTTTGTCTGGAATTGTTACAGGGATGGCATAGTAGTTTTTAGAAACTTTTAAGAATGAAAAAATCGCATTGACTATGGCGCAGATACGTTCTCGAGATTAGCAGCACGCGAAATTATTCATTCGTTCCCATTCTGGAAATTTCGATGTTTAATTTGCGTCACGCGTGCTGGTAAACACAATCAAAAAAAAAAAAATTCATCAAAAAACTTGAAAAGAACGATCCTTTTCATCTTATGCCATCGACACTAAATTAGACATTCACTAAATAAAAATTTTGTTGGATAAAGATGGATACATTTGCAGATGCATATCGACTGATTACGTATTGAAAATTTTCATGGACCGAATTTCCACCGGCGAATCACTATTGAATGTAACGGATTTGGGATATTTTTTAACAGATTGTTAACAGGTAACAAACAGAGGTTTCACATACTATGACAACGTGTGAAAAAGATCGTGGTCCAAGGTCTATGAACTATATTAACCCGACTAAACTTTTGATGGTATTAGAAGTCACTATTCCTCCTCGATTAGGTATTTCCAAACGAGAATAACGGACCAGAGACATTTTCAATGACATGGCAAAAGTTGGAAGAACTTGACTGGTAAATTTTAATGCACCGTTCGTCTTTCTCCTTTTATTACAACTCTTGTATGATTCTTCAATAGTGTGAATATAATATCGAAGGAGGTTCTTTTCCTTCATATCATTAACATACACACCATACAAATCTTGAATGGCTCAGGTAAATTGCATGAGCTTAACACACCCAACGTATTGCCCTGACTGAAAAAATCAGTTGATTCAGTGTTTCGCTCAAAAATTCTGAAAACTCTACAGCAATCGAATAATGCTTTTACCACAAATGTGGCAATAGCTTATCGATTAAAATGGCATATATTTGTTTTAAAAGGGTTCAATTGAAACAAAACAATTTTTTTTAAATTTACATATCGCATAGCTTAGACCTTGCCTCTCAATCGAGTAGCAAAGATTTCGCTCTCTGCGGATTGCCGTAACAAGATATCTGTGACAAATCCCATGATTTCGAATTTTACCCAGAAACCCTGGAATTTCTACTGTAACGATATAATGATATTATTAGAAAAATGAAAAAAAGTTATCGATCAATATTGCATATATAGGTCTTAATAAAGTTCACTTAAGAAGTGACTTCGCTACGAGAAAGAAATATTTTGGAATTTCAATAAAAACGCCACGAAATTTTTTCATCACGTAGTATATGTACTGTACATGCACAGGGAAAAAAAGTTTTTAGAATTTTATCTAGCATGTGATGATGTAACGGCCTTACTGCAGAAAAATGACAAAAATTTATCGATCAATATTGCATATATCGGGTTTAAAAAAGTTCACTTAGAACGTGAGAATAAAAATATGTTCGAATTTCAATAAAAACGCCACGTAATTTTTTCCTTACGTATTATGTACTGTATACGCGCGAGAAAAAAGCTTCTAGTTTTTAATTTAGCATTTTCTCTACACTATCCGAAAATATAATCAAGTTAGAGATGGCTTTTGCTTTTGTTTCTAACAAAAATTGCTTTGAAGTTAACAACAAGGCCTTGTGCAGTACACGGAGTGGTTAGTTCTTCAAACACATTACTATGTTGCAAATTGATTGCCTATACATAAGGCGTTTGATATCTATTTATATATTAGAAACTTTCCTTTGTGTAGAAAAAAAATTCTAATATTAAAATGCCATAGCATCTCTGTATCTGTACGCACACAGCTACATTATTATTTGATAATTAATGTTTAAAAATTATTTATTTATAGAACATATTTTTTTTTTTTTAAAAAATAACATCCGCAACAAAGTTGAATGAAAGTATCGAAACGGAAAGTAAATATTATAAAAAGTATAGATTTCTATAATTATTTAAAGTGAATTTTGATGCCGCTTTTATTATGTGTATCCTGGCAACATTTTCTGTCACTGAAATAGATACAAATATGCAAGCTTAAGTTCAGTTAAGTTAAGTGACAGTAAAGTTTAAATGTAGCTAGAGGTGACGATAAGCTTACATACTCACAATGGAGAAGTAAAGAAACAAGAAGAAGAAGCATAAATAAGATTACCTTTAATAATGTTTCAAAGGAACAATTTTTAAGAAAAGAAATAAATCTTAAAGCTTTCAATGCAGGATTTCGTTAAGAGATGTTTGTGTGGGATGGTAACGTAACGCTTTCTATGATTTTCTTAAAAGAAAATTTATATTCTACTTCTTCATCTTTGAATCAATTTCACATTATTATTATTGTTGTAATAAGATTAACTTTTTTTTTTAAATTTATCTCCCACGAGTTAAGTCGTTTTGGCAACTAAGATTTCCTTAAATTACGGACAATTGTTGTTCACTTTTATTGTATTTTTTTTTTTTTGTATAAATATATTTTGTTACTATTCTAAATGAGTTTTCTTACTTCTTCTTTTCTCCCCTGCCGAATTTAATCGTTTTGGCAACTAAGATTTCCTTAAACTACGTACATATTGTTGTTTCCTTTTCTTTTATTTTTTCTCTTTATATAAATATATTTCTTAATTTTCTAAACGCTCTTTTTTTGTTGCGTTTTCTTTACGTTATTTTTTCACTATTGTCCTTGGGCGCGTTATTGTATAACATAAAATTTTAAATTTGTATGAGTTTGTTGTGTTGAATTTGTTTTTTTTTTTTATGTTTCTAACTTTCACTTTTGTATTTTACGTTTCATTTAAGTAAAAAAAAAGGTAAATATTTTTTGTTTAATTTTTGATTATTAAGATTTAATTGTTTTTAAGTCAATAGCTACCATTTTTGTTTAATAAGAAACAAAAAATATGAGATCAAGTTCAGCGTTCTAAAGAGACTTTTCTTAAGGTCACAATAAAAAAAAAAACAAAAACAAAAAAAGAAAATTCTCATTAAATTTGTGCTACTTTTAGGGAGTCGGAGTTCTATACACGGAATGCTTTGGATGTGTGAACTAAATATGATGAGAATAAATTATTTGAGATCGACTTTGTTTTTCAAGTCAAGATTTTGATATCAAAGGTTTGGACAGCTGGAAAGCGTACAAATAGGCAGCCAAAATGACAGACGGACGGACAGAGAGCGACTCATGGCTACATCTTCATATATTTCATGAAAATTATTTGGAATTAATAGTGAAAAAAATTTCCATAAAGTAATTAAGTATCTTTATATCGTAAGTTTTTTAATTCCAAAATATTCCAAAATTTTTTTTCTATTTTTATAGAAATATTGAAATATTTTACTTCTAAATGTTAGATATTTAATTTTCGACTTAAAGTGAACAGAACTTTCTTATGGCTAACTTTTCTTATCTTTATTTTATATTAAATTTATTTCGTTGTTCTAGTTTTATAATATTCTTCAGTTTTATGGCGTTAAGTCCATTAATAAGTAGTTATAAAATTTGTTCTATGATAAAATTACTTATATGTTGACTTTAATGTTGAAACGTAAAAACTATAGGTTGATTTTTTTAATCGATATTTACTTGAAGGTGTAACACATCATCTTTGCGACAGTTATTTTTCTAAATTTATTTAAAATAATAAAAAGAAGTAAGAAAATTATATTCGGCTATGCCGAATCTTTTATATTCATCATCCTGATCTTAAAGAAGGGTGAAATGCTAAATTGTCATTGATGGGCGTGGCAATAAAAGAACTTCTAATGTTTCTGCTAAATTTGAATCCGATATCTTCATTTTTGCCGCCAGGAGAATTTTTACCACAGACATTAGAAAGATAAGCAGCCAGACAGATGGACAGACGTACCGAAGGATACATTTAGGTGGATTCCGAATTCCATACTGATCAAGAATATATATAATCTATGTGGTTCTAGAAGCATCTTTCTTAATATTACAAACATTTTCACAAAAAGAATTAAATTTTACTAATATATTATATCGAGTGGGCGTGGTAAATCCTGTCCACTTTTGTACAAAGAATACAGGATAGCTAGCGCAACATTTTTGGAAATTTTTCTAATTCTATCTGCTATGGTCTACAAGTAATGAGCAAAAATCCAATTTTTTTTTTTTACATGCAAAAGCAGAGGTGTTCTTAGTCTACGTCGTACTGTGAGCGCGTCCTTGCACTGATTTGGTCCATCAAAACGACCTGCGTGCAAGAACTTCCAATATTTCTGCCAAATTTGAAGACGTTACCTTCATTTGTGCGATCAGAAGAATGTTTACCATAGACAGACGGACAGATGGACAGACGGACATGCTTAAGTGGATTCTAAATTTGATACTAATCAAGAATATATACTTTGTGGAGTCTCCGAAGTTTTCTTTTGAGACTTACAAAACGAAATGACAAAATGGAATATACTTTTCACCTTCAGTGGTGGATATAAAAAAATACTTAATTATATACGAGTTTTTCCCATCTAAACACGAAGCCTCAAGGTATATAAAAATGTAAACATCGAAATTGAAACTTTAACATGGAAGATAAAGCTGAAAATATATGACGATCCCGTTTAGGGTGACCAGTTGGTTCGATTGTATTATGGTTTATTCCAACCAAATGGAACTTTTAATATGGAATACTCCTAACAAACAACAATTGATGAAGTTGTTATGAAAAACTAGCACAATACGTCAAAAGTCATAATATCGTAAGTTTTCACTATAAGGAAATTCAAGACTAGATCGTAAAACACGGCCAGGAAATTTTAATGACACTAAAGGCTGGAATGTGCTAACTTCCCTGCTATTATCAGTTGACGATATCAGATAAGCGATTACTGTTACTGTATGATCTCGAGTGTGGCATTTTTCCTTTTTTACAACGATACCGAACAAGCGGCCCTCTTTGGTGAACATTCTCAAAAGTCCGTTTGCCGTTTCCTTACGATATTTATATTTTGCCTCAAAAGCGAGAAGAGTTAATGGATACTGAAGGGCAATACTTTGAATAAAACCTAACTCATCATTCTTGCACAATATGTTGATAATTTTTGATAGAAAAAGGAAGAAAACTTATTATTATAGATTTTTATAAATTTAATATAACCAAGAAGTATCGTATCGTAAATTATCGTATATAACTCTACTAGTTATGACTTACTCAAGCGTCATATAAACAATTAAGAGATTAAGACACGATTGACCTACAATGCCTTGTTTTAATGTATGACGTACGTTAGTAAAAATTCAAATTTCTCTTTAAATAAATATTAATAAAACGATACGTTACGTTACCTTGTTGACTAATCTTGAAAACCTTTTAATTTCTTTATATTCGCTTGCATAAGTATATGAAGATCAAAAAAAAAAAAAAAATAATAATAATAATAAAGAAAATCATGTATAAAAAATTAACACTTTTTATATATATATATATATATATATATATAAATATATAAAAATATATATATAAAAAAAAATAAAAATAAAAAATATATATATATATATATATATATAAAAACACATATATGAATACATTCATACATAAAATTGTACATCTACCGGGATGTAGACTCTAAGTCAATATTAAAGTTATTATTAATTATGGGAGCAAAAAAAAAAAAAAAAAATAAATAAATAAATAAATAAAAGAGTTCTCGGTAAATACATTTACTTTATACAGTCACTTGTGTGATCGTGTGTGTCGATATTTTTTTATTTATAAACATACGTTTTTGTCTTATTTTATTTCTATTACTTCTTAATGGATTGTTAATATAAAAAACACACACACACGCACACACTTGTATATATATAGGCATATATATGTTTACGTGCATACTATACGTGCATATATTCACATGTTTCGCACTTTTCTTGAACAAAATGTATTACATGGCTGCTATTCGGGATAAGTTTGTTTTGATTTCCAAAAAAGAATATACAACATCTGTTACAAACATGTTTGTTCGTCGTTGTATTTGTTTTTTTGTGTTTATAGAAAGATGTGTAACGTTCAATGGATGGTCTTAAAAACTTTTAAGTCTATCGCAAGTGAAATATTAGGAAAAGAAAAAATTTCGTGGCATTTTTTCATAAAAATTTTTAAATTTTATAGGAATTTTTTCAAATCAAATTTTTAGTCAATTTTTGGTCAATAACCGTTTGCCAATTTTCTAGTAAAACCGTTATTTGATTTCTAAGCGAAACCATGAACCACGTGGTTTTCTCAAATCTTATTTGAAGTGATCATCATTAAGAGCTTTCTGCATAGAGCGAAAAAATGATAGCCGGAGGTGGTAATGTTGAGACAAAGGATTTCATAAAATTTCTTTGATAATTCTTACCGAGATATTAAAGAATATTTAGTCGGACATTGTTAATGATGAAAGGCGATGTGTTTTCTGTAAACGAATTGCTTATGCTTTAATTGGCGCTCTTTAATCGCACTAGTTATTGGTGAGTAGAGAGCGTAATTAATCATTCGGTGTAGCTCGTGATAAACAATTCTTTTTCAATCTCGTTATACACAAAGCAACGTCTCTTGGCGAGCCGAGCCCTTTTTCTGTTTGATTAACTTCGTCCATCGTAGTCAATATTTTTTCTCACTTATTATTGTAGTATAAGACACAAATTTCTTATCCTTCGCCAATCAATCTTTTCGTTTTTGCAGATATTCATTCAGATATCTTCGATGGAATTTTTTTCTTTTTTTGTTAATTTATGTTGTATCCAGTTTTATGTAAAAGCTTGAAAATCGTTTTTCAATCAATATTTCGTTCCGCAGCGATGATCTAAGATGAGATGTACCGACCTTTCTCAATTTTTTAAAATAATTTCTATCGATTTCCTTTCAGAAGTTGCTTGACCAGACCTGAGCGCGTCTCTTTAGTATCGGAAGTCCCGGAGCGGAGACGAGCCAACTGTTTGTCTGCTGCAGATTTTGATAACACATTTTTACTATACTATTAGTAGGATTGTTTTTGGAAGTCTGTGAAGCAAAGCTTAAGCTGATATTATAACACATCATTCAATAAGTTCGTAGAATCAACGATTTTGTTTCTGTGACATGTATTTTAATTTTTGTAATTATATCTGTACTTTCAGTTTTCACAGGTTTTATATCTGACTTGATCGAATTAGTATTACCAAACTTATGCGATTAGAAAATCATTGGGAAAAAGACAATGAAATTCTTCCTTTAGATAACGCTAAGTTTTGTGAGAAAAATTTTTTTAAATAGTCGGCACGTATATAATCGGTTATTTATATATATATTATTATTATATATATATATATATATATATTTATATTTCATCGTTTCGATTTACCTACTATTAAGTAGACTCAAGAATAGTAAACGCTTACTGAACCTCCTCTCATTATATTACCAACAAGTTTCACTTCTTAGTGTCATAGTTCAGATCTTCGTATTTTGTACACTTCTCTTGTATACTTCGTAAACTTCTCTGATATATCTATATACTTCTCTCGTATACTCCGTATACTTCTCTTCTATACTTCGTATACTTCTCTCGCATACTTCGTAAACTTCTCTAGTATATTTTGTATACATCTCCCCTATACTTCGCATACTTCTCTCGTACACTTTGTATACTTCTCTCGTACACTTTGTATACTTCTCTCGTACACTTCGTATACTTCTCCCCTATACTTCGTATACTTCTCTCGTACACTTTGTATACTTCTCTCGTACACTTCGTATACTTCTCCCCTATACTTCGTATACTTCTCTCGTACACTTTGTATACTTCTCTCGTACACTTCATATACTTCTCTCGTACACTTCGTATACTTCTCTCGTATACTTGATATACTTCCTCGTATACTTCGTTTACTTCCTAATAGACTTGGAATACTTTCTCGTATACTTCCTATACTTCTCTCGAATACATCATACACTTCTCTTGTAAACTTTGTGTAGTTCACTCCGTATACTTCTCTTGTACACTTCGCTTACTTCTCTCCTATACCTCATACACTTCTCTTGTATACTTTGTATACTTCTCTCATATACTTACCATCCTTCTCTTGCATACTCCGTATACTTCTCTTGTACACTTCGCTTACTTCTCTCCTATACCTCATACACTTCTCTTGTATACTTTGTATACTTCTCTCATATACTTACCATCCTTCTCTTGCATACTCCGTATACTTCTCTCTTATACTTTGTTTACATCTCTTCTCTCTTGTAAACTTTTCATGTACGCTTCGTATACTTCTTTTGTATACTTCGTATACTTCCCTTGTAAACTTCATATACTTTGTATACGTCCCTTTCGTATAGTCTTCTCCCCAACATTTTTGAAAATTTTTTTCTTCGTTGGTTACGCATTACTCTGGAGTTCTAAAATGAACACAATTATTTCCTATAAGTGCTTATAATTTCTATAGTTTACGGGTTTTTTAAATCGAAAAATGCAGATAAAAAACCTTGAAATTGTTGACAATCTTATCACATGGATACGCTTAACTATTAGTGTAACTATCATTTGTGGTGCCTTCTACAGCTGCTGACTTAATTTCTGGGAAAATAGCAGGTTGAGACATGGATTCAATTAGAACCAAGTAAAGGCATCACTTGTCGAGACTTTTACGATATTTTCTGGAAAACTATGTTATCTTGAGGTTGTTCTAATTAATGTTAAACACTTCTTATCAGTGCTATCAGCCATCATTGGAAATATCATTACCCTTCTGTGCCTTCTGAAGTTTCGAAATTCTTTTTATCGTAAATCTCGAAAAGTGAAAATTTTATTCGAATTTTTCACATAGGTTCACCTCATCTTTAATCAAATTATCAGCAAATTCTTTAGGGAGTCGCTTATATTTTTTAAGATATTTTCTGGAAATATGATGGCTCAAGGATGTTCGAATCAATAACAATATCTTCATAAGTATTCCTTAAGAAATCTTGAATATATCAGCAAAACTCATAACATGCAGGAGTAGACAAAATAATATGAACACCGACATTATAGAGGATTTCGCAATTGCAGTCCTTCGATCAATTTTAGCTATGTGGAGTCCCCACCGTATCGTTTCTTTCGTAGCATGTTGTATTCAAAGGAATCTTGAGTTGTGCTGTCAGTTTTGTCAGTTATGTTGGGCGATTACCATCCTGGTATGATTCGAGTGTTGCATCGAGTTCAAATCGTTTTGCCTTTCCCTTGTATATCTGCCCTCAGCACGTTGACATTGTTTATGAAGACAATAAGCTTTACTTTACAAAGTCGAATGCTTCACACTTCATAAGAAATTTTTCACACTCAGCAAACTCAACAAAAGAAATCTCATCCTATTGTCCTTGACCGTCAAATGGAAAATACAGACAAAATGTACTTCAAATTCTGTAAACAATGTAATCTTGAAATGGCGACAAAAATACTATTCATCACAATTTAGTGTATGAAAATTTATGTAGTATTATTAAGTAGACAAAAAAAAAAAAAAAACTATGAGTAAACAAAGAAACTGAAGGTTACGACAATCTTTTTCAATGTCTGCACCACGTTCAGCAAGATTTTTTTTTGTCGCGACTGTACTTTTTTCTCTTCTGTTTCTCTTATAAGTGACTAAAGAAACTTGTACGCAACAAAAAATGAATCGTAATGAACTTTGAACTCCTAAATCCTCACAAAAGCAAAAGAGTACACATTGAAAGACTCAAAGGGCGATTCGTGAAGTTATCTCAATGTTACCCATTTTGAAAAGGATAATTACGACGATCAACGTTTGTGTAGAACATTAATTTCTATGGCTTAAGATCTAAACTTTTTAAGTTTCTTCTTCAATAAGTCTGCTAACAGATATAATGTAATGCTGTAAAGAAACAGATAATTTAGATTTGAGCACCAATTCTTAAGTACAGTTAGTTGTTTTCAAAGAGTCTTACCCTCTTACCCTACAAAATCATTGCAAAATTCTGAATAAGTAGTCAACGGAGTTTCTTTCAAATCAGTACATTCATGGGCAAGAAGTATAGTGCCATGTAACTCTGTACGAATCTAATTAGTCAAAAGTATATTTTTTCCAGACTTTTCATCTGTTATAGTAGAGCAAACCGTCTTCCCGTCTCGAACAATTGTTTTCTTGTTTTCAAAGTTGAAATTATCGCTTCGAAATCGGAAGTTCGCCATAGGGCGTAAACCCCAACCAATTGATTCTAGTACATGTTAGTTTTTTAACTTTACTGTGCAAAAGCATTTAGTAAAAACTACAACAACAAATGTAGTTGCAAAAGTCCGTCTTGCTTTTGTAGGTTTTTTTGCATCGAAACGAAAAGGACGATTTGCCTCAACTGAAATCGAAAGTAATTGAAGAAGATAAAAGAAAGGAAGCGAAGATGAAGAAGTTAATTGACCGTTAATTTTCCAATCTTCTTATGAAAAGTATGATCAAAGTCAAAGGCGCTGGTTTAGGTGTATCGCAGACGAAAAGGTCAATTTTGGAGGCGGTGACGAAAAAATTATTTGTTCTCTTAACGATTCTTTTCGTTTTTCTAAAGCAATATACTTTATCCGTATCATTATAATGTTTTCTATTGAAAGACCGTTTGTAGAAAAGGATGCGCCATTATAACATATCGCTCAATAAGTTTCTAGGATGACTAGTTTTTTTTCTTTCTATTTTGCCTTTGGTTTTGCAGACTTGTGACACGGTGCGTTGTCTTGGTATCATACGCTGACGTTAATCATTTCGTACTTTTATATACCGATCCTTTGTCCCTTTTCTCGACCGACTGAACCGCTGACTGCTCTGAAGTCTAGCGATAAATATATATTTCATCCCCTTTGTCACGTATCACAAGAAAAAATCGTTTTTATTTCGCCTAAACAAGTAATTTTTGGTTAGACACGCTACTCACTTCGAAAAAAGAGTTTTGACGGACAAATGTTTATGCAAAATAATCAATTCTCGGTCTTCTAATATATCATTAAGATGATAGCGATCTCACACAACTTCACTTTTCGCTTTTACAAAACGATTTTATTGACTTTACTTATGTGTTCTGGAACAAGTGATAAATTCGGGCGACCAGAACGCTCTGCATTATTTATGTACGTAGGACTTCATTTAGAGTCAGTAAAGATGTGACAATTTATTGTTTTTAAAGACGAAGAATTGCTACAAGACTTTTCAATTTAATTTTTGGTTTGAATCATATATTTTTTCCGGGCAAAAAGCAATGATTTATCAAGATGCGAGATACAGATTTTTCCATTGTTTTGAAGTGTCATTAAACCAACTGTAAGTTGTAAACTGAATGTCATTTGAAAGTCAATACTATTTAAAAATCATATGAATTCATCAAGAGTAATGCCATATGTATACATCATCCTACGAAGTTATTGAGTAAAGTGTTATCTACATTGAACCTCACAAGCACTAGCATCGAACCCTTATTTAAATTGCGAGTCATATATTTCCAAGTTGCGGTATATTTAGTGATGTTATTTTTATTATTTTCAAAACAATGAAAAATTTCGAATTGCGTGTATTAATTAGGGAAAAAGTAGCATTCAAACTCGCTATTAACTCTTCTCGACATCGGTGAACGCCTAAAAGAGTTGGTAACACCAGGAATCATCAAAAAAAAAAAAAAAAAAAAAAAAAAAAAAAAAAATACCTGAAAATTATTCATACACATATGTGTAATTATAAGCATACATAAAGCCATACATATGCAAACGAATTTGAGAACAATTATGTGAAGAATCACATACGCGCAGCATATGATTAAGAAGAATAAATAACTACTGCTGCTGTGCAACTACGATTCATTCTCCTAAGGCAACGACATAACGCGCTTTCTCTCGCTATGCGTTGATCAAATTTATTTATTTTTTCTATTTATATTGAAATTAAAAATATCAATTATTATTTTTTCTGCAACTAATTGTTTATTTATTCATATGCATACGAACACGAACATATACGTGCACGTATACGTACGACGGGATATCGTAAATATTTTAATTTATTATTTGCATTAATTTTTCAATAATAAAACGATTTTTTTCTCATGCTTTTTAAAATACATCACACACAATTTTTAAATCGTTGTCTTCTTATTCTTGTTTTTTTTTTTTTTTTTTTTGGAAAAATTTTTTGTTTTTTTTTTTATTACAATTTTTATGATCACTTTGATGGACGCATTTTGCAAAGTAAATATGAAAATTTTGTATTCCATGGATGTTGTTTACTTAAATATTTTAATGCTTTTAATAATATTTTAAATTCTATTTAACATGAATTTCACAAACACAGTTTGCTTTCTTTTAGATGAACTAAACAAACAAAAGAAACATAAATGGGAAAAAAAACAAATTTTTTTTGAGCATTTTTAGAAAAATGAAATTTTTATACTCACCACAGGCGGTATATTAGTGTTTGCAAATGTTTATGACGCGTACAAGTATTCTTTGGAGACCCTACAAGGCTTTCATCTTTTTGATCACTGCAAATAACGGAATAGATTTAGTTTATTCGTTTGTCTGTATTCCAAATCCTTATTGTTAAGCGTGCAAATATATTCTGTGTATTGAAAATGTATTTGACGTGTTCATTTTTCCCGCCATTTCACCTATAGAAAGCTAAAGCATTAATGTTTGCAGGTGTTTACAAGCTATCATTCAGAATATATAAAAGTGTAAAGAGATAGATGTCAACAAGTAACATTTTGCTGCACTGCATGTTATTCTCTTGTAAAGTGAAAAAAAGCAGCTGAAACTATTGAGACGATTAAGTTAATGAAAAATTGATTCTCTACGAGAATCCGAAAAGCATAGGTTGATCCAAAATAACCATTCACATGTCTTGCAAAACCGAATATTCAGGCAAAGCCGAATATTCATTTTTTCAGTAGGTGGACCTTCACCAGCTTCATGTGCGGGACTCTCTAACCCACTAAACCCACCTATGTGGCAGTCTGCTTGTGTCCGTGGTACATCATTTAAGTAATCCTTCACGGGGGGGATTGAATTGTATCTTTTATTGTCAACACAATGGATTCTATCTTTTATTGTCAACACTTATCTGAAGCAACGAGTAGATTAACACAATTTATATCTAATGAGCATCGATGAAGCCCCTGGATCCGCAGAGTTCGGTAGATGCTTGCGCGAACTATGTCTCCTTTGCTACTAGCATGAACCGGCGTGAGCACTTCCTCAAGCTTCGAACGTAATTCACTTTTTAGTTGTTCGAAGTAGACGCAATGGAAAAAAGCGGCCTCCGCGTCTTCTACTCACACCGTAGACATCGTGAGTCGTCTTCGTGTTTGAAGCGATGGAGATAGGCCTTAAAGGATGGAGCTTTTCATATATTAAAGGCCCAAACTGATGGAGCTTTTCATATATTAAAGGCCCAAACTGATGGAGCTTTTCATATATTAAAGGCCCAAATTGATTAAGGTTTTAGGTTAAACCTTTAACTTGATCCTAAATGGTTCAAATAGGTCTGGTGTTCAATTCGAAAGCTGACTAAGCCATGCCAAGTCTTTGTTTATAATCAAAAAAGTAATCATTCCCCCGATGACGGCTGTTCCTTATCCTCTTTTTATCGATTTCTTGCCCCCTGACCATCACCTGTTTTATGCATATGGAGGAAGCACCTTCTACTTGATTGATTAAGAAGAAAGGAAAAAAATTAATAGCTCAGTAGCAGCTTAGAGCTTCACCGATCCCTTAACAAAATCTTTCTGACAAAAGCAAGATAAATACGATACGATATACCTGGGATATGTAGAGTAAATTAAACTTCGCTTCGAGACGATATATATGTCCAACGATACGTATTGAAAATTTCGATTCTAAATACATAAATATTTCTCTTATTATTTTTAAATTAAATTAAAATTCAATAACAATATAAATTTGAAAATATTTCTTTAAATAAATTTAAAAGTTTCGCGTTCTTATTTACTTTCTTTCTTTATTCTTTCTTTTCCTTTTCTTTTCTTTTCTTTTCTTTTCTTGCATCTAAAAATGTAATCAAATAGTAAATCAATGCAATAAAAATGTCCTTTTGGTCAACGAGGAGACATTTGAATTTTATTATCAATAATTTAATAAAACTTGAGACTTTCTTTCGATTGCAAGACTTACTAACTATGAAGACATCGTAAAAAGCATAGAGAAGCACATGATAATCACATAATTTTAACTTAATTTTTCTGAGAAGATATTTAGTAAAAAGTAATTGAAACGATGACTTCAACTGATAGAACGCGACAGCAACGTTCTGAGAAATTATGGCAACATTCGCAATATCATCGCTGTCAACATAATATGCCAAATATACCTAAAATTCAGCAACAATTACAATTACGAGTCCACCAGATATTACGATTTCTTTTACTGTTAGTCTGTTTCGGTTGCCATTCACAGGCTGCTGAATATAGTGTTGAGTTAAGTAATTGCTATGATAAGACGCCGGGTTTAGGATTTGGTAGCGTTGGCGGCACTAATTCCATGACAAGTGGTTGGGCGCCTATACCATCTATAATAGTAAATAATGACAGTAAAAATGGCAGCAGCAGCAGCAACAGCAGCAGCAACAATGAGGAAAACACTAGCAACAACAACAACGATGAGAATGACAACTTAAATAAAACGTATCCAGAAATAGATCGAATAACACCAAGAACTATGTCGGATTCAGGAAATCAACAATTAAATGCTAACATAATCGTAGCACCAACAATAACACCAGCAATAATTTCGTCAACTCCTCTTTCTGGTTGGAAATGTTGTTGCTGGAATGCCACACATCAGGTAAGTTAAGCTATTATAATTGAAAAGTTATTTCCGGCTTTTAACGAATTTAAAATCAACCAACTTAGCTTATGTTAGAGAATAGATTTTTAATACGTGATAATATTTTGAGAAAAAATTTTATTTAAAAAATAAAATTAAATATAAAACTGTAGTATATATATATAGTACATATATATAGATATATATATTCGAATCAATTCACTTATGCCTTATATCATACTGTATACGCTCCTTAACAAGGGTGTGAAGTAATATTTAAATATAACTAGCAAAGTCACAAACCAAAACTCTTAACAGAGGCCTGTTAAGCGACTAACAGAATCCTGTTAACCAAGTCTTAAGTCTTGGAAGGATTTATATCAAATATAGTTAAAATAGCACTATTTTGGAACTTTTTTGAACAAATATGATAAACAAAATATCAATTTTCATTAATTAGGTAAAATTTGATATAAAACGGCTTTTCTGCTATGTCAATTTATGACATTCAAAAAGAGGAAATTTAATTGTCCATTGTGGCCAAAGCAAGGGCTGCGAAAAAACAGGACTAATTCTTCGTAAATCCTTGATGAATACCCTTTCCAGCGCTTTGTTGAAAAAACAACGAAATTTTTCAAATGGGTTCATAAAATTTTGCTTATGAGATTGAGTCCCTTTCCATATATCGATAGAATTTGACATAAATGACTATTTGAAGCTTAACTTGTACTTCATTAGCAAACAAGTAAGACGGACTTTCTGTAACTTTTTCAGAGAATTTATTTTAAATTTCCGGTTTGGAAAAGCGTAGCATGGAAATGTTTCAAAAAAAAACTTTTGCTCACAAAAAAAATTGAGAATAATGCGGGGTTGCCAGTCTACTCGAGGTAGTGTTTTAAAAGCAATTATTTACTTGTAATTTTAATACAATGAATAGAATATCTTTTACTTATGATAAACGGAGCGGAGGGTTATGTTAACTTTATCTACGTATTGTAAAGTAGAAAAAAAAAAACATTCGTAAAGAAGTCTAATAAACTGTCTGTCTATAGAATTCCCTCAGTAATATTGAACTTGATCTTTAATCCCTTCTTTTTGCTTTTGTTCAATTGAATCCACATATTAATTTCGTTCATTAATTTGAGGCAAATGGACACTACGTTGGTGCTGCGCTTTGTTTAGCAAATTACTTTTAATCTACTTTTAACATATAATAATTATACCTAAAGCCTTTTTATGTATTTTTGATGAAATATTCTTCCTAGAATAGATATAGAAGTTGGGAACCTAAGAACTCTTTAGTAGAAAGAGATTTGATCACGGGTGTGACAAATAATCTAAACATTACATAATGTATACATAATGTATACATAATAAATAATGTATACATAGTGTAGAAATAATGTATACATAATGTAGAAATAATATATACATAATGTATACATAATGTAGAAATAATGTATACATAATGTAGAAATAATGTATACATAATGTAGAAATAATGTATACATAATGTAGAAATAATGTATACATAATGTATACATAATGTAGAAATAGTGTATACATAATCTATACATAATGTGTACATTTTCTTAATCAGCACAAGTTTCAGTTAAGTTATGTCCTTTGGCCTCCCTTTCCGTCTATTTAATGTTCCATTCAAAGCCTTTTTCGTTTGTACGTTCTTTCGTGCAGCTATTCATTTACCATAAGCCGCCATAAGTGCAATACTAAAATTTACAAACGTTGCAGATATTAATCTAAAGATTTGTACAATTATTAGTGGACCCATTTGCAGGTTGAAAATCTAAAGTGGCTCCGCTATGCCAATGGATAAAATATTGAATAGATAGAGTTATAAGAAAAAGATTCTTCAAGATGAAAAAGGCAACTAAATCTTGAAGTTGTGAATACCGAAACTCTTCGTAATATCAGACATAAACATATTCAAAATTTTAACTATAAAATCGAAGGAATATCAAATTCCCTGTAAAGTAAAAAAACCGTTCTCGTCTGGTAAATTTAATACCAACAAAGATTTTACGTTTTTTCTATATATGTTTAAAAAGGAAAATTTGTCCTAAAGGCGATCGTAATGTTCTTTTTCTTCTTAAAAACTTTTTAAGTTTTATTTTTCAAATCATATATGAAATTGATAGAAATAAATTTATTAGAAATTTTTAATGTTTCGCCCAATTAAAATCAAGTATTTAGATAATGATTGTAAGTTGCCATAACTAAAACTTAATTGTTCGTAAAAAAATAGCTTTTTAATTAAATAAAAATTAACGTATATAGGATAGGAAGGGATAGGATGTAATCAGACAAATAGATGACAATATTGACAGGATGAAGAACGAAAATGACAGAGTACAAACGAGTTATAAGTACAGCGCACTTGGTTTACAGACATGGAAAATAATCACTAAGGGAGAAATATGTAGTTGTATCGAACGATAGCAAAAATCTAAATCGAAACTGTAGCAATAATGCTTTGTATGAATCTAATCTCTTTTAAATTGAATTCTATGTCTTATTTACATTTGTTATATTCACCTTTACTTTGGTTCTAATAAATAATGAACCTCAATTATTTCATTCAATATATATGCTACTTGAATATCTGAACTGTATGTGTATGTAAACTTTTTTGATTGGGTTTAAAATTTTCAAGCTTTCAAGGCGACAATGAATTATGTTTATATTTGCTTTGCCTGAACAAGGCAAAAGGCAATCAATCTACGCGCTTATATTGGGTTTACCTATACGGTTCACGATGAAAATGGAAATGATCCCTAACATTTGAGCACATTTAATTAGTATCAATGTTGTGGTTATGTTATATTGGCTTTTGAGGTTAGTTTATCTCTTTGTAATGGCTATGTGTCAATTGACTTGAGGCATAACTGGATCTGCATCAATAATCAGTTATAACTGATCAGGATAAACAAGCATCTACGTGTTCGAAAGTGAAAGGAAGAAATTTTGCAAAACACTTTGCGATGTACACTTTTGCTTATCATGTTTTCTTTGCAATGGGTTAAGTCTTTTCATGAATTTGTAACGCGCTTCTGTTTTGTCGGAACTTCTTTTGCAATAAAAAGACTTTGTTTTCTTTCCAGAACATATTTTAATTACGATTGGTCTGTGATCGTAGTAGTAACGAGTAGTCGATCGATAAAGGCTTAACTTTTATCGATCGGGCGTACACCTCTCATCCACGAACATTCTCCCCCTCCCCTCTTCCCTAATTTATTTTTAACCATTACCCTATTAAACGTATAGGGACATACCTGGATTATTTTGTGTTAGGTTTTGAAGCGCCATTTGCTATAAATTTTAATTTCCTTAATTATTCTACACAGTTTGTAGCACAGGGCATATTACATTTACGCGGATATATATAATACCGAGAGGGGTTTAAGACAGGACCACATTTTTTATACATCTAACGGAAAATGATTCTAAATCGATTCAAAACTGTCTGTCCGTTTGAGTATCTGATATCTGTCCATGTACTCTTCTGCTAAGCGTATAGTTCACAAGTACCCCCCACCCCCCTCTCCACGCCTTCTAATGATCCTTTTAAAAGAGTTTTTGTTATGAAAAAAATGTAATTTTGTAATATTTTCCGATAAGAGTCAAAAGGATTAGTGTTTTGACACATAAAGTAAATGTGAAAAATTTCGATCGGAAGGGACCATTTTTTGAACCATCTCCCACATAAAATTGTCACTAAGAAAACTTAGACTTTAAAATTTGAAAAGGTTTGTTTTTTTTATATTTTATGGTACCAGTGAGCCTCTACTTGCAATTTGATATAAAAATGAACTATACTAGATTTGGATAACGTACGTCTATTTTTTTGATCCCAACATATATAAGTGTTCTCTATATATGACCAAATGTTTCCTTTTTTTAGCAAAAATAGTAACAAAATAAGAAGGCGAAGAATGACGAAAAATTAAGTATGTTAAGGTCAGATCAAACTTTAGGGCTCCTGTAAAAAGCTTGCCTTAACATAGGAAAAATGTAGAAAGCATAGCGTATCTTTTTATAAAAGTAATGAAGAAGTCGACTTTACCCGACTTCAACATTTTATCTGAACTTAATAATGAATAATGAAAGAGACAAACAGATGGACATGCACATGTTTAAATTAACTTAAAATCTTGCAGAGTAATTTTTATGATTTCTTTGAGTCTAATTCCCTCTTATCTATTTTATTTTCATTCTCCCATGAACTTTTAAAAATTTTTAAGTTCTTTTAAATGATTTTTCTTAAAGGCTGAAGTTGAATGCCGTTGCGAAGGTGAAGCTTTAACAAGAGTTCCACAAACCCTAAATGTACCTTTGCAAAGATTAACAATTGCTTCGGCTGGTCTACCACGTCTACGAAATACAGGCTTAAAAGTCTATGCTGCCACTTTGTTGGACATGTGAGTGAGACTAATAAGTCGGTCTATGTGTGTGTGTGTGTGTGTGTGTGTGCATGAGCTTTGCTTGCATCATAGTTATTAATAGAATTATTATACTTTTACACACATTCTTATAGAATACTAACTGATTTGATGCAATTGGAAACCATACAAACCGGAGCATTTGGTAGTTTAAAGCTATTGCGGACTATGTAAGTAGATTTTTAAACACAGGCGTATAAAGAGTATAAAGTCTTATTAATTAGATCAATTATTTGAAATGTTTTCTTTTCCTTTATTTTTTCTTGTTACACTATAACTGTTAATTAACTCTTTGTATTTCATTTTCTTTTTCAGATACATTTCACATGCACCGAAATTAACGTATCTTTCCAAAGATGTATTCCAGGGTATATCGAGTACAATAAAAATTATGTAAGCTTTTATCGAACTAATATGTATGCGTTATAGACAACAACAACAAAAAAAAAAGAAAAATGATAATTGGCTTGAATGGGAATGATGATGAGATTTCCATTAAATAGTAATACGCTTGCAATTGCAATCACTATATATCATATAGATACACAGAGACTCTACAGTCTTAACTGATATTTCATTATGGCAGAAATTTTCATTCGAGCTGCGACAATGAAAATGAAATGAAATTCTTGATTACTTTTGCAATATGTGGCCGAAATTATATTTTCAGTCAATTTATGTGGTAGCCATTTTCCACCATTTGGGGCCTTTCTAATCGCATCTAAACGTCTGCAAACAGTTAATTCATTAATTTCTAAACTGTTCGAATACTTTCTGAGCGTTTGTGCTGAGTTTCCGTCGTTCTCGAAATTTTTTGGTCTTCCATACAGTTCTTTGTCCTTAACGCTGAAATCATGACTTTTAAACTCCCGAAACCCAAAGTGACAATTGGGATATGATAGAGCAGCATCATTCTTAGCTTCTAAAAGTTTTCTATGGGCTTCGATAGCAGATTTCTTCAAATTATAAATGTTAAAAATGAATGTCGACAATGCAAATTCAATTTTTAGCGTTCCATGATTAGCGGCTATATATACTGAATAATTCAATAAAAATAAATGGAAAATTATTGTTTTAGGTAGAGGAAGGTCCAAATTATCGAATTCAATTCTTATTTACACTTGTATTTCCCATTACTTTAACACTTTTACCTGAACAAATTATTGATAAAAACTATAAACTATAAAACACCTAATATTTATTTCGATTTCATTTATAATGGGCCTCCTTATAATTTTTTAATATTTTTGCATAGTAATTTTTTCGTTTTTATGATACTTAATTGAAATCGACTATTATGATTCTAGTAGCTTTCCTTTTATTCCAAAAAAATTGACATAAATACTCTATTGTTAATGCCGTTAGTAGTGTTAGTACTCCTTAATTCGATTTCATTACTAAGGTTGTGATTAAGAATACATAAAAACTTTATGAATTCTTCCGACCGTATTAGTTTATATGTGTTGTAAACATATGAAAAATGTTATATAAACTCTTTGTGGTGTTTACATGAAAAAACTAAATATAAAACTTTCTCATAGTTTATCCTATTGCTGTAAATATCCAAGAAAGAAGTGTGGTTTATCAGATTTCATTGTTAACTTATTTTCCTTTTTTTTTGTACAGAATTTATTATATATATATACATATTAGTTTGGGGAAAAAGAAATCCATTATTTTTATATGAACTTCAGGACTTTATTTAACATGCTTCAGATTGTCCGATTTGGGTCAAATATTCACCGTTTTGTTGTATGATTTGTTGCCTTTTTAA
>KK351201.1:314033-338333 GCA_000671755.1 Glossina brevipalpis
ATGCACCAAACAAAAAACAACAAAAGAATTTTTTTTACTGCGAAATGTCACCTTTCCAACGAGCATAAATCTGAAATTGTTTGATCGATACTTTACGAGAAAACTACCAGTGTAGCCATCTACCGAAAAAATAATGGATTTCTTTTTCCCCAAACTAATATATATATATACATATATATATATATATGAGAGACCGCACACATAGCGAAGTAAATTTAATACAAGATGACTGTGTGGCAAACGTGTGTTTCTGTGCGCGTAATAAAAACGCACAATAACAAATTATACGCATAAGAATAAATTACAATTTCTGCTTATTACACCTTGTACTTTTTTTACACGAAAAAAATGTAAAAAATTTTAATTTAACTAGCACAGACACAAATCGAAAATTTTAACAGATATCTGTTACGATATTTCATTTTTTCAAAGTACTTGGGCCATTGGTCATAAATATTTCGCTTTTAAACGTCGAATACAATATTTTTCCGAAAGTGACTTAATACTTGCTATGTATATATACATCGTTGGAAAACGTTATGATCTAAGGATTCATGCAACGCTAATTTCATTTCTTCGCAGTATTCGATTTAGTTATTTTCGCTTTTCCAATCTCAAATTTGTCAGAATAGAACAAATTTTTCAATGTAAGGTTTTAATTAATTAACATGAATGAATATGTTTTGTTCATGAAATTTTATGAAAGAATTCCCGAATAATTCTATTTTATTTTAATTTTAAACCTTTCCTGGACTTTATTTGGTAAATGTCTGTTAACAGGTCTCTATTAACATTTTTGCATCTGCGAAAAATTCAATTCCATATTCTTTAACTCCCAAGTTGCAGAAGCTTTATAGTAGCTGCCGATATAGTTGGAGTTCGTTCGTTTCCTAGCCGTACCTAGTTGTGGACCAATATAATTCATTCAAATACGGGCATTTAAATAAAAACCTATAACTTACAATTCATTAGTAGGTATTACAAGAAAACTTAAAGCACAAATGTGTATGAGTATTATATAATAGCTTAAGGAAAAAATGAAACATGATCCGATCCGGCTATACACCAAAAAAACACGTAACACCATTACAGCCAGTTAAAAGCCGCTTCGCGCCTAACAATGTTCACAGTTTTATACCCATCACCGAAGACGAGAGGTATATTTCATTTTGTCATTTTATTTAGAAGGCAGCTTCGGAGATTCCACACAGTAGGTATATTCTTGATTAGCATCAAATTTAGAATTGAATTAAGCATGTCTGCCTGTCGGTCTCTGTAATGTCTGTGGTAAAAATTTTCTTGGCCGAAAAAATGACGATATTGGCTACAAATTTGGCACAAACAGTCTCGCACGTAGGTTGGTATTGACAAAGGGCCAAATCGGTCAAGGGACATGCCTACGGTACAACGTAGACTGAGAACATCTCTTCTTTTGAAACCAAAAAAAAAAAAAAGAAATGGATCTTTGCTCATTACTCGTACACTATAGCAGATAGATCTTAAGAAATTTCCACAAATATTGAGCTAGCTATCCCGTAATCTCTGTGAAAAACGGAAAGGTTCGACCACGCCCACTCGATATAATAGAATATTGAAATGTAAAAGTTTTGCGAAAATTCGTGTAACATTGACAAAGATGCTTCGGAAACTATACAAAGTGTATATGTTCTTGATCAGTACCAAATTCGGAATCAACTTAGATGTACCCATCCGACCATCCATCTGTCCATCTGCATGTCTGCTTATCTGCGTAAAGTTTGTGGTAAACATTCTCTTGGCCGCAAAAATGCAGATATCGGCTACAAAATTGGGAGAAAAATTTGGAAGTTCTCTTACATGCTATTAAAAAACGGTTCAAATCGAACATAGACCACGCCCATAATATAAAATGAGGTACAGTATCAAATAAGCCAGGAAACACGCTAATTTTCTGGATGTTTAGCTCATTGCTCATAATAATAGAAAAAAATCTGCCACGCCCATCAATTGAAAATTGTTTTTCCCCCTTTTTTTTTTAACACAAAAGTGGCAGATACAAAAGATTCGGCACAGCCTCTTCTTACTTACTGATTATTATTATTACTTTTTAAAATTTATCTTGTTTTGCTTTGAGGTAATGGATAGCAAAGATTTATAATATCAGATATCTATAATTTATTCGTTTTGTTCTCGTCGTATTTGACACGATATACGGGAAAGAAATAAATTTTCGTAGTCTTGGTTTTAAAGTTTTTTGATTTAGATTTTAAATGTAATTCGATTAATTGCGAAATTATAGATACACGTTAAGTTCTCTATTTACACGCTGTAGTTTTGCATAGTTTCTATTTAAAACGGTGCAGATAAAAAAAATTCCGCTCCTCATTAATTGAAAAAGCATTTTATTCCAATTGCAATGGAAAATTATTTCTATTAAATATATTTTCTACAATACTTGGAAAATTCTGTATTTCATTGAAATTTTTTTACACGGTTGTTTTTTGTTATGAATTATTTTGTAAAAATAGACTTTGATGTACATTTTTTTTCTGTTTGTTGTCTTTTTAAGTTCGTATTTATTCTCTTTTTCAGTCGCATTATAAATAGCGGTTTGACGAAAGTACCGGATTTAATACATTTACCACAAGCAAATATTTTGCAAATGCTGTAAGTGAAATTGTTTGTCTTTTATTAATTCAAAGGACAATGAGATGAATTATTTTATTGTCTTTATTTATATATTTTTTTTTTTTTTTACCTCTTCAGGGATCTCGATAACAATCATATAACTCGAATTGATATGAAATCTATTAGCGTTAAGACTGAACAACTGTAAGTACGAATGCAGAGAGAAAGAGAGAGAGAGAGAATCAATAAAAATTATTTAAATTTAATAATAAACATAAAAATAAATATTTAGAATTTTAGCCAATAACGAAATACGTTATATAGACGATTCCGCTTTTTATGGATCACAAATAGCGACATTGTAAGTGAACATAAATTAAATTAATGACATACAGAGAAAAATGAATTTAATTTTTTTTCGTATCATTATAATAGAACTTTGAAAGGTAATCGGAAACTGAGGGAATTACATTTAAATGCTTTTAATGGTATCATGAATTTGCAAGAATTGTAAGTAAAAAGTAAATAAGAATTATGTTCAGCTTAATATCTTGATATCTATTAGTAATTGTCAAGATATTTCAATAAGTTACGATTGCTTTATCATGTTTTCTCTTTCTATATAATCCATCTTAAAACTCCTATTAAATAATTTTTCAACATTTATATTTTTTGTTATTTATTTTTACTTTACAACTTGTATGCTTGCAATTGGTATCTAATTTTCGAAATCTTCAATTAACTCTCGATTACCATATAGAGTCTTTGAACAAGAGATGTCCTTTGAAATTTCATTAGATTTTCGAATTTTCTACATGCAACCTTCATGACAGCCTTGTAACTGATTAAACTTACGACTTTTCTTCAAGTCATTGGACATTCAGTCCTATGAAGTCAAAGACGGCCTTCGACCGTTCTTAAATATCAAAAAAAAAAAAAAAAAAAGATTAGGAGGTTTTCAGATGCTTTCATTGTATATTTCGTTGTTATTGGAAATCTATAAACCTAGTGATGATCTTTAAGATGCGATTATTCTGAGTTGTGCGGATTGCTTTCATTTGTGAAGACTATAGGATCTGAATGTTCAAAAAGTCAGGAGAAATAGCCCATCAATCTTTTCAATCATAACAAGTGACAGCAATTCTTGAACTTTTCGGGCTTGCGGTGTAACTGAACCACTTTCCTTCAAAAATTGTGCTTCGACCTATGCAGATATGTTTAGATGTTTAATAGGCATTCCCGGCGTGAAGATTTAGGTCCGCGGTGGCACTTTGAGGATGTTTTATCCTTAAGTGCCCCACGTAGACAAGTTATATAGTCATGTCCCCTCCCTGAGTGGGAGCAAAATTCGTCCAAAATTCTTCTTTTTTATGGCTTTGGAGAGCTAGCAAGGAGAGCAAGCGAGGAGAGCAAACAAAGAGAGCAAGCGAGGGGAGCAAGCGAGGTGAGCAAGCGAGGGAAGCAAGCGAGTGGAGCAAGCGAGGGAAGGAAGCGAGTGGAGCAAGGGAGAAGACCAAGTAAGGAGAGCAAGCGAAGAGAACAAGCGACGAGACCAAGCAAGGAGAACAAGCGAGGATACCAAGCAAGGAGAACAAGCTAGGAGAACAAGCGAGGAGAATAAAGCAAGGAGGCCAAGCGAGGAGAGCAAGTGAGGAAAATAAGCGAGGAGAGCAAACGAGGAGAACAAGCGGGGAGAGCAAGCAAGAAGAGCAAACGCGGAGACCAAGCAAGGAGAGCAAGCGAAGTGACCGATCGGTGGGAGCAAGAGGATAGCAAGAGGGTAGAGCTCGCGAGGAGAACAAGCGAATAGAGCAAGCCAAGATAAACAACTAAAAAACGGTTTTCTTAAATAGCTACACGCCTATTAAATCAAAAACTAAGTAAGCTGAGAACACAAGTTGTTGTTGCTGGATAAGGAAAAGAAGAAAAGGTTTAATGATTCAAAATGTGTGTTGCATATTCAGCTGTCGTTGTTAGTTTACATATTATCTACATAACCTTTATGATCAGCGCGAACAATAGTTTCGTCTCCGTTTCATCACGCGTCGGATAGACGTTTTATAACATTATTACAAAGATCGGCTACAAGATCGACATAAACCAATCAGCCTATTCAAAGAGCTTTTCATTCTTGGTTGGAGATTTATATACGTGTTCTCATATCCTATGCTGCTAACTATCGTATCTCAGACGTCCCTTTATTGGTTATAAATTTGTGAATGAACCCAACTCAAGAAACAAATACCCATAAAAATTGGATCTCTAAGGAGTTTTGATAATTTTATGCGAATCTATTGAAAAATTTAGCTTATTACGTAACTTTGTCTTATCTAACGATAAACTTAATGACTTAAGATTATGTTTAAAGGCAATGACTTAAGTTTAACATAAAAAGCAAGTAAAAATAGCGTGAAGGCTTTAAGTAAAGTTCGAAAATTGTAACTTTAATTGTAGTATCAAGCAAATGGATATCATTAAATTGATTAAGTCTATTCATTCTGAACAAGAAGATATTTGCATAATCAGGTCACAAATGGACATTCTCAAGTCTTGACAAATTGTGAAAAATTTAATATATTTTCACTTATGAAAATAAAAAAGTTATCTTAACTTGATGAACTTTTTTAAGTAGCAAAAAGAGAAAAAAAAAATTTTTTGTTTTTTATTTCCGTTTTTATTTAACGTACAGGGATCTCTCGAGTACATCGCTTATACGTTTACCTTCAGTAGGTTTAGAGGATATTGAAACTTTGCGTATACAGAACACGCATACATTGAAAACGATACCATCTATTTATTATTTTAAGGTAAGCAAAGACACGAAAAGATAGAAAACTAATTGAGAAAGCCGGTCTAAAAACATTTTTTTTTTTTCTTTTTGCCTTTTATTTGCAGTATTTACAAAAAGCATTTTTAACGCATTCATTTCACTGTTGTGCATTCAAATTTCCCTCGCGTCATGATCCACTACGTCATGCTGAACGCATGAAAGAAATTGAAAAATGGCAGCTACAATGTGCAAAAACCGATAATCAAAAAGATAATCATGATAATTTGATATTACCCAGTAAAATCTTAACGGGTTCGCCATTTCAAAAATCTATATCAACTGATACATTTAATGCTGTTATAAAGGAAACTCCATTAAATGAAGAGACAACTTCAAATCCTTTATATAAATTTTTTAATGAAAATTCTAAAAGCATATTTTATAGGTATATAGGGTGTATTATAATAAGAAAAAAAAAAAAAAACTCGAATTTATATAAATTAATTTTATTCCATAGCCGTTTAATGCGTTCAGAGTTCCCGATAGAAGATAATGATACGCCCACTTCATGGATAACTGATGGAGTAGAATATTCAGTTGGACGGGATTACTTAGCTGATTCAATGGATACTGGTACCTTTCATGATCCCATAGATACGAATCAGACTCATTTGGATGAGTATTGCGGAAATTTCACTATTCGGTATATTTTAACGTAATCAATAAATTATGTTTAGTAGTTTTCTTTTTTTTTTTTTTTTTTTGTATTTGCCTTTTTGACTGCGGTTATGGGGCAAAAAAAAAAAAAATGTTTTCGTCTGGTGCCGAGAGAGAGATAGACTTCAGTTGCTTTCAAATATTAAGTAAATAATGAAACATACTTGTGCAAAAAATTGTATCGCTTGATATCGCATAACTTCAAGCGATGTGTCACAAAGAAAATTCTTTGATTTTAATTAATTTAATAAATGTCTAAAATATATTTAGCGACATTCTACGATGTCGGACGATAATTTACGATGATAGTTGGTTTGCCTTTGATACAAAATGGCACACATTTATTGTCTTGACTTGCATAAAAACCATCGTGCGACATTAGCCGATATCGTACGATATAGGACATTGATATTTATTACACGTAATCATAAAAAAGATAATTAACAGGCATTTTCTATAATAAAAAAAAATATGCTACATTGGGCGTTGCCGTATGATGACGCAGAACGTACCAAGATCAAATTGCAAAAGATTCTATAATCTAAAGACAACGTCTTACAATAGGGCTTCATATAAGACGAATATGAACATAGCAGAAGAACTGTGATCGTGTTCGTATAAAACGTTAAAAGAGACCCGTATAACAAGGAAAAATAATGGAACGAATATACTTGTGCAAAGAAGCATTTATTATTCAATCAATTACTATTATGTAATACATTAAGTTAAGATTATTAATGAAAGTTTCTTATAAGACTAACAAGTAAGTTCTTGACTTCGGACTGTGAAGAACTCATGTATTTATATAATCTAAGTGATTTCTACAACATGGATTCATATTACATGAAACGTAGCGATCGTTTTATGAAAAGATCTATTGCTTTTAGGTGGCATCTTACGATAATGGACGATATAGCGTGACTTGAAAAGTAATTACGATATAAGAAATAAAATCTTTATATAAAGATAATGTAGGGACAAATAAAACTTTATATGTCACAAAATTGTAGCAAATTTTTTTCCATTTAAAATCATTTTTAGACACTAATAGAAAAGAAAAAAAAAAAAAAAAAAAAAAAAAAAAAAAAAAAGTACATTTTATTTCTCATTACATTTTAGTTTAGATTTATAAGATATTCATTTGAATTAGATTTTCATTTTATTCCAGTGTGCTTTCATTTATTAAAGAGGGAAATATAAAATGAATTATATATATATATATATATATATATATATATATGTATATATATTTATAGAAAACGTGATGTTGAATGTTATCCTATACCGAACGCTTTGAATCCTTGTGAAGATGTTATGGGATATCGTTGGCTACGCATAGCTGTATGGATTGTTGTAGCTTTGGCTGTGGTCGGCAATGTAGCTGTCTTAGTAGTAATTTTATCAATAAGGTTAGATTAAATTAAATTATGTTTGTATTTTGTATTTTGTATTTTGTAATTTAAAAAGTATTTCATTAAATAAGTTTTTCTATCCTTTTTCTATATATAATTTTTATTTTATTTTCATATTTCTCTCTCTACAGATCAGAAATTGCTTCGGTATCACGCTTTTTAATGGGACATTTAGCATTTGCTGATTTATGTTTAGGTCTATATCTATTACTAATAGCATCGATTGATGCTCATTCTATGGGTGAATATTTTAATTTTGCCTATGATTGGCAGTATGGTGGGTTTTATTTTTACCTTAATAAATAATAATAAACATTATTATGTTGTTAATGTGTTTTATGTGGTTTTAGGTGCTGGTTGTAAAGTGGCCGGCTTTTTAACGGTATTCGCTAGTCATTTATCGGTTTTTACTTTAACTGTTATCACGATTGAACGTTGGATGGCCATAACACATGCTTTACACTTGAATTATCGCATCAAATTGAAACAGGCTGGTTATATAATGATGGCCGGTTGGTTTTATTCAATTATCATGTCATCATTACCGCTTTCTGGCATTAGCAATTACTCATCGACAAGGTAAAGTGAAATTTATAAATTATAAGCATAAGTTTTAATTTAAGTTTCAATTTACTTAAATATTATCATCATTTTTATAGTATTTGCTTACCAATGGAAGATCGTGATACGTATGATACTATTTATTTGGTTATAATAATGGGTCTGAATGGTGTAGCGTTTTTCATAATTGCTCTCTGTTATGCTCAAATTTATATGTCGTTAGGTAAAGAGACCCGTCAGGCTCATGGTGCTTCAATGGGTGAAATGTCAGTAGCTAAAAAGATGGCTTTATTGGTAAGTTTTTTTTTTTTTAATTTACATTCTTAAAAAACAAGATCGAATTTATGTTCCGCTTAAGCCAGATTCCATGATATTTACTTGCAAGACAAGCTAAAGATCCATTTACTTTGCGTAACGATCTTATTTCATGTCTCATACATTTTCAATTATATTTTGAAAATTCAAATTTTATTAGATTTGGCAGCATTTTTTAGCTGATTGTCCCAATTACAGACTATAGGTATATAAAGGGTTATTTAATTTACGGATCCTGAAGTTCATTTCTGATTGAGATTTGGATCAAATTTTGTTTTTTTTTATATATATTTTTCGGATCTTCCCTTTATTTGTGGAATATAAAACCATTCAAGTGTCCTTTATTGGACCCGTTGAAGTGACTTATCTGCACATAGTGGTCAATAGCTCGGCCATAAATTGATAGATGTACGTTTTCAAGGCGTGGCAAGTGTTTAAGGATTGTTTCCATAAACTCGATTCTTTTTTATAACCGCATAAAAAAAGTTCAGCAGTTAGTGGATAATTCAACCAAAACGTGAAATTACACGTCCACGAAAGTGCTGACGCAACAACGCCAAATATGTGGCTTGTGGCACCTTCCTGTTGAAATCACATATCTTTAACACACATATGTTGAAGTCCATGCAAAAAAAATTTAGTAATTATGTGACTGTAGCCACCAGAATTAACGGTTTGCGTCATATCGTTCTCATTATCAAAAAAAGTGTGGATCTGAACACAACTCCAGACCGAATGCCGCACCTTACAGTAACTTTTTGGGAATACAACGAATTTTCGGCCTTTACTTGTGGATTTTCATTGTCCCAGACGCGACAGTTTCGCTTTGTTTGTTGACATATCCACCAGGCAAAAAATGAGCTTTTTTACGGAAGAAAACTCGAAGCGGAAAATTATCATCCAAACGCTGTTACTGCAATACACAATCAGCCCATCTTTTATGCATTGCATAGTTAGTTGGCTTTGGGTTTTGAAAGTTATAAGAAAGAGTATACAAATCCAAATGCAAGAAACGCCACAATGCGCCATATGTTAGACCCAAATACTGTGCGCGCTATATAATGGATAAATTTAGATATTTTTTGACATTTTCGCTAGCAAAACTAATATTTTCTTTCAATCGTGCGTTTCGATGGTTTGTAGAAATTTACATATCTCTTACAAAACCAGTTTTCCCAAACTTTTTGAACAGTTTTGCTTTTAATGTGCTCAGAGGGATGATTAGGTCTCTGCGCATAATGCATGAAATATACCTACCGTAGAGTCAGTAGTTTGGTAATAAGTTTTTACCATTTTAGTATGTTCGGTAATTATTAAACGATTCATTTTGTAAAATGGCAAGCAATTTACTAAATGTTTGATACCTTGGATGGCAATTTTGTTTTACAAATGTTGCTGAAAAAAGATTGTCAAATCCAGACCATGAAATGAATAATTCTATACTTCACCATATTTACGCAAATATGTGTGATCATTGTAGGTGAAGCCTTACACTTTAATATATATAAATAGTAAAAATAAATATATAAAAATAAATAAATAAAATTAATAAATAAACAATAATTATAAATAAATAAAAATAAAACCCAATCTAATGTTTTCAAGTTTGGAGACCATTACTAAGAAAACGCAGGAAATAAAATTAGATTTCATAATAGAGGGCAAATTTATATTTTGTTATAGCCAGATCGACTGTCACTTGATAAGTGTGGTATAAAAAACACTACACAGCCTTAGCCTCAAGCTTGATCTTTTAGGCCAAAATTTTGCGAACACGATAGGAATTTCAAAAAAAAAAAAAAAAAATACTCAACCGATACATAGAAAGACATGACTAAATAGTTGTGATTATTCATGTTCATCGAAAGTAAATATATTTGCAACGATCTTTAATGTGTGCTACAAACGAGTTATAAGCAATCTAATAAACTAACTTCGATGAGTATAAAAAAACAAATTGTTTTTACAGGTATTCACCAACTTTGCCTGTTGGTCGCCTATTGCGTTTTTTGGCCTCACCGCTTTAGCTGGATATCCATTGATAAATGTAACCAAATCGAAGATATTGTTGGTATTTTTCTATCCTTTAAACTCATGTGCGGATCCTTATTTATATGCGATACTAACACAACAATATCGTCAAGATCTTTATACTCTGCTTGGCAAGTATGTAAAAAAAAAAGAATTTCTTTGAATTTTTTTTATTTATTTATTTATTTATTTTTTTTCATTTTAAAACTCTTCATAGATTTGGTTTATGTCAACAGCGAGCTTTAAATTACAAAAACAGTATTTCTTATGGTGTACCTTCAACGCAACGAAATAGTTCAATGAGCCAGAAAACACAACAAGGTTTCATATGTGAAACACAATTTATGCTCAAGAATAAGGAAGACTTTGTATAAAAGAGGTAATGAGAAGAGAACTTTTTTTTAAAGAATTTTTTAATTTTAATGTCTAAAAGTAAATCTTTTTTTTTGTTTTTTAATTTATTGATACTAAACATTTTTATAAAATCGATTTTTATTAAACTTTTTATTATAAATATAAATTGTAAACTTTATGATGTAAATAAGTTTTAATGTTCTAAAATTATATTTTTTTTTTTTTTTTTTTTAATTTAAGATACGATATAAACAAAAAAATATAAATAGAAAATATATTTTGTAAGATTCTAATAAATTCATGTAAACCTCTAAAATGTACACTGAAAACTAGGTTTCGATGTGTATTCACGTTATAATAATAAACATTCAAAAATTTTTAAATAAAATTAAAAAAAAATAAAAATAAATAAAAAGCTTTAGAATTTCTATTAATATCGGTCTTTAGAGCTTTTTAGATATTCAAAGTTTAGG
Source organism: Glossina brevipalpis (assembly GCA_000671755.1). Lineage (NCBI taxonomy): Eukaryota > Metazoa > Arthropoda > Insecta > Diptera > Glossinidae > Glossina > Glossina brevipalpis. The sequence continues at coordinate 325,274 of KK351201.1, forward strand.
TTCTATCTAAGAATTCTATGGTCACTCTATATGAAAACTTTTTCGACAAAATCCACGTTCCCAATTTTTAGTTCACAGAAGTTTTAGATAACAACAGTGCTGCTCTCTATAGTTGATATTAATGAAAGCAACGATTTCTCTTAATAATAAGCTTTGAGGAGAACGTACGCTTTTTATTCTTGTAAAAAAAAAAAGCTTTTTATCTGTTACAGACAAACTTTAGTTTTAACATAATTTTTCCTAATGAGCTAATGTAAGTGAACAACTGTAAGAAGGAATTTCTGTTTTAAATAAGTAAAAACATTATAGCCGAGCCAGTCCCGACCGTTAAATGCTCTATATTACTTTTTCATTTTCATAGAAACTTTATATGCAAGAAACCTTAAAACTTGAACCAATTTGTGGCCAAACTTCGTCAATTTAGTTGTTTGTCACGAGCTTCAAGAACTCTATACAAAAAAAAACCAAAAATTATAATTTGTGCCCGCTCTCTCTCTTTCTCTCTCTCTCTCTCTCTCTTATATGAGATTTATATGGTATCTAAACTCTTCCGAATTAATTTTTTATTTCTAAAAATTTGCTTTTATCTTCGTAAAAACTGTGCATTTTTTGTCAGTACTCTTTTTTATCAGAAGGATTAAAAAAGATGATCCCTTCCGAACCAATTTTTGTATATTCCTTATATAGATCAATTATATACTATTTTCTACTAGCGTTTCTTGACAAGTATTAAAAAATATCATATCTCAAGACTTTTTCTATTCAATGAGACATTGCATGGAGACTATGTATGGTACTATCAAGCAAAATTTTCAGTAGTATTTTCACACCGAATGTACCAAATTGCGATAAAATATCTCAAAAACTCCAAAATGTAATTTGAACACAAAAGGAAATTTCATCGGACAGACGGACAAGACTAAATCAATTCTGAAAATCAATCTAATATAATAAAAGCATAAATAATAAATTTATAAAACGAAGTGAGTCTTTGTAATCGTCTGCATCTTTTTGTTTACGTTTTTATAACGGATCGCTTCAGTATTATGAACAAATACTCACTTTGAAAATAAAAATTGAAAATCATGAATGAAAATGTTAATAATAGATCTTCTGGATTTTAAATAGATCTGCATAACCTGAATACGGTGTATGCCATAAGTGATAGGGAGTATAAAAACCGAGGTCTTCGCTTTTCTATCACGGGTTGATTCCTTTTAATTCGTTACATTTTAAAAATGTTACTTCATCTAGTAGCTCTAAGCTAATCTCATCCTTTCAGATCTATTTTTTCGATCTATTGTCTCAGCAAACACTTATGCAATAATTTGATTGCAACGAGTATGTAACCAACGTGATCGAAATTAGTTATGTTGGAAAACTGCAGCCTACTGCGATATTAGCGCATGATAAAAAAGAAGAAGAATTAATTGACTACAAAACTTCTTATAACTAAGCTTAACCTAAGTGGAAATAATTTTTATCTCTTCGCATAGATATGCCTAATAAAACTGATATTCCCAATAAGCATGATTAAGATTGTAAGAGGAGAAAACAAAGGCACACAAAGAATGTCTTTCGAATAATTGCACATTTTTGTGGACAAACGAGGAAAAATTATAAGAGAAGAAAAAGATTTCTAGATAGAAGCGCATCTCACAATAAAATTTCGCAAGACTAAATCAGTTATGCAGAAAATCAGGGAAACTAAAGAAGAAAACCAAAACCGAGACTAAAGACTTGTTTATGAAGAAGAAGCTGTTTATGAAAAAGAAAATGAAAAAGAAAAGAAGAAAAAGAAAAAGAAAAGAACCAAGTAAGTCTATCAGACAGAGGGAGGAAAAAGGATCAATTGACCATTGTTTCGCTCATAAAAAATTTTGGAAAGCAGAATGAAAAGTTCTTTGATAAAGTGATCTTGATAAGGAAAAGGTGACATTACGAGGTCTCAAAAAAAAGGCAAAAGAAAAATCCCGTAAACGATAATTCTGCCTTCATTATGGAAAGGTAGATGTATAGAGCTACAAGAGAGAACAAATTCCGGAGAAAGAAAGGGTAAGTGAAGCGAGTACTGATAGGGGATATTAAGTGAATGGAAAGGAAAGTCTGTATAGCGAAGACCAAAGCCCACAAGCAGCTATTTTTTTTGGCAAAAAATATTGTTCGTAGAGAAGAAACTAATAAAAGGCTTTTGGAAAAGGGATGAGTTAAGTCAAAATAAAATGTTCTTTGAAAAATTGACCTTAATAAACAGCACAGCGAAATGGATTTGTGAAAAAAAAAACACAGCAAAAGGCAGGTCCAAAAATAATTGTAATTTTTCGTGGAAAAGACATGTATAAGAGCTTACGAAAGAAAGAACATTTTTTGGAGTGACTAATCTTTAGAGAGAGAAACGTATTTTCTTAGAGCGCTTGAAGCCCATAAAGACAGTATGCATTAAATAGCTACGAAAGTTAAAAGTAGGAAAAGAAGGGAAAGATCATAAGCGCCAACTTCTTCCCTAATGCAGTTCATTGACGGAAAAGAAGCGAAAATCAAAAGGAAAAGGTGTTAAAAAATAATATTTTTGGAAAATGCAAACCTGGAGATTTTGGAGATGGAGATGAATAGGTACAGATAGGCATGAAGATGGAGAGAGAGAGAGGGAGAGAGAGAGATAGATAGAGAGAGAGATAGATAGAGAGAGAGATAGATAGAGAGAGAGAGAGAGAGAGGCGGCAAGAGAGAGAGGCGGCAAGAGAGAGAGAGAGAGAGAGAGGCGGCAAGAGAGAGAGAGAGAGACAGAAGGACAGAGAGAGAGACAGAAAACGGGAGAGAGAGAGAGAGAGAAAGAAAGCGGGAGAGAGAGAAAGAAAGCGGTAGAGAGAGAGAGAAAACAGGGAGACCGAAGCTTTGAAGGACATAAAAAGAGAGCGATAAGCAGAGAGAAAGCAAAGAGAGAAACGGAAGCTTTGAAAGGATGTAAAAAAGAGAACCATGAATTATTTTGGTAACTAGATCGGGGAGAGAAAAGAAGAGACTAAGGGTAACTGACAAAAATACTTAAGCAACAATTCTTTTAGAGATTTAGCTAGCTTGAGAAGAAAAGAAGAAGAATAACTTGCTATAAGGAGACATGATTGGCATTTTTATGATCAACTAAGCTTAAAATATAGGAGAAATACTTTTTCAAGAAATAGAAACTATACTAGAAGCAGAATAGCGTATGAAAATTTGTCGGAGTGAGAAATAAAAGTGAATAAAGAAGTTTTTAGTAGAAAAACTAATCTTGAGGTTGAGCAACGAATCTTAAATAATTATTATTAAAATTATTATTATTATTATTCTTTAATGTTGATAGAAGTAGATAGATGATATTTTATTAAATATTGTTTCATATATGATACAACATTTAGTGCAATAATTGTCTTATTTAATAAGTAGCTAAACTTATCGATATCACAATTGATTTATTTATTTATATATTTTCGATTGTAATTATTTGTCTACTATAAATAGAGACTAGTATCATTTGCTTTTTGATGAAATTGCTGAGATAACAAAAGCATAGACGGACGAATGAATTCATCATGCGTTTCCCTATAAACAAATGTGCTATTGTGTGAATAAAATTCAGTTAACCCTAAAAGCATTATAATTTATGTAAATATGTGCCAAATAATCAGAAATGAGTGCAGATGTTGGAAATTTTATGAAATTGATTAAAATACTTTATGATTTACTGTAATAAGTAAAGATTACCAGTATCAGGCATTGGCAACAATAGTTGTGCAATTACTACGACAGTTACTTACTATTGATATTCAGAAAATAATTTTTGTTAAAAATAAAATAAAAAAATTTTTTTAACGTTTTTTTTTTCTTTTTTCATTTTTCTTTTTTTTTTTTTTTTGTCATAAAAAAGTTATGTAAAATGAAGTTTTTTTTTAATATTAGAATAACACACACAGATACCCGCCAACGTTAAGCAATTAATTAAATGAATTGCAATGACATGGACCAGCATATTGCCTAGAATTTATAGTTTAGCGGATAGCAAACATAACCACAATTAGTGATAGAATAGAGGGTAGTAACTATTGTCAGAATAAATAACGACTAGTAAATAAATGTTTCAAACAAGTTTTGGTAAATAAGTAATTAAAATAATTAAATCGAATTTGAGTCGAATCTTGGATACCATATTTAATATCATCTAAAGTTTATATGTAAATAAATCCTAAATTTCTAAAATTTTATTTTTTTTTTTTAGATTGTTTCCCATAAATTTAGATCTAAAACTTCATACTTGATTGGATTAAAAATTAATAAAAAATTAGTTTAATTATTTAGTATTTTAATCTTTCAATAGATGGCTCTCTGCCCTTAATCTTATACACCTTTAGTAGACAGAAGAAATGACTTCTTGGCTTTTGTCTAAAGGTCGCTTCTTCCGATTACGCTTTTATATTAGGCGCGTGTCTAATTGAAAAAGGTTTCCTTATTCATATTCGGAAAAATTGACTGACACTTATGTCGGGGATATAAGGCGGATGCGGCCGATCTTCCATTTTGCTTATAACTATGTTTCCAAGAGAAGTTTTGTGATTATTTTTTTTTTATAGTAATGAAGCTCGGTTCGTAAAGTTTGAAAAAAAATTTTTTTTCCTTCAGAGATTTCTTGATCTATAATCGAGATTATTTTCATTCTGAATCATAATTTCAACAGTTAAGTGTACTAGCATACCCTAAGTGGACTTTTCTTTCGGCACCGTTTCACGTTTATATTATTCGCGAACTTATGGTTGTTATATAGCCTTGCCAAAAAGGTCCTTTGAATCCTTTTACAGACTTGCTTTAATTGATTACATATTTAATACATAATTTCAAATCTTGCAATTAAACTCCTGTCTTTTAACGATTTGATTAGTCCACGTTGATGTAATATTCCTCGCTAAGCAGGTAGAATGCGAGTATGATCTGGAATCTACGGCAATTCCTCAATCACTGCATTCGCCAGACATGACTTTTTTTTTGTATAAATTTATTCTCTTGAATTTCATAAAAAAAGTTAGAAAAGGAAGAAAGGAAATTCCACTAGATGATAAAAAGAAGATAAAACTTTAAAATAAGTTTATTTTTAATTTTTTTATTTTTAATTTGAAACAAGCAAAACAATTCTATTCGACTGTGCCGAATGTTTTATACCCACCAACACCTTTCTCTTAAAAAGAAGGGAAAACCCCGAATTTTAATGGGTAGGAGTGGCAGATTTTTTTTTATTTTTATGAAATCGTATGGAAATTTATAATAAACACTAAGCGAAACACCTACAAAATAAGCGTCTTTCTTGGCTTATTTAATACTGTAGCTTATTTTATATTGTAGGTGTGGCCTGTAATCGATTTGATACATCTTCAATAGCAACGTATATGAGGTTTAAATTAGATTTAACGGACTCATAGCTCGGGCAATATCGCTTATGCGAACATAAGCCCATTGATGGTCAGAGAAAAATAAGTGATAAAAGAGGTTTACGGGTTGTAACAACACTCTGAGAGTGTATGCCACTCGATAAATGTTAGGTATTCATTCACTACAAGTGTAACCACGCGCCCAACCATCGCAATAAAAGTACGATCTACCGCTGGGGAGTACACACTCAGAATTGAATTCACTTATTCTGACTTGATAGTCGCATTTCTTATCCACCAGGCTATGCGGTAGTCTAGATTTGCTCTTGGTGTATATTAATAAAATCCGAAATTTCGTTGCAAAGAAATTTCGTTGCAAAGAAATTTTATGAAATCCACTATTGAAAGCCATTTTTGTATAAGTTTTTCTTTTCGCACAAGACTTATTGGCTCTTGTAAGCTTGATAAGGATAGTTACTTCTTCGAAATTCAAAGAAATGTATCGAAAATATTTTTATTTAATATGTAAATATATTTATCTTCCGCATATATCGTATATATATACGAATTTCAATAAATATTTAAAATATCGGAACATATTTCACATATTTCACCTTATAGGAGACTCGTAACATATTCAATATGTATTCAAAGGAAAAGCATAACTTTGAAGGACATTTGCTGAATTTTTGTTATAGAATAATGCGTTGTTAGTTAAATGAATATTTCTTTAAGATTTTTCTAATATAAATCTAGTATATACCGAATACTTAGTCGATGATTCTATTACACTAAAGGACATCAATTATGCTCACAGTTTGACTTGGTATGTAACAAGATGACTTGGTATGTAACAAGATATTATAAATAATTGCATGTGAATGTAAATGCGTCAATTAAAGATTAATTTGTTAAGATTTATATATCATTTCTGCAACATTCATAACATAATATTGCCATTAATCTCCCGCAGGGAAACTGAAAGCTTTAACCAAAAAAGTCACAAAATGAAAGCCTATAAATTTTAAGATAAAGAAAATTTTAACAATTAATCTAAGGCTTTTGTTTTTGTATTTTTAGTTCATAGTTTTATGTATGTCATACCCTAAAGTTCTTTAAATTAAAATAATTTACATAAAATTTTGTATTCAAATTTATTATTATTTTTATTTAATAAATGCTTGCTTTAATTTTTTTTTATCATTTTTTAACTTGAAAGATTTTTTTTTATCATTTTCTACAATTTTTTCCCATCGTTCTGGCACAACACCCCTATACCTTTGTCAAGGGAACGATATTGGTTTGGCAACGAACAAATCATCGATCCATTTATGCATTTCTTCATCACTGCGAAATCGCATACCAACCAAGCCATGCTGCATAGATCGGAACAAGTAGTAATCTGAAAGCTCTCTGTCTACCGAATACGCGGAAAGCGGGAGAACTTATTGTTTTAATTAGAGGAAAATCACAATCATTGAATTTAACCATGGTAACCATGGTAACTCTGGTATTTCTCATTAATTTATAATTTTTTTTGCACGTAGAAATTGCTGATCAATATTAATGCAAGCAACTAATATAAGGCGATTAAAATAGTTTATCTATTATTTTCTCATATCTTTCATAACAAATATTTTTCATTCATTCACACACAAAAATATCATCAATCCTTCAAGTGTCATTCATTATCACAAGTGGCGTAAACTTTATTTTTTTTTTCATTTGTTTTTTTTTTTTTTTTAAATAAATTTCATGGTTTCCATATTTCCATATACTTTCTCTTCAAACGCTTCCATGTGTATTACAAGTAAAATCCTTAGGGATCAACTATCTCCTAACTGTTAGTAAAATATTTGTCTGACTAATAGATATCATGCATGAATGCTTTTGTTTGTTAAGGTCTATACAAGTGCATTTCATACTTTTTAAAATTATAAGTGTGTGTGTGTGTGTGTGTATCTGTGGGTTTCTGCTTCGCGTTTTCCGTATTTCCATTTTAATAGGTCAACCAGTTAATAATTTGGTTTTTTTCGTTTGGATGGATGTATGCATAGCTTTGAGCAGAAATACTAATGAATGTCATTCGCTAATGTTTCTTCATTCGGTCTTGCATAAAGCATCAAAAATGTTGTATTTTAAGCGGAAGCTGAAATTTATGTCAATTTCGGGATACGCATAAATTCTTAAGAGATTCAGTCACTTTAACGGACTATAAAAGAGGGATTTTTGACAGTTGTTTTTTTTTTTTTTGGATCAAAAGAAAGGTATTGGAATAATAATATTTGATCAGATTGTGTAGGTATTAAGTATTAAAAAAAAAATTATTTTGAAAATTATTAAAAAATGGCAACATTGCAGCCAATCTCTCGAAAATTTTTAGTTCTTGTACGCTCACATGAAAAATGAATTGGGTGAGAGTATCTTTGAGATAAAAAAACCCACACATAGAAAATATATTGACTGATGGATTTAGGGTGAGAGTATCTGTGAGATATAAAACCCACACATGAAAAATGTATTGAGTGATGTACTTAGGTGAGAGTATCTGCGAGGTTTAAGGCTCACACTTTGAAAATGTATTGAGCGATGGATTTGGGTGAGAGTATCAGTGAGATATAAAACCTACACATGAAAAATCTATTGAGCAATGGATTTGGGGTAAGAGTATCTGTGAGATATAAAACCTACATATGAAAAATGTATCGAGCGATGAATTTCGGGTGAATTTGGGTGAGAGTATCTGTGAGGTTTAAAGCCCATATATGAAAAATGAATTGATCGATGGATTTGGGTGAGAGTATCTGTGAGATATAAAACCCACACATGAAAAATGTATTGAACAATATATTTGTGTGAGAGTATTTGTTAGGTTTAAAACCTACACATGAAAAATGTATTGAGCGATGGATTTGGGTGAGAGTATCAGTGAGATATAAAACCCACTCATGAAAAATCTACTGAGCAATGGATTTGCGGTGAGAGTATCTGTGCGATATAAAACCCACACATGAAAAATGTATTGAGCGATGTATCTGCGAGGTTTAAGGCTCACACTTGGAATATGTATTCAGCGATGGATTTGCGGTGAGAGTATCTGTGCGGTTTAAAGCCCACACATGAAAAATGTATTGAGCAATGGATTTGGGTGAGAGTATCTGTGAGATCACATATGAAAAATTAAGTGATAGTACCTGTGCGGTTTAAAGCCCGTACTTGAAAAATGTATTGGGCCGTGGATTTTGGGTGAATTTAGTTGAAAGTAGCTGTTAGGTATAAAACGCTCACATGCAAAACATATTGAGCGTTGGATTTGGGTGCGATATTCAAAACTCGTGTTTCGAAAAAATGCTTTCAAAATTTCGATATAAATGTTTTAGACATGATTATGAATAAATGTCTTATTTTTTGGTACTAATTTGTTATTCAAAGCACATAGAAAAAGCCCTCTCCTGTTTATCTATTCCTTCTCATTACCTTTCCTTGATGATGTTTTTCTTGAAAGTGCGATTTTTTTTTTATCTATCGAAGACAGAATCGTACGTTTTACACGTCGTGTGAACAGAAATAACAAATGAAAAAAAAATTTAAATAAAAATCATGTCAAACTTTTCATTCGTTGTTAAAAGCACTCGTGCTTGCTTGAATCGCTCTCAGCTTTATATTTATCTAGGGGTAGTCTTGACGAAGCTGTACTAATGTATCCTTCTTTGGAATTGTTTTGAAATAATCATAAACATTCTCCAAAGATATCCGATAATACAATAGGGAAGTTTGAAGTCATTAGACAAGAGTTTAGATTGTAATTTCTCACTAGGGTTTCATTTGACACAGTACAATACAGTATAGTACAGTATAGTATAGTGATAGTATGTTTGGAATGCTTAAGGAAGAATACGAAATTTCTAGTAAATATTTTTTTTGTGATAACGAATTTATTTCTGCGTATTCTAGAAGGTCCAAAACTTCCGTTAAGCCAATGAAAAAAAACTGATTGCCTCACTCACTTAAGCAAAATTTTATAGCGATATGCTGATTACACCTTAGGTCTACAATTGTTTCTTCTATCTTGCTCTTGTTCTCTTGTCGGTTTTTATAAATCCTACGTTCTTGGAAATTTTCATGTTTTCTTCCTTCCTTCTTACCGCTTATTATTAGTGCTTCTTACTGCTTATGGCAATGAAAGCGCATTATTTGATATCGGTACCTGTCTCAACATTCGTCTGTCAATATTTTTTAGGATAAATTGAGAATTTACATCCAAATTCGATTCTTAATAAATGTTTGAAAATTTATCAAATCGAAACAAATGTAATATTTTCCTCTAGCACGTCTATATATATATATATTTTTTTTTTCAAATTTTTGCATTATTTATTGTGAGACCTAATAAATGCTCGCCCGCGTCTTTTTTTTTTTTGCGTTTTTTGTAGGTTTTTATAATAAATGATGCAATTATTTATATTCAAGTGCTTATTAACGTATTTTATCATTTATTGATTACTTCCGAAGTATTGAAATGAATTTAATTAATGAGATTTTAATAAGATTGAATTTTTAGAGCAGAAAAATATTCAATGAAATCATTTTACTCATATTTGAATTATCAATAAAAACAAACAATTTGGATAAATTTATTCATTTTATTTATTATAAATAATTTTCAATTAACATCACGAATCATACTTGATTGAAATAAAAACCAGAGAGAATATCTGATTATTTTTTTTTAATTATTTATTTAATCTTTATAAATTTAATTTTTAATTTTTTTTTTTTTTTTTTGCTTGATCAGCTAATTTGCGTAACAATCTCTTAATAATAGCATATGCTTCAGTAAATGAAGTTTTCAGTTTGAGAAATATTGATATATTCTTATAATTTGAAGGCAATATTTTCATTGTTGAGGCTAGAAGAATGTTTAACAAAGACATTACAGAGATGGGAAGACGACCAGATGGACAGACGGGCAGACGAACAGACATCCATATGATCAGATGGGCAGACGTCCAGATAAACGGACCTTCAGATGGACAGAACGACAGACGCTCAGGCAGGCATACGGACACACGAATGGCCGAATGGACAAACGGACATGTGGGCAAACGGTCAGACGTCCAGATGGAAAGACACTCAGATGGACAGAGAGACAGATCTCCAGATAGACAGAACGACAAACGTTCAGGCGGGCATACGCCCGAATGGCCAGATTTCTAGATGGACAGACGGACAGACATCCATATGAAAAGACATCCAGATGGACAGACAGACATTTGTCCAGATGGTCAGACGGACAGATGTCCAAATGGAGAGACACAGATGTCCAGATGGATACAAAGACAGACGTCAAAGTGGACACACAGACAGGCAGACGTCCAGATGGTCAGACGGACAGACGTCTAGATATTCAAATGGACGGATATGCAGATGGATAGACGGTCACACAGAGAGAAAAACATGCTTAAATCGATTCTAAATTTGATGCTCATTAAGAATATATATAACTTAAGGAGCCTTTGAAGTTACAAGCCTTCTGAGTGTTACAACCAAAATGATAATATAAATATACTCCCAACTTTACAAAAATATTTATGTATGTGAAAAATTTTATTCGTATGATAAATCAGAAACGAGTGATAGTATACATTTCATCCATTCATGTAAATTTTTGAGCTCATTTTTTAGTTCTCACTATACTTTATAAAGTTCGTGGTTAGGTTAGGGTATGTTACTCTTTAACATGCCACACCCAAAATGATTTAAAATCGACTTAACTTTCATTACTTTCTAAATCTGTTCCTGAATTTTAAATTCGTCTGTCCATTCGATTCTCTCTCTCTCTACTCTTTAATTATTCATTTTATGTTCAATCCAAAGATTACAAGCTTTGTAGATATTTTGAAATTCACTCTAAAACATGTGGGGTCAAAAATCTAATAACTTTTACTAGCACTTGTCATAAAAGCATTATTATGAAAACATAGTTTTACAAAAAAAAATTTGCAAATTTTTATTATTATTTGTTGTCATAAATCTTAGAAAAACGGTGCTTATTCGTAAATGTAAAAAATTTTGATGCTGTTGCAATACTTTTTGAACTCTCTATCGCTCTTTATTTATGAAGGCATTAAAATTTTAAAGCCTTTTGGTTGACAAGCCTGCCCTTTATTATTATTTTATTATTTTATCTCTTTTTTTTTTTTTTACTTCGAGTGAAAACCTTGTTTATTTATTCTTTATTTTTGTGTACATATTATAAAAACAACAGTTATTCTCTTTTTCTGAAATGTGTTCTGTCTAGGTTTGCAGCAGGAAGGTTTGTAACAACAAAAGAAATAAATGCGTACGAAATCGTAAATGGAATTGAACATAAATTTAAAACATTCTTTTTCAACGGACGACATTCATTTGGATAAGGAAAAATGATCATTCAATTCGAATAACAGGGAATGCTAAAAGATAGTAAGATATCGTTACTGAATACTATAGAATATCCTGATAGAAAGATAAATAATTTACTTAAACTGTAATAAGATAGTTGGATAAATGAAGATCTTAAATCGAATAAGTCAAGCCATGAAAAGCTATGATAATAAAATTTAATTCTTTTATGTATTTTATGATAAAAATTAATCTTTCATAGTGAGTACGTTACGTTAATTTAGTTAATGTATGTTCGATTTATTTTTCAAACGTCTGTCTATTTAAAGATAAAAAAGTAACTAAATTTATTTCATATTAGCTTAGGGTTTAAACTTTCTTCCATATAAAGATGTTTTAGAAAAAGTACTTTTTATTCGTATAAAATTTCTAGTTTTAATCAAAATTATTATTAACATTGAACTGTATTAGCAAGGTAATATAGGACATTTAAATCACTTTTCCTTACCTAATGAAATTTGAGTGTTATGCTGGTTTTAGGCTAGAAATGTTTGCTGAAATGTGTTCTTATTACCACACAAATTCTTCATCTTGTTATACAATACGTATTTATGTTTTTGCTTGTGTGTGTAAGGCGTATTATATTACATTTACTTAAGAAAGACAAATTATTTATAACTCATACGTCGTGTAAGCTTGTGCTTGAGTTGATTTCAATTAATTATCTCTAATGCTTTCTTAATAAAGAATGCACACTAAGCACATCATGCATACTAGCAAGTAAATATCTACGTGTGTGTGAAAAAATGAACTAAAAAATAAACATTAGTTAACATAGCTTCTACAAGCTATTTGAATATTTGTCAAAATGAACATGAAAAATGCATTATTATGCAGATATGGTAAGACAGCTAGTACATCATGTATATATAACGTAAATAAAAACTAAAGAAGCAAAGAACGAACGGTAAATTGATTATAAAGAGGTAAAGCCTTAAAAATTCTCACCTATGCTGTAGTGCTTTAGAATTTTTTTTTTTTTACAACTTTCCGAAATATTGATGTATATTTGGATACATAATACATAATGAATAATACATAACACATAATACATAACACATAATACATAACACATAATACATAACACATAATACATAACACATAATACATAACACATAATACATAACACATAATATATAAAAAATAGTACGTGGTACATGACATAATGCGTAACAGATAAAACATAGTACATAATCATAATACATAACACATAATACATAAAA
>KK351201.1:345220-347720 GCA_000671755.1 Glossina brevipalpis
ATATAATATATAAAATATAATATATAATATATAATATATAATATATAATATATAATATATAATATATAATATATAATATATAATATGTAATATATAATATTATATATGATACAACAGACTAGCTATTGGACTTTAATGTGGTAATAAGAAACGAGGGTTTTTTTAGTTAATATGTTTTTAAAAGCCTTTGGAGACTTTTCTTTACTGGCCAGTAGCTATTAATGAACCTGTTATTAGAGTTGCACCATCAAAGAAAGAAAAAAAAAAAGAAGAAAGAAACATTAGCTCATCTATTTGTATAAAATAAGTTAATGTTTATATGCAGTTTGTTGAATTACAAATTAAGTGACACATTTTTAGTGTCCTATGATGTATGATATTATAAAAAATTTAATACGTCTAATACCTTACGGCCATGTATACAAATACATGCATACATCAAAACCATTCCCTTTAGATGAGATACTAAATTAAATAACATTCTGACAAGTTGACGTTTTATTTCAGTGAAGTACAAGTTGTCCTGGAGATAAGTTGAGTTCAATTTTTTTTAACGGAAATCGTGAAAAATTAAAGAAAATTATTACATAAAAGAATGATGAAAAACATTTAACGTTAACGTTAGCTACGAAAATGTATTTAAGAAATAATCGATGCATTTAGCAAAAACTGAAAAGTAATTAATTCAGTTATTCATTTAATTCATTCGTACAATTAAACTGAAGCTTTTGGAATTTTCTCCTTAAATAATTAAAAATCAATTGTTTTTTTTGGGCATTAAAGCGCAAATTAAGAAAAAGCAAAATTTCTAACTAAAGAGAGATAATGAATCAATTTTAATAAATGATTTTCTATTTTTTATAATATTTTTACACTTTAAAGTGTGTGCGTGTGTGTGTGGGTTTGTATATGTGTAAATGTGTTTCTATTTAATAGGCAAATAAATAGCATATTTTTAGGCATCGTAGTAAAAAGATTAAAAAAGAGAGGTGAGAAACGTTTAATTACTTTTGCTTAAGTACCTTTGCATCTCTTTAAAAAGTATCAGGAATAATTCGAAATCAAAAGGAAACGTTCCCACAGTTCGAATCAGACTCTCTCACTAATTTGATCTTTTGCTAAAATTGTCTCTCTGTAACGGAATTTATATTTTCGACAATAGAAGAAAAAAACAAAAGCAATCACAACATTAAGAGCTTTTGTTTCCTCTTCAAAGGAAATCATCAAGATCTGAAGAAAGTTATAAGGAACCCCGTGCATGGAAGATTACTCTGCAAGTTGTAAGATCAAGGAAAATCAAAAACAGCATAATGAGTCTTTGTTTTGTATTCGAAGCAAATCATAAAAATACGGAAAGAGATGATTAAAAGAATGCGTAACAATAGATGGTTGTTCTGTGAGCTATAACTCCGAAAATTACAAGGAGCCAGTATGCAGATTTGTTTCTGGCTGTTTTAACTTTGGATAATGAAGCCATAATACGAAGAACGGGAGAAGATCAAAAGAAATCGCGTCAAGAGATGCTTCGAACAAAGTTAAAAGAAACGGCAGTAAGTGCTTGTTCTGTTAGTTATCACATCAAGAAAAAGCAAAAGACTCTTCTTTTTTCTTCGGAGAAAGTTCTTCGGAGAAAGTCAAAACGAGCTGAATAAAGCCAAAAATAGCCATTACGATGAATGCTGTCTCTGGAGTCAAAATACTAAGAACGAGAGAAACCTAAAAGAACTCGTGTCGGGAGACGCTTCTTCCGATATTTTTAACTCCGAAAAAAGCTAAAATAAACCTCAGTAAGTGCTTATTCACTTGTCGGACAAAGTCATAAGGAGCCAAAACGCAACAAAAGTACTTACAATAAATGCTTGCTCTGTTACTTATCACATCAAGAAAAAGCAAAAGACTCTTCTTGTTTCTTCGGAGAAAGTCAAAATGAGCCGAATAAAGCCAAAAATGATCATTACGATGAATGCTGCCTCTGGAGTCAAAATACTAAGAACGGGAGAAAGCGGAAAGAACTCGTGTCAGGAGACGCTTCTTCCGGCATTTTTAACTTCGAAAAAAGCCAAAATTAACCTCAATAAGTGTTTGTTTACTTGTCGGTGAAAGTCATAAAGAGCCGGAGTACATCGGAAGTTGTCACAATTGGTGCTTTGAAAAAATTCAAAGGCTGCTATTCCATAAGAATTTCACTAAATAATATTATTAGGAGATGGCTATATCCGGGAAAGTTTACCTAAACCATCAATTAGAATATTATGAACAGATATTAACGATATGTAAACCAACTAAATTAAGCCCCACGAAGGCTTACGAGCCTATTTCCGCTTTCGGAAATTTCGAGCGAGTGAAAACTTTCACTCTCAAACGTTTACAGACGTTCACGTTCTGAAGAACAAAGCAAATCAATTATTCTTCTTCAAAACCATTATTTATTCAGTAAAGTCTCGGGAAAATTTTCAACGACTTAGTGTACATTATATTTTGCTTGAAACTTAAGAGACTT
>KK351201.1:352720-362117 GCA_000671755.1 Glossina brevipalpis
TAAAGCGAATATTTGTCTATCATAAATAACCTTCGATCTGCCACTTGAAAATCACCGTTCGGGTCTCATAAAATTTTCGCTTAAAAACTAAAAATATCTTTATAGATCTTATCATATTCTGAAAAATACTTTGGGACAAGAAACGTATCCGTATTCGAAAGATTTGAAATTCGTATTCATATAAGAATTCGAGAAAAAGAAATTTACTTACCTGACATGGCGGCTCCTTTCGACATTTTCACTTCTGTTGAAATTAGAAATACCATTATAGGAAACACATTTTCAATTGATTGAAGACCTGAAAATTAAAACAAACTCATATATAACGAATTGAATCAAACACTGGCGCATTAGTTTTAAAGATGGGAACACGTTATAACTGAATTGAAACAAAATCCTACCTGATTGGACTCTACAATTATTCTTACAAGGGAGTAATGTTTAATTGTTTGGATAAAATTATTATTTTCAATTGACTTCATGGTCATCTGATGTTTCAGTTCATTACAATTTTTTATTTTCATCTATTTCTTTTTCTAATTTTTTTGTGTATTCCATGGTCTTCTCTAAACATTCCGATAATTGTATTTGTAAAATTTCAAGTGTTTTCAAATGCTCTCTCAAATCTTTCAAATCTTCTTTCGCCTAAAAAAAACAAAATTTACTCATGTTTAATATACGTAAAGAGTTTATAACCCTACGATCGTGGGGTACCTTTTTTACGAAACGTTTAATTTGCATGCTTTGCCCGTTATCCTCCGGTAAACATTTTTCTCTACAAAAAAAAAAAAAAAATTCCAATGAATCATTCATTGATAATCGGTTCGATATTATTGCGTGTAAAAATCCTATAATAATACCTGTAACGTCGAATTAATAACTGTAGCAAAGATGTGATATTGCGACGGCGCAACATTTTCCCCTCTTTTTTTTTTTTTACTTTTTTAATAACTTTTCTTTCAACAGCAATGAAAAAAAGTTGGCCAAAAATGTTGTTCAATATACTTTTACAATTTTAATATTCTTTTTTTTCCGTTGACAGCATTCAATTTGAAAAATTTAATTAAAACATTTAGCAAAAAATTTGGAAAAACCGATTCACAAAATTTCGAAAAAAAAAAAAAAAAAAAAAAAAAAAATTTTTTTTTGATAAAATTTTCTTCTATTGCTTGAGGCCGACAAATAAATTTTGATTTTAAATTTGAATTTGTATCTTGACAATTCCGGATAGTTTTTACACAGATTGCTTTGGCATATAAAAATAATCCAATTTTTTTTTTCTTCTTTCTACACATATGCCGTAACAAATCTGAGAGATTTGAGTATTGAAATAACGTAACGTTTGTCAAAAATTTCAAATATGAGAAATATTGTTTTTTTTTGTTTTCATTTTTTTTTCTTTTTTATTTTTTTGAAAGATTTACTTACAAACGTTACACTAGCCAGTTGCATATGAACTGCCAAACGCTAAATACGTTTACAAAGAGGAAGCATCCGTGACTAATATCGTAGAAAATTTCAAAAAATTATGTGATCTTTAGAAACCGGTATATGGTTTTTGTTTAAATATTAAATACGAATATCAATAAAATAAATTTTAAATTTGTTTCGCTTTTAGATCGATAGCGATTCTTAAGAAAAATATTTTAATAAATAGAAACAAAAAAAAAAAAAAAAAAAAAAAAAAAAAAAGCCTAAACCAAACCGCTAATAAAATTTTAATAATCATTCTTTTGTAATAATATTAAATATTAAATAAACGATAAAAAGAATAATCGTAATTATCGTAAAGAGTAAAACAAGTAGAGGTAAACCAACACAAATCGTTCACACTTTTAAACCTACGGTGTGCGAATATGATTTAAATAAATTTTTGCTCCGTTACCGTTTTATGTTTTATTTATTCATTTTATTTGTTTAGTGCATTTTAGTATATCGCCTGCTGCCTTAATGTTTACTTATCGTTTATTTATTTAAGTTTATTTTGTTATTATTATTGTTATTATTATTATTTCACCTATAAATCTTAACACTAACAACAGTTCACCCCATGTTTGTAATGGAAATTTAAAATAATTAAAAGAAAACTAAAAAAAAATTAATTTTTTTTTTCTTTTAAAAACCTCATTAACTATAGTAAAATTTAATTTGTAAACATTTTTAATTCGTAGACATTTTAATTATATTTTTTTTTTTTTTTTTTTTTTTTTTCTAAAAAGTTATTTGCAATTTTATCGCATTCATTTTGTAATTTTTGTGAATATTGAAAAAATGTTCTGATTAATTTGAAAATATTTCAAGAAATTTTTCTAATTGAAATCCAAGTGCATTATATGTGGGAGTGTTAGTGATTTTGTGTGTATATTAGCGCCAATATATGCAATTGTTAGTGATTGGAAAAGATCAAAAACATATATTAATGGATATAGATTTCAATATAAAACAGAAAATTATGCGTTTAGAAAGCATTAAATTCATTTTTAATTTGTGTTTTTAGAGTAATTGTTTGTACTTAAATAGTGAAAATAATTTACGTATTTTTTACAACATTATAATTTATTTATAATGATAATTAGCATTATCCGTCTACGCTAGAGTACTTATTTTCTTTTAATTTGATCTACTTAATCCTGAATTGTTCCATTTGCTTAAATTGGGCTATTAGTTTAAGCCAGCTAACTAGAGTAGAAGGTTAATCAAGTTAACTGGAAGACATGTGTAATCAATCTAGTCTAATTAGACTACGAGGTTTCTAGACTAATTAGACTTCTAGCTATCCAGACTAATTAGACTACTAGCGTTACGTTTGCTTAAATTGTACTATTAGCTTGAGCTAAGAAGAGCAGAAGATTAATCAAGCTAGCTAAAAGACGAGCTTAATCAATTTAGACTAATGAGATTACTAGCTTAAGAAATTAAGGCTAGCTAGACGAGTAACTTAAACAATCTAGATTAATGACATTCATAATAAAAAAAGGAAAGAATCGGCGAAAAAGATAATATTGAAATGCATATATTAAGCACAACTAACCGGCAGATGGCGTTAAACGAGTGGCAACATTGAGGGCAAAATGATATAAAGGGAAGATCCTGACGTTGAGCAATGACTGAATAGAAAACATGGCGAAACAAACTTTTTCTATAAATAGGCATGAGAAGTTTGCAAGCTGTCTTGAACGTTTTGGTTTGCGAGCATGTGAAAGTACACATAACGATGCGAAGTATATAGTTTCCGTCTGTTCGGTTTCGGCGTCTTCCAGAAATGAGCTTATTAGAACTCTGGATGGCGAAATCACAGCAGCTAGCAAATCATGCTGAGGGATACAGAAGCATCGTTCGATGTAAAGTCGCACAAAGGTTATATCCGGAGCGCTAATCTCTTGGAGAAAGGGGAAGCGGAATGCGATTAATGAGAATCGCCGATCCTTAAAAATACATCTCGAGATAATGCCAAGGCGGTTCGGTGATGGTCTTACCCAAGTGTAATAGGGCCATTAGTTGACAGTGCGCTGCCAGTACGTTTATTAACAAAGGAAAAAAAGTCTAGACTA
Source organism: Glossina brevipalpis (assembly GCA_000671755.1). Classification (NCBI taxonomy): domain Eukaryota; kingdom Metazoa; phylum Arthropoda; class Insecta; order Diptera; family Glossinidae; genus Glossina; species Glossina brevipalpis. The sequence goes on from KK351201.1 coordinate 356,272, forward strand.
GCTAGACAACTACCTTATGTTATCTGACTGGTTCAATTAGTACCTAAAGCAATCTAGACTAGCTAATCTATTTAGCTAAAGTAATTTCGACCAGCTAGATTACTAGCTTAAGTAATCAAGACTAGCTAAACTACTGGAAGAAGTAATCTAGAGTAGCTAGATTACTAGCTTAAGTAATCTAGACTAACTAAACTATTAGTTTAAGCAATCTAGACTAGCTAGATCTGTAGGTTAACTAATTCTGATTAATTGGACTCTTAACTTAAGCAATGTAATCTGAACAGCTAAATTTGCTTAGACCTAACTAATTAATTCAGGTTTTCCACTTTAGTTTGCTTAGATCTGATTAATCTAGCTTGCTGAACTAGTACAGCTTGAGTAGTACAGCCTTTTAATCCTCACTATAGTTTTGCGTTTTTAACCTAGGCATGTTTAGTTCTCTTAGTTCTGATTAGCCTAAGCCGTTTAGATTTGATATCGTTTAAGTGTGATTAACGTAATCTACTTAGGACTAACTTGTCTATCCTAATCTGTTAAGATTTGACATTCTAGCCTGTTTAGACTAATCTTAATCTAGGTTAGAATTGAAAACTTTCGTTTGTTTTTATTTTTTTTTTTTAATTTTTTATGTATGACTTACCTCTCAGGCGATACGTCCTATACGGATATAAACACGATCATGATGACAAAAAAGTGAGGCGGCAGGCCGTAGGGTCAATGTTATTCTTTTGCCTTTCGACTTATACCTTTACTTATCAAGTATAATGCCTCTACCTATATCAATTGTCATTTGTCCATCATAGTGATAGTCCCATTTCTTATTTACTAAGCTATCTTGTAAATCCATTTGTTTACATTTGGCGTTCTAATATGTTTAGGTCTGACTCGTCTAGTTCGCTTAAGTACGACTAATCTAGTTGACTTAGAGTTTGCTCTATTCTAGTCTGCTTAGGGTTGATTTGATCAGTCCAATTTGTATAAATTTAACACTCTAACCTAATTAGGGTTGAGTAATACAATCTCCTTGATCCACATTAGTCTAAGTCGTGCAGTCTTCGAAAGTTTTTTTTAGTTTGAAAAATAACTTTTTTCTTTTAATATTGGGTGCCGGAAGTACACTACTGGATCTCTAAGTTCATAGTAAATCTATATCATTTCAACACACCGTTTTCTGCCTTAACTTATGTTTTTTATTCATCTTCTATGGACGAAATTAAAAATTTGGAATAATTTGATTTCAGCTTCTCTTTTTACTAAGTCTCACAGAAAAGAAGCATAGATTTAGGAATTTTTCCTAACTTTAAATAGTATCAGCATTAATAATTTACAAGACACGAGGCAGGAAGTATATCATAGTAGTATATTCAGGATTATCGATCATAATTCTTAAGCTGGTTGGGCTTGTATATAGAAATTCGCAGAGAGAGAACTGGTTAATATATTTCTAATATATTTTTTTAATATAAACTGATTTGCTCAAATGGGTTAAGCTGGCTTGCTTAAATTAATCTAATATCCTTAAACTAGTTGTGTGATGTAATCTCTGTATAACCGTTTAGTTTACAATATTTTGAACTCGCTGGGCTAATTAGCCTACAGAAAGAAATCTAATATATGTTTAAACTAAAATCGTTGAAAATGTAGAAAATTCTTTAAAGTTTGAAATAGATCCAGATTAGAATAGAATAAGCCTCTGATGAATATATTGAAATGTTTTTAAAAGAAAAAAATACTACAACCATTCATAGTAAAATTTAACAACATTTAATTTGAGAATTGCAAGCAACTTTTCTAGGCCATAGGGATTTTCTCAAATCAAATCAAATCAATCAACATTGCGGTTACCAAAATCCTAAACAAAGATCATTGTTAACGACTACTCTAAAGAAATCAATTCTTTGCAATTATCTATCAAAAGACACTGTCACCCAAATCATTCACTATTTCATCAAGAATTTCTTTCCTTTTGATACCTTTTTGTAATGAATATTGAATAACTGTACAATTTTCAAGTTTGTCAGCTTCTTTAAATAACCAAGTGTTACCGACTTTGATCAATCGAACTATTTTTTTTTTTTTTTTTTTTTTTTTCTCCTATATAACCAATAACTTCGGAAATTTTTGATGTGCGTCTAATACGGTGATGGTCAAAAAGAAGTAGGGAGAGATAGAACGGTGTCGAACGCAAAGTGGGAACTGTAAACTAGATCGGTAAGTGTTATATCTTTACCGACCGAACACTCACTATAACTACGATCGCATACCAATCGTAATTGAATTTCATCTATGCGTCGAAACATATAAAACTCAGAATGACCTTATCGAATTTTCGGGTTTGTTACATTTATTTAGTTTTCTAAATTAAAAAATGTAAACAACGGTACGATATAAATCTATAAAAAAATTTCACGTTAATTAATATATACCTATTAATATGATGATTTGCGTAGAAACACATAGAAAAGTTGCGCTAGGCGTTTAAATACGGACAGGGTCTAATTGCAAGTAAAGTGAAAATCCAAACTTTCGATAGTGATCGAAAGAACTTTCTATTAAAATACTTTCGAATATTGAAGTTTAAGTTTGTTTTTTTTTTTCATTTGATTTATTTATTTCCAGTGTTTACCAGCTGTGTAATGCCAATGGAAAATGCAATTAAATAAGTAGATTGGCTAGCGGCGAGAAAAACAACAGCACAAACACTTAAAAAAAGCAAAAAACAATAAAAGAAAAGAAGACAACGGGAACAATAGAAAAGCAACCAATGAAAAATAATTTAATTGTTAAAGTAAAACAACGAAACAATTAAGGTCACTGTGGAGTACGTAACGAAATTAACCAACAATAACAACCAGAAGTGAAATCAATTGAAATTTTTAAAAATTTTTCCATACGAGCACATATAAGTGAAGTTTCTTTTTTTTCATTCATTCTCTTACTTGAATGAAACATAACAGGTGATGAAGATTACAGTCGTTCCCAACTATATCATTTTTGTTTGTAATAATATATGGTAGTATATTATAAATCGAAAAAAAAGAAAAGAGAGTTATATTCGATCTTGGTCTTTAATAAAATACTTATCGGTGGGGTATGTATGATATATGAATTTTTTTTTTTTCTATTAAAACAGTTTTCAAGTTCCGAAAAGCCTTTACTACTTTTAAAAATTTTTACAAAATATTATAAATAAATTTCTAATCCTTCATCAATTCAATGTTATTGACTTGAACGTAGTCCATTGTTTGCTTTGAACATAAAGTGAAAATTCATTCATTCGATATGTAAATGGTATATCGTATCGTGTATATTATATATCGTATATATATTTTAGATATTTTCATGCAATTTGGCAGCACTTCCACAATTCCACAAACTAAAAACCTTATCTACATAATACGCTTTATTTAAGTAGAATTTTTGTTAATTTCACGTGAAAACTTGATTCGATTTAATCAAATTTTCAACGATAACTTAACGAAAACTTTAGTACAAAAAAAATAGATATTAAATCTGTCCTTTTAAATAAACCGTTGAAATTGTAATGATGATTTTAGCAAGAGGACGGATGGACAGACCCATTTGAAAATCAATTCTGTTACTCATATCATCTAAAAATAGTAGCCTGCAGTGCATACGCTTAAGAACTATTTAAAAGAGCTAATATATTAAGATTTATTATTAAAAAGGAACATAATGAATATCACAATTCACACAGAGAGAGATACTTATTTACTTACTAACAAGATATTGGAGTAAACTCCAAAATTTAAGAAAAATGATTTTACAATCTACACAACAACAAAATGATTTTGAAACAACAAAAGCTACCAAAGCCACAACTATTATCAACGGAGTACAAAACAATACAAACATCAATAACACTTATGAAGCGCAGTCATATTAGCACGATGACAGCGTTAGCAGTCACTTCCTATAGTTTTACAAACATAGTAAACAATAATGATACACATACAACACATTCCCAACCTTTACTACTAATGGATGAAACAATATCGAATACTGTCATCGCATCATCAGCAACATCGTCATCATCATCGCCTTTATTGGCATCGTCATCATTAAGTGTTTGGGACATTAATAGTTTTCACTTTGATGCCAATCTAAGTACATTAAGTACTAGTATAATGTCAACAACAACAACAGCAGCAACAACGACAGCAACAGTAACAACAACAGCAGCAGCAGCAGCTATTACAACAACATTAACGAATGTGTCAAGGGAAAGTATAGAGCCTTCAATCATTTCAAATCTTATAAAAATGGATTGGCACAAAGCGATTGCTGTTCCAATACTGATGCTGCTCATATTGATTACCATCGTTGGTAATACTTTGGTGATTTTGGCCATTTTAACAACACGTCGTTTACGTTCAGTAACAAATTGTTTTATTCTAAATTTAGCCATAACCGATTGGTTGGTCGGTACATGTGTTATGCCACCGGCTGTTATCGTCTACATAGAAGGTAAGTTAAAGAGTATCGTTTTTAAATATAAAAGACAAACAAACACCAAAGCAAAAAGAAAAAACAAAAAAGAGATAGAGAGAGAGAGAAAAATAATAATTTTTTAAAAATATTAAGGAAGTTAGCTTCCATAGTTCATGCTAACGATTAAAAAAAAAAAAAAAATTTTTTTCTTTTAAATATGAAAGCCACCAAGCAGAGCTAGCGAATCCTACTCGAGTTGTAGTTGTTGTTGTTTTTTTTATATTTTGCAAATAATTTATATGTAGTTTTTTTTTATTTTTTTTTATTTTTTCATATTTATATATCCAAAGGCTGTCAAGGCTTGTCAACACGATTGCTATGAAAAATGAAATCGAAAAACTGTTGGGGAAAATCATACAAATAACAGCTAACCGAAATTTGTCCGTGATATCTTTGTTATTGTAATTTAAAATTACAATTTAAATTCTAGGTTTGCAATTGTTAAAGAAAAAAAAAAATGTTATTTTAAATGCTGCCAAAATCACAAGCTAACTATTATTTATAGTCATTATTCCAAACAAATGTTTTCTTTTATTTAAATTCCAATATTTCTTTATATGAATATGTGTGCATAGAAATATTTGATAAAGCATTTACACAAATGTCTCTCTAAGAAAGAAAAAGTATATAAAGTTTTTCGTAACGCTTATGATTTATAAATGAATTGAACTCAAAGTACAAAATCTGTCTCTTATATTTTTCCAAATAAATTGAAATCAAAGTCCTACAGAACGTCAGTCCATCTCTTGTATCTTATTGTATAATACTAGACGCTGCTCATGTCCCTATAAAGAAGTATAAATCATTTATTAAAACTAATTTATAAGTAAAAAGACAATAAACCACCGGTTTGATAAAAAAAATAAGAAGAATTTTTAGTTTTCTTAAAAAAAAAAAAAATTTTTTTTATATTCAATTATTAATATTTCCTCCAAAGCCTAGAAAGTGACCACTATTTTCAGATTTTATATTTTCGTCCCGATAAGGAGAACAACTAATTTATTAAAATTAAAAATAAGTAAAAAGACAATATACCGGTTTAATCAAAAAATAAGAAGAATTTTTAGTTTTCTTAAAAAAAAAAAAAAATTTTTTTTATATTCAATTGTTAATATTTTTTCCAACGCCTAGAAAATGACCGCTATTTTCAGATTTTACATTTTCCTCCCCATAAGGAGAACAACTAATTTATTAAAATTAAAAATTAAAAATAAGTAAAAAGACAATATACCGGTTTGATCAAAAAAGAAGAAGAATTTTTAGTTTTCTTAAAATAAAAAAACATTTTTTTTCATTTTTAGTTTTTAATATTTTTTCCAACTCCTTGGGGATAA
>KK351201.1:362127-388462 GCA_000671755.1 Glossina brevipalpis
GAAAGTGACCACTGTTTTGAGACTTCATATTTTCTTTCCCATAAACAGAACAAATATTTTATTAAAATTAATTTATAAGTAAAAAGACAAAAAAGTGAAAAGTGTTGATCAAAAAGTAAGAAGAATTTTTAGTTTTCTTAAAATAAAAAAACATTTTTTTTCATTTTTAGTTTTTAATATTTTTTCCAACTCCTTGGGGATAACCATTATTTTGAGATATTTTCATGTTTTCGTCTCCCTAATTTATTAAAAGTAAATTCATGAGTAAAAAGAGAATTTATTGATTGACGAAAAAAAAAAGTTTTAATTTACTCAAAAAAAATTTTTTTTATATTTAATTTTATATGATCTTTTCCAAGTCATTGGGAGTAAGCACTATTTTGAGATTTCATAATTGCGAAAGCAAGTTATTTATTAACCGTTAACGTTTATGGCAATTATGTGACAAAACGGCTCTACATGAGACTACTACATTTGCGATCAGACCCTTATAGTTTGAAAAGTAAAAAAAAAACGATATGATTCTTTGGTCAAAATCTAACGAGAATTTTTAATTATTTCAAAACTTATTTATTTATTTTTTCATATTTACTCAATCTTCTTAAATGCAGCTGCTCCTCATCCTTAAATATTTTTGATAATTTCGTTTTCATTTTAATAAGCATTGACGGAACGCTTTCCATTCTGACAACCAATAGAGGGGGTATGTTCGAAAACACAGATGTTCTTAGCTTACCTTGTACTATAAACACGTCCTTCGACCAATTTAGCCCATTTGCAAAAATATTTCGAGAGCAAAAACTTTAAATGTTTCTTGAAGCACTTTTTCGTTAGAACAATGAACCTGTTATGTAAAATTCGTGGTCCTATTGCTAGTTACCATGTATTTTTTTCGAATCTCTCTGTCAGCATAGAAATTATGTGACAAGAGAACAATTTGTCTTATATTGTTCAGTAACATTTTGTATTACCTTTCCTAGAACGAATCCGTTGGCCAAAGAGACTGGGGATCATCAAAGTATTCTCGGCTTAGTTTTGAATTTTGCTATTAACGCTAACGGTCTTATATGAGAGAGCCTCTTTCTCCTTAGACTCCTTCATTTTAAATAAAGAGCAAAAAGTCGGTGCTAAAGATATTCTTTTTTGCCGGTAATGTTTAGATCTGGTTTACTTCCAACTATGATCTTTTACAATTCGTAATATTTTTTTTTTTTTTTTGATTTGTAAAAAATAGGGATGAAGGAAGCCTTTAATTTCAGACTTACATTTCCAGTATCTTGATTATTTTTTGAATAATTGGTAATGTGACTTGCCTCTTGAACGTTCCAGAAGAAAATGTACAATTTGGAATATCTTATCATTCACAAGGCAACCAAAATATTTACCTAAATTTTGTTTTTTCACATAAAAATAGGAAAAATAATATTTCCCGATAATAGCGTTTTTTGACATTGGCGCAAAGCCAAGAAAAGTTCTATATATACATGATCGCATACACCTTGAAGTATATGACAAAGTACTTTAAGATAGAGTTGCCATAGTACTATTCAGGAATATGTAGCTTAAAAATCCCTTCAAATTGATCCTCACTCTTAATATAACAAACTTTTAGAATATTTTCCATGCAAAGGGTATTCAAAATTCGTTTCAATTCATTTAAATCTACTTCAAGTTGAATCATTTCACAAATCAACTTACTTTAATTAAATGTAAATATTAATATTTTATGGATATTCAAACAAATTAAAGAATTTTCTTTCAATTTGACAAAGTGAACTCAACTCAAAGATTATTTGCAGACGTTATATATATATATATATATAGTAATGACACAAGCTTGAAATGAAAGCCCTAAACTAATATATAATGTTGTAAAATCTTGTAGTTTTTTTCTTTTTTTTTTTGTGAGAATGAAGTGTAAAATTATTATTTAAAAAACTATTAAAAATCTTTACTTATTCATCGCAATTAGTTGTATATTTAGTCTGTTTGTTTTCTCGTTTATTTGTCATAATTTTATATTCAGTTTAAAAAGAATTTTTAACAATTCTAAGTAAAAATTTTACAAATTCTAAGTAATATTAATACATTTCTCTCTCCCTTATGCTATCTATTATTTGGTAAATTATTTTCATATTTATCTCATAACTATTTTTTGTTGGAAAATTCTTTCTGATTACTGCGAAATGTTATTCTTTGTCAAACACTTTGGAATAATAGTTAAGTAAACTTTATAATCGAATTAAAACTAAAATTCTATGAAAATTCATAGCTTTTCTTTTGTTCCCTAATAAATCCTAATTATACTCACTATACAGGCAGGTATATAAAGTTTAATAAACTTTTATAGCACAGAAAGTTAAGTATTAATAATTTTATAAGAAAGGTATAAGACGTGAATAAATGTCCGTCCATTAGAGTCTATCTGCATAATNCCCTTCGTGAATAGTGAAAATATCTAAACTGGTATATTGGTCTTTCCGTCAGTCGCTTCCTTCTCTATTATCTCCCCGTGTGAGTAGCAAAATCAGCTAAGTTGGTATGTCGGTGAGTCTGACAGCTGCTTTCTTCTTTATTATCTCCTAATATAAGTAGCAAAAACAGCTAAATTGTTATGTCAGTCACTCCGTCAGCTTTTTCCTGACAGCATGAAGACCATAAAGAGATAAGTTGGTATATCGGTCTTTCTCTCTTCGTCAGTTCCCTTCTTCTTCATTTCCCCAGTGTGCGCAGTCAAGTAACTAAGTTGATATATCGGTCTGTCCGTCAGGTATATTTAATTTTATATCATTACATGAACAAAATTTATGATTACAAAAAAAAATTGGCAAGTCTTTAAGTAATGATGAAAAAGTTCGGTTTGTAACAAAAATAAATTTTGTTTTGTTATATCCTACGCGATTTGAGGTACAGTGTATATTCGAATCTACTGATCGATTTAGAATTTTATTCATTATCAATTCAAACTTATACGTTTGTCAAATATCTGGCTACGTATCTTTGTCTTCAAGCTAGAACTTGACTGATATATGTCAGTCCAAGAAAGATATCTATTGTAAATGAATCGAATCGTACCATTTTGAAATTTTCAAATTTTAATTTCTTAACAAAAATTTGCTTAGCAACGGTACTATGGATTTTGGGAATACAAAATAATTTAATTCTTTTTTTCGAAAATATATTTCTTTTAGAACAACCTGAGGAACCAGATTAAACAAAGTATTGTCCATTGCACGCTAATATTTTCTTTCTCTCTTTAGATAAAATGTGTGAATTCGGTAAGGGAAAGACACTCGGCTTTCTACCATCTATGCTTTCTACCATCTTTCAATAAAATATGAGTTTGGTAAGGTAGAGACAATCTCACGGACTGTACAAAAGAAGGCTCACTTTTTTAGTATCGTCATAAAAATTCAAGTTCTACTTAAGCAAACAGTAAGCAATCGATTGTAACTTGTGCCAATCCGAAGAAGTAATCTCTGCTAATAACAAGGGGAAAGGTAGTAATTTCCAATTAAAGTTTCCCGGGCGGATTTTTCATATGAAGTCGTCGTATTGAAAGCTTACGATATCATAATCTGTGACATATTGAATAGGTTTTTCTTCTCGGCTCTATTAGTTATTATTGCTAGCGTTTCCTAACCAGGGTTCCCGTATTCATATCAAAAGAAAGAAATTATTAATCTCGCGACCGTATTCGATTCGAACAAAATGTTTAAATATCTACAAAAAGCTTGTGTACGATATTTAACTGCAAAATAGAAAAAAGATTAGTATACTCTATATACGGTGTATATCGTATCGTGCATACCTTAAAATTTCAAAATATAATTTTATACAAATTATCATTACTTTGTTGATTGCTGTAGAAAACGCTACGTTTACAGAGTTTGACTTATTTAGATATCAGTTTTTTCATTTTTAATTTTTTTTTTTTTTAAATTTTGTAATTGAATTTCGATTACCTCTAATATTGGCCTGAATTGCCCTTATGTAAAAAACTTCAATGTGACATATACATATAAACTGTTAAGCCTATGAATTAGAAAAATATACATTTTTTGTACCTTACGGTGGTATTTCACGTAAACTAATTTTCTTACTAAACCTAACCAGAATAGGAAAATATAATATTTTCGAATATTTTCGAGATCATAGTTGCAGACAATCAGAAAATTCAGTTCTGATGATTCCTTATCTATTAGGTTGGCAACTAAGTAGTTTCCGATTTCTTAAATAAAAGGTTTTTTTTTTACTTGGAATGAAGTTTAATTTATAATATATTTTCCATTTTGTTCAATGACCTTCTGCTATCTCTCTCATAACTTAAAAATTCCATGTAGAAAGTCTAATCCTTTTCGGCCACAAACTGAGTTAAGTGAAATTTTACAGCGTCCTCATCGTTGAAAGTTTTACCACAAAGGAAGTTGGCCAGGAGTCAAAATAAATGGTAATCCGATGGCGCAAGATCAAGACTATATGATGGGTGCTATCAATTCCCAATCAAGATACATCAATTTTCGACCGATTGGCCAAAGGAGTGTACGGCCTAGCATTGTTCTGGTGGAAAATTCCACATTTACGATTGACCAATTCTGGTTGCTTTTTCTTGATCATTGCATTCGATTTGTCCAATTGCTGACAGTAGATTTCCGAAATAATGATTTGGTTCCTTGGAAGCAATTCAAAATACACCGGACCTTTCCAATATCATCAAATTGACAGCAAAATCTTCGTTTGCTGGATAAGTACCTTTGAAGTGATTTGCGATGACTCATTAGGCATGCAATACGATCGTTTTCGATTTACATTGTTGTACACAATCCACTTTTCGTCTCCAGTGGTGATACGTTTTAAGAACGGATCGAATTCATTGCGTTTAAGCAATAATTCGCAAGCGCTAATTCGCTTTGTCAGGTGAATTTCTTTCAAATCGTGCTTAACCCAAATATCCAGTTTCTTAACCAGACTGATACGTTTTAACATTTAACTTCTCTGTAATCAACCGTCTAGTTACGTGACGATCCGCTTCGATGATGGTTTCGATTTCATCCTCATTAAGCTCAACTCCTCGATCGGAACATTGGTCATCTTTTAGAGAAAAATATCCAGAGCAGAATTTTTCAAACCAATTTCGGTATTGTCTTTCTTGAAAAGCTTCATTACCATACACATCGCGTAACTATAAGTAAAATCGGCAACTACTTAGTTGCCAACCCATTCGAATACATGATCAATGACTTAGTTGAACTGAAATCGAATAAAATTCTTTGCATCTGTCGCAAAATTCAATCTAAGCACACAAAGAATGGGTAGCATTTCTTTTACTTAAGTTTTTTTTTTTTTTTTTCACAGAAAGAGATATTAACCGCATTTTAATAAATGAAGAGCTTCATTTCGCCGCCGGATATTTCATCAAGTTGCTAAGGTATAAATAGATGGATAAATGTTTGTTTGCATAGTAAGCATTTAACGAATCTTCCTCTGCCGGATATTCATCTATATATCACAGTTTTTTGCGATAAAATATTATCGCTATCGATTGTAAATTGAACAAAAAAAAAATATTTTAACTTAATTTTCCGAACAGTTAACGAATAAGTCCATAAATAACCAAACACAGGAATTATTATTATTACTTTGTTGGGAATATGCCAGTTGTTGCAAAGTAAAAATTTATTGCATTTTATATCTCTCTCTCTCTATATACAATTGTAAATTAGTCGTAAACGCTACTCTACAATTTCCTGAATTGATTGTATTTTTATTATATTTTCTTCATTTTTTCTTTTCATAGATACTTGGCGATTCGGTTGGATATTATGCGATGTATGGATCTCATTAGATATTCTATTATGCACAGCTTCCATATTGAGTTTATGTGTTATAAGCCTGGATCGGTACGTAAGTAATTAGAAATAAATACAGAAACTAAACATATAAAAGGTAAAGAGCAATTGATTAAAAGTTAATTATAAAACGTTCAAGTTACGCTAAATGTAAAAAAAAAGAAGAAAATAAATCTAAAAAGAATAAATTAAAAATTATTAGAAACAAGTAAAAAATATTATAACTAGGCAAGTCCGACTATTAGATAGATAATCTCTACATCATCTTCCCAATTACAATTCTTCGAAAATATGGAAAATTATATGTTTTTCCTATCTAGAGACATAGAATTTCACGTAAGCCTTTTTAGATAAAAGAGCCGAAAGAATAAATTGAATTTATGAAAAGTAATTCTTCCGTCAAAGATCTTCTTAAGCTTGTGCTATTTCTACCATAAAGTACTAAAACTTACGCTTTTCTTTCATATCAGCGACTTCTTTGTTATGAAAACTCTTGTATATGATGGAGTCCAAAAAATAGATTTATCCGATCTAAGTTTGGTGTGATTAATTTTTATACTAAATTGCTATTATGAACTCATTTCCACCACGAAATATTAAACATCAGGTCTTTTTTTCAGATAAAAGTTTGCTTTTTTATGTCATGCCTTTTATGTGGGTAGAGTCCAAAAAATAAAACCAATTGATCCAAATTTAGTACAGTAAGTTTTATGTGAAATTATTATTAGGGACTCATTTTTATCATAAAATTTTACTATATTAAGTCTTATTCTTTATAAGAACGTGGGCTACGTGGGAGATGATTCCAAAAATGGTCCCTTCCCATCCAAATTTTTCACATATATTTTACATGACAAAATACTACTTCTTACTTATTTTTGTCGAAAAATATTTAATATTGAAATTTTTTTTTTATATAAAGGCCCTTTTCAAATGATGTGCTATATGAGAAATGATCATAAAAGGGAACCTATCAAATTTATTTACTATATCGTACTTAGTTTGAACAAAAAACGTCAGTAATATGAATTGTCAGAAAAACTACGATCAGTAAGTTGAGTAAATCGACAGATATTACACAAATAGACATACGGACAGACGGACAGACAGACTTTAATCGATTCAGAAACCAATTCTTAAACGATCTACCTAACAAAAGTTGGATCTATCTTAAGTCCTCCTATTACGTACTTACGAATAAACTTACTACAGCCTGTACCACAAATACTGTAGGGTATAAAAATCAAAAAAAGAAAATTTTAAATTCTCTCTTATAGTACAAAGCTGCATTAAATAAAATAGAGTGATCGGATCTATCCATTCGATGTCTGCCTATATATATTTTTTTCAAACAAACAGACACAAAACAGAAAAAATTTTAGTAATATTTTAATGAAACATAATGTCTTCGTCAAAGCTAATCCCTATAAAAAGTAGAGCCGTTATAGCAATGGGACTGAATATTTGGAAAACATGATTTTAATATTTTTCAATTTTCTTTAATATTTTCTATGAAAGAAATAGTTTAATGGGACACTAAAAAAATATAAAAAATTTTGATGGGGTAGTACCATTTTTTGATCCCAGTGCTCAATCTAATCATTCTTAGTAAAAAGAAAGTCATGCTAATAAATTTGAACTTCTAGTATGATGAAAGTTAAATCACAATAGTAATTTACGATCAAAATTTACTTTACTAAATTTGGACTGCTTTCATCCGTCTCTGGAATCTCCCTCTTGCAAGAGTTCTTATGAAAACTAAGCCTCTACATGGTATTAAAGTGCAGTTCTTGATATTGTATGACGAAAATAAATGAAAAATAACAAGACGTTTAGCAAGAAAATTGACTTTTAGGCTGCCTCCGTAAACCTTTAACCGTAATAGGAACCAACTCCCATATAAAGATTTTAATGATTAGTTAGCTTTTACTTTATATATGGTGACCATCTATAATTTTTGCTATATTTTATGACAAAAGTTAATGAGAAATTCTTCTAAGCGCAGTGTGTAGGATGTAGGGTATTTAATAGCCGGCCTATTTCGACTCTAATGTTTTAATTTAATTCTTCGTTTATTTTTTTTTTTTTGTTTTTTCATTTTAGATATTTAGCTGTAACGCAACCTTTGAATTATTCAAAGAATAAACGCACTAAACGTTTGGCTTTCTATATGATATTTATTGTCTGGATAACTGCACTTTCAATTACTTGTCCTCCATTTTTTGGTTGGTAAGTACCGTATCTCACTTTTTAATAAATAATTTTTTAAATTATTTTAATATTTACTTTAAAATTAACACACAGAATTATGGATTTTCCTAAATTCTTCGAATTGATTTCAGTTCAAATTTCCAATTTCGTTGTTTGAATTGAAAATATTTGCATATCGTTATGGAATTGACAGGTGGTGGTTACCTTCAGGCAATGTATTCAGAGAATATTATGTCAGCGCTTACATATCTTATTTAATTTTCGAAGAAATACTCATATGAATCTATTTATTTTCATATTTCTAATTCTAAGCTATGCCTAATTAAGAGTCACATAAAGCAAATTTGTTACGGCGTTCACAGAATTTCCTACCACTTATGTCAATACGTTTTTGAAAATTCTATGAAAAGAAAGAATACATTCATTCATTCCATGTGTGTTTTGTTATAAAATCGCTTTCATATTTTTACTACTCGTAACAAAAAGCAAAAGATCTATTATTAAATAAAATAAAATTGAAATGTCAGCAGATATTTGGAAACCCTTTAACACTATATACCCATAGCATAGTAGTGGAGGAAGAAAAAATTATTAAATTAAATATAGATGATGTGTGAAAAATATTAAAATTCCCAACTAAAAACTTTACAGCGGGGAAAGGTCGACTATTAGTACCCCCTACTACCCTACAGCACTTTGTAAATTGACTATAGTTGTCAAATTATGGCTTTGTACTGGAAATGGTTGTGGAAAGCACCTCTTCAATCCATCGTCTTCATGCTCAAGCCCAAAACAAAATTGAGTAAAATATTTCGAATTTTGTGACCTATAAGTTGAACGGAAAAATATTTCTATTATTGAAATTAGAATATATTGTTACGAAAATTGCCTCTTTCCGTACTTTTACTTTTAAGGCTCAGTTCGTATCTCTGAATCGCGAAAAGCTTAGATTTTGGTTATGTACAATTTTCTTTATTTATTCACAAGTATTTACAACCCAATTATTTTACAATTTATTACAAAGTAAGTATTTCTTCAACACTTGGTTACTTGTCTGATATTTTTAATCGACTCTCCGATATTATTCTTCGACTCTCTGGTGTTATTTCTCGACTGTCCTTCTCTAAGCAAAAATGCTCTGCTTATAAACCTTACGAATATCACAAACTCTGCATACCTCCTGCTTTTAACCTGCATTCGTAGCTTCCTTAATCCCTTTCATGTCAGGTTTCCCGGAAATTCTTTGCTAATCTTTGCGTTTATTACCACCTGCCAATATGTCTTTTTACGACCGTCGTAAGTATTGCATTCCAAGGAATTTCCACCCCTTAGACTTATCAAATTTGTTATAGTTGCCGTTTACCTGTTTGTGATTTTCGTAACAATATGATTCTCATCAAGCAATACAATAAAAAAATGGATCTATCTCAACTCGTAGTGAGCGTTGCTTATACCTATATAAACTTAATAAATTCTACGCCGCGACTGTTAAGGTGTAGTATATAATAATAAAAAAAAAAGAGATAAAACTTTGTCTAAAAAGTAGTCGGAATTGTTAACCAAAAAAAAAACAAAATATTTATTAAAAAATTTGTTGTTACTGCTTTCCGGGAAGTCAGCTTCAAATGCAATACACTTAAGGCAGCGCTTGATCTACTTTGCCACGCATTTTCCACTTATTAATTATGGCTTGCGATTGATTCAGCATGGCCGAGCTGTTCAGAATCTCAACTATCAAATCAGCATAGCCTGGATTCAAACCCTAGTGCGTTAGGTCATATTTTATCTGTATGCTTAAGGCAGAATAGCAATTGGTTTAGAATAGCCGAGCTATTCAGAAGCTCGACTATCAAATCAGTATACTCGGGTTCAATTCGTCCTACAGTAGATCATATTTTAACTATGATTGGGTGGGGTGTGTGGTCGTATTATAGTTGAGTGCTCGGTCGTTAAAGGCGAAATAAAGCTTAGTAATCGGGTATGCATTTCGCGCTCTGTGGCTTACTATCTCTTTTGCGGATAAAAGGCCACCCTCCTTTCTGACGATCACCGTGTTTAGACATAAAAAGCATATTCCCCTTAACTGATGGGACGAATCAAAAAAAAAAAAAAAAAAAAAAAAAAAAAAAATCATATTACATGAGATTAAATTTAGTTCCACAACAGCACAAAAAGAAAAGATATCTTATCAGATGGTAGTCCACAATTTTAGGAGATTAAAATATGAACCTTTAAGTCCTCGCCATAATGAGGAACAACGCAACTGCACAAGTCAGACCAGGGTTGACATATTTCATATGTCATATATCATATTTCATATCTGCAAAATGTTACGGGAAGTATTTAAGTAACATATAATTTCATCTCTTGAAAAAACTTTTCATAACTTACACTGAAAAATTTCGTTTATCAAATTTGAGGAATTTGACATAACTTTTCTCGGTCACAGAAGTTTTTTATTTCTTTATTTAGTGATTTAAAACATTTGTAAGGGTAAGAAATTAATATTCAAGATTCGCTATAGGTGTACTACAGAAGAAATTTTACTTGAAGCACGAAACCTAAACAAACTTTTTGTCTTCCATTAATTTTCTCATACAATTTTCCAATTATAAAAGTAACAGGATACCAAAAGACATGTTTAATGAAAAAATTGAAGATATGACCACGTTGTATAGTAAATTTTCCTTAATACCTCAGATGGCAAATTCGTGTGATGACAACTTTTTTTTTCGATTGTCTTTAAAATAATAAATTCCGGATATTTTATACACGATATATATATATATATAAGTATTTCTCGTTTTTTCATTTTTTTTTTATTAAACTATAAATTACTTTTCATTGATTTATTTTATAGGTATGAGTCTGGTCGTCATAAGAAGGATAGCAAGAAATACTGTCGCTATAATCAAAATAAAGGATATGTGGTGTTCTCGGCAATGGGTTCATTTTTCATACCATTAGCGGTTATGCTTTATGTTTACTTGAAAATTGGATATGTGTTGACATCCCGTCGCCAACGTATCGTAAGAGATGCTGTGAGTTTTTCCTCTTCTTCTTTCCTTCTCTCTCTATCTATTCCTTTCTTTCTTTCTCTCTATCTTTCTCTCTATAAATACATTTTTTCACGCTTTATTTACTATTCGATGCAATGTTTTTCTGTTTCAATGTTTCTGTGCTTTTTTTTGTTACATTATGTTTTTTTCTATTTTTTTTTTTTTTTTGATTTTGTCATGATTGTATGTCATCATACAATAATGCTAGCCTTATGGTGTGAAGTTTTATGCTTACTTTCATATGCTTAGTAGCATATGTTACTTTTTTTCGTGAGAGGGATTTTCATTCAAAAGGTGTATCACTGCGGGATATAATGTATGTGATGTAGAAAAAAAATGTAATAAATAATAGCTGAGTGCAAAACTTTAACTGAAATTGTACAGAAATATGGGATTATTAAAGTGAAAACCCATAGGTTCTTATGGTCGTACGAAAAGTAATAATTTAGATTATGTTCGCAAAATAGATAATAAGTCATTCAATCAACTCTGGTATACTCATAAATACATGTCAAGTATGTCAGGTCGATAACAAGTTATACAAAGATTGAAGTATCCTCAAAGTTAGATGTCCAGTAGGTCAAATAGATAACAAGTTATTCAAAGACTCTGGTGTCCTCACAGGTTTATGTCAAGTAGGTCAGGTAGTTATTCAAAGACTCAAGTATCCTCAAAGTTAGATGTCAAGTAGGTCAAGTAGATAACAAGTTAACAAAAAAGACTCTGGTGGTATCCTCACAGGTAGGTGTCAAGTAGGTCAGGTAGATAACAAGTTATTCAAAGACGCTGGTATCCTCACAGATGTATGTCAAGTATGTCAGGTCGATAAAAAGTTATACAAAGATTGAAGTATCCTCAAAGTTAGATGCCCAGCAGGTCAAATAGATAACAAGTTATTCAAAGACTTTGGTGTCCTCACAGGTTTATGTCAAGTAGGACAGGTAGATAACAAGTTATTCAAAGACTCAGGTAACCTCACGGTTAGATGTCGACTAGATCATGTAGATAACAAGTTATGCAAAGACGCTGGTATCCTCACTGGTAGACGTCTAGTAGGTCAGGTAGATAACAAGTTATTCAAAGACTCACAGTTAGATGTCGAGTAGGATAAGTAGATAACAAGTTATTTAAAGACTATGGTATCCTCGCAGATAGATGTCAGGTAGTTCAGGTAGATCACATGTTATTCAAAGACTCTGGTATCCTTGCAGGTAGATGTCAAGTATGTCAGGTCGATAACTAATTATTCAAAGACTCAAGTATCCTCAAAGTTAGGTGTCAAGTAGGTCAGGTAGATCACAAGTTATTCAAACGCTCTGGTACCTCACAGGTAGACGTCAAGTATGTCAGGTCGATAACTAATTATTCAAAGACTCTATTGCGCTCGTAGGTAGATGTCAAGTAGTCTACAAAAAGTTATGACTCTAGTATCCATTCAGGTAGATGTCATTAACTAAAAACTTTGACACTGTATGCATTATATATATATATATATTGTATATCAATCGGTTAATGGTTTCAATTACTTAGCTATTCAAAGTAGAGCTTTTTGCTGCTTATTAAAGAAGAAAAGCACCAAACTTGAAAACTCCTGGAGCAGGGATTGAATTTCCTTAAAAGATAAAAAAGGAAAGCAAAACTGAAGACAAAAAGATGTTTTTCATAACTTCGCAAATTTGTTAGGGAATAAAGTTCCTGCATAAGTTATAATAAACATATGAAGTAATTTTCTAAAACAAAGGGAATCTAATTTTAGGAAATATAAGAACTCTTACCTTTTTGAAATCAACTAATTACGTTCATTATACGGTTTTAAACTGGATTAATTAGCTACGATAGGAAAACTCTTAATTTTGTTGGGATAATTGGTTTTGTAATGAACAAATCAATATCGTTGGGGTAAGCTTTATAACGATTCATTGTAGTTGTAGTCATAATAACATTTTTTTCCAAGGATTCCACGGAAATAGGAGTTTATTTTCATACCTTACGGATAACTTAATTACTGCGCAATTGATATAATTATGATTATGATGTGTAAGTAATTATAGTCAGGGCTCGGTTGGGAAAGGCTTAACATTTATTGAATGGCCGTACATATCCCACCAGGAGGCCACTGACTTTCTTTCCCTTTCCAATTATTTTTAACTTTGGCGATTTTACATGTATAGTGGATATCGTCACTCAGTGAGTGATCAATGAAAAACAAAAGTTTTTTTAATTAAATAAAATACTGATGACTTTTTAATATACATTTTTGTATTCAATCTTTTCCTATTTCCCCTGCATTTAGACATTATGAATAGACTTAAGCGTAAGTTTAAGCAACGAACCATTTTTTAAATTATTTCTATAGTATTATTAATGATTTATTTTGTAATAAAATAAAATCAAAAAGTGTTTTCACATGATAGCGATTTTTTATAATAAATAATTAAATATAATATAAAGAACAGGTTTATAGGTGACTTTTTAACATAAAAAAGAAAAGTGTTTTTATTTTACTTTAATAAACTATAATCTTTTAAGCAAAATGTGTCTTTAATAGTGGACAAATATGGTTTTGCGCACTTGAATATGTACGTGTAAACCGTGTCTAGAAAACCATAAAGACGAGATTAAAACAACAATAAAACGATAAATTTCTGTTCTAATCTTTTTTTTGGTTATGATTTATAACTTAAGCTAAAAGCCTACTCTGTATACTGACTTTAAGTTAAAAAATATTTTGATTATTATTCGCCCTATTTTGTACCAATTGTATCGATGAGAGTAATGACTTATTGCCGGTGCTTGGTTGAGTTAACATTAGAGGCGATGAGCATGAAGCATTTCCGGACCCATTTCGATTACTTTCAACTTTTTCATCAACTTCGGTGTTTGCTGTATAGCCAAGCTATTGGTTTGCCATTGGTTTGCCATTCTTAAACCGTTTCCAACTGTCATCATAATCTACTCATCATCTACTTGAGTAGCATATTCCTCATAGCGAGCAGCAAGCTAAACAAATAAACTTGAAAAGTTTGCAACCTTTTCTTTGAGTATTTTTATCTAACTTCTTAATTTCAAGATTATCTCACTGAGAACCATTTTCTCGGTTTTCGTATTTGGAAGTATGAGAACCAACTCCGCGATTTGTTTGTTTGACTTTACAACGCGAAGTGCAAAGTATGACTATTTAGATATAAGATGGCATGGAAATGGGAGAGTTATCGAATTCGAAGTCAAAGATATTAAACAATGATCACTAAGCGGATAGTCTTTCGTATCAGAAAGCTGGATAGATTTGATGAATCTGTTTGAAATTTTCAGTATGGCAAGAAAAATAAATTATTTGACTTAAGATAAATCCAGACTTAATTTGTTTACGATACCCGATAGCGACTCGATAATTTGAGCTAAGATTCTTATCATTTATCCAGAGTCGCCTATATCGTATATACTTCCAATCATATTTTTATACGATTTGGAAGCACCTTAGAGATATTATCATACGGCAATAAAAGTCATATTCGCACGTTTGCCTTCCTTTATATGCGACATCAATTATGGCCGAAGCATTGGTACGATTGAGTTAATTTCCGAACTTGGCAAACAACGGACAGACCAACCGATTACTTTAGACTTCTTATTATTATGATGATAAGTACACACAATTCATTTCATTTGAAATTTTTTTTGGGGGATATTTTTAAAGGTGAATAGATTAAAACTGGTTTATATACGCCCTTTTATGTCGTATACGATAATACGATCTTCATCACTTATATCTCTTATAAAAGATCAAAATTCAAAATCTACAGTGACTCGCCAGAAACTTCGGGAGCTTGGTTGGGAAGTTTTAATGCATCCGCCATACAGTCCGGACTTGGCACCAAGCGATTATCATCTTTTTTTTTGCATTGCAAAACTTCTTTAATGATAAAAAATTGGAATCTAGGGAGGATTGTGAAAATCGACTACTAGAGTTTTTTGCAAATAGAGACCAGGACTTCTATGAGAGAGGCATTTTGAAGTTACCTTTAAAATGGCAACAAATCATACAACAAAACGGTGCATATTTGATCCAAATCGGACAATCCGAAGCATGTTAAATAAAGTCCTGAAGTTCATATAAAAATAATGGATTTCTTTTTCCCCAAGCTAATATATTCTTGATCAACATCAAATTTGGAATCGACCTAAGCTTGTTCGTCTGTCCCTGAAGATATCGGCTTCCAAATTCGCAGAAATATTAGAAGTTCTTTCACTTACGTTGCTATTGAAAATGGGCCAAATGAATCGCAGGCCACGCCTACAATATAAGCTGAAAGCTCGTCTGGTTTTTTGGCTGTTTTACTTTGACTATTTTTCAAGGTCTTTCATGGCTAGCTGTATGCCATGGAATTCCATAAAAATAGAAAAAATTTTGCCACGCTCAAGAATTAAATTTTACTTTTTCCCCTTTTTTTAAGATAAAGATATATGAGTATAAAAAATTCGGCATAGCTAAATGTAATTTTCTTGTTTGTTAATGAAAGCATTTAAATTTTACCTTAAGCAATTAAATTAAATAAAATTAAATAATTTTTTTTAAATTGTTTATAAATATTTTCATTTATTTTTAGACTTCAGAACGTACTGCTGATCATGAAATTGATAACGATCACTTTTTATCCGAATCTGATCATTTCGAATCAGATCGTCATGAATTATCATTCAAACGTTATGTTCTAAATAGCATGAATAATAAAGCGAACAGTTTAAAGTATTTAAATAAATATAATCATCAAAGAACGGAAAGAAGTGAATTTGACAACATGGCAGCAAGTGTAACTCAATGTTCAGCAGGAGATTATAAATATGATGATGTAAATTATATGAAGAAACGATCTATGAGTTTTTGCTTGAACGATGCACAAATAACGGCATCTGATGTTAAGCGTTATTGTATTAAGGACGATAAGGGTAAAAGTTCTTTTTCGGAAACTTGTTTAGCTTCGGTAATGGAACAACAACAAAGCCATTTAATTAAACAGCATCAGCATCATCGTCATCATCATTATCATCATCATCACCATCATCATCATCATCATCATCATGCTCATCATTCGCATCATCAACGTATGCCAATGCGTATTTCGACAATGAAACGAGAAACAAAAACTGCTAAAACCTTAAGTATGGTTATGGGCGGTTTCATAATCTGCTGGCTACCATTTTTCATATATTATTTGTTAATTCCATTCCTGCCTCAATATGCTGTACAGCAATGGTTAATGTTATTACTAACCTGGATAGGTTGGGTGAATTGTGCCATCAATCCATTTATATATGCTTTTTATAATCCAGATTTTCGTGCGGCATTTTGGCGTTTGACGTGTCGACACATTTGTAAGCCAAAATTACCAACAAATCGTTTTAAGGCTTAGACTTAGATTTAAATCTCTCGAAAACTTCAAAAAGGGTAACCGGAAAAATATTTATTATTTCAACACTTATGTACACAACAACAAAAGCAAACGGCAGACGACTAGTGAATTTAACTCTTTTACTCAATCAGACTTGTTAAGCAAATATTGTTGGTTGAGTCATAGAAGAAAAATAGGAAGAAACAAAAAAAAAAAAAAAAAGAAACAGTAAATACCATAAGAAATAAATCCCATTCGGCTTGGAACGAATCTTTTAAAACCAACCGTTCTTCCATATATCGTATTGTATATCGTATATTATATCATATATATTTTGAAATTTCATTTTATACGATTTGGCATTACTTTGTAAATGTTTCCATTAACCAAACGTCGTATTTATATTTGTACTCCTTATTCGGGTTTTCCGGTAATAGTAGACGAATTTCTGGACCGATTTTGTTGACTTTTAAATTTCCCATTTAGAAATAGGATTAAAGAAAAATTTTTAAATTTTAACAATCTAATATCTTACCCTTCGGGAAATATTGTCATTTAGCTCCTGGATCAACTCATCGGATCCGAGGAATTCAGTACGATAATTAAAACTCCATATTGAATTCTAATATTTCTTTATTTCAACAACACGAAAAATAATGTCTAGCCTATCGCACAAATTAATCTCTATATAAACCGTCCTGCACATTCCTGTCAGTCATATCTTCTATTCAAATGCTGGGCCCCTCATGATTTCAAATTGGCGGTTTCAAACGGATAAAAAAATAGTCGCAACCTACTCTGTTAATCATCGGAAAACAAAAGACGAAGAAGGCATCTTTGTTAGCTCCCAACTTGATTTTCTGTTCTCAAGTTCTGGCGTTGCTAAACTCTTCAATTCTTCAATAGAGTTACCAACCCATACAAATTTAACTTAACACTATTATTTACTGCTTATGGCAGTAAACTTTTTTAGTTACGGAACGTAAGGAGGGACAGTTTGAACCATAACAATAGCACGATTTTGGTCCTTAGAAAATTTATGATTCTAAATCGATATATTTAGTGAATTTTGACCTTAAATATAACCAACAAATTAACTAGAAATTGAGTATTTTTTTTTTTTAATATTTCCGGTAATTGTGAGCGCGATCATGGATCAATTTTTGAATGACTAAAGTTTAAATTCATAATCAGTCTGCTTGACACAGCTTCAAGATTATTTTCGGAATTTAAAAGGAGTGGCAAACATATATAGAGCTATGGCAAAAGCGATTTAGTTATGATATCCTTTTAAGCTTAGAAACTTTGCGGGATGCGGTTTACAAGGAATATTTTCATATGTTCTTAGCATTTGACGAATTTGGTAAAATATCAGTATAATACGAAGACTGAACCTGAAGTCTAATTTTCACATATGTGGAAATAAACTGAAACAGGAGAGAAAGCCAATAGCCAAACATCTCACCAATAAACAAAAAATTTTACTATTAAACGATAGACCTTAAAAATCTGGTAAACTCAAAATAAAGAATTAAAAGAAAAAAAAAATTTTCCATGAGTTAAAATAATGTAATATAAGCCTCTTATATATAATTACATGAAGTATGCATCGATGCATGCATGCCCACATGAGGAAATGAAAACGGAAGGCAATCCTTCCTAGTCTGACCTCAAAATGATCGGATTTCAAATGTCTGTGTTTAGTTCAGTTTTTTTTTTTTTTTTTTTTTTTGTGGAATTTTCTGTTGTACTATAGATAAAATAGTTTTTTAATTAACTTAAAAACTCGTTGACTCGAAGTAAAATTGTTTTCCTTAAAATGCAAAGCAATGCCTTATTCTTATTATTAATCACAGAACTTTGCTTATCACTTTAAGCAAAAAAAAAAAAAAAAAAAATTTCTTAATCTAGTCGACAAAATTTTGAAAAGAAAATTTATTTTGAAAAACAAAAGTAATTTTCATTTTTAGTTGCGTTACTGTTTCCTGAATTTATAAGCTTTTAGGCTAAAGTTTTTGTTTGTGTTGTTTAGTTCGACTTTCATTTTATATATATATATAAAGAAAAACTTATTTTCAAAGAAAAGTTTTAATGAAAATATTAAAGAATTTAAATTTCAATGTTAATAATAGTTTCATTATTTTTTTTTTTTTTTTTTTTTTATATAAATTATTTAGAAATAAATTACACAAAATTATTGAATATTTATTATTATAATAGAGATATACAGAGAAATGTAATGAACGTTATAAAATTTTTCATTATTATTTATTTTTACAGAGATTGGAATGATAAATAAATAAAAATAAAACAAAATTTATAAAATGTAATGTTCTGTGTGAAAACAAATAAAAACATATTTTCATATTTTATATTTAATAGTTTTATTTAATTGTTTGTTGAAATTATTTGCACATTTAAACTAAGATTTATTTATATTAATGCGATAGAGGGAACTCGCCGAGCTACACACATGAAATTTAATCAAATAATTAAGTTCATAACGTATAAAACAAACACTTGCTACATATAGATTTGTTAAATGCCATATATAGATTTGTTAAATGACTACATCGGAGGCTCCATAAGCTATAAATTGTATAGTTCCGCTGGGGAAATTTTCATAAATTCTGACATATCTGTTTTTTCTCGCTCATTTATTTGTCGTACACAAGTGAAGTGAAAGTTAAAATTTTCATTCATTAATGGATAATTCCATTGCAGAATTTTCCAAAAAAAAAAAAAAAAAAAAATTTCTTTTTAGACTTAGTGAATTCTTCGAACCTTCTAAAATATTTGAAAAAATTTGCAAAGAATTTTTTTCAATTAAGTTTCGGGCTTTTCCGTAAGCGCTTCAAAAACAAATCTTCTGCTGGGAAGTTAAAATCTAACCTCGTCTCTATTAATATCTAACTTCTTCAATGCTTTAACAGATGTTTTTAAAGGGTGTTTACGATCATTTCAAAACATTAACAAAGAAAAATATGCTGCCGTAGCTTCATCAAGATGATCGCTAGGCAGATATAAAGTTAGAAGCGTATGAACCAAAAGCGAGTGTTTCTATCACGAAATTACGAAAACTTTAGAATGAAGTTGAACTTATTTATAATTTTGGCTACAGAAACATACCCTTTTTTGGTTTTTGTCTCACGAGTTTTCTTTTTGTTTCACGAGTTGACAATGTATGCAATACACGCTTCTGCCTTTGACGGGTACCGCGGTTTTTTCTAGCAAATTTATCTTCGAAAACAAAGAATAAAAAGAAATATTTAATCATCTGAGAGCTTTTTTATGGCTCTGGGATTGTAGACTAATAGAAAAAATAAATAAAAATTTATTATAACAGAAGAACATTTCTGTAATATTCTTACGAAAATCACAAACTGGTAAAAAAAACTTCTGCAGCAAATTTGTCGAAATCTATGACGGAGGAAACTTTATCGTATGCTTTAACTGTCACGGTCAATGAAAGACGAATTTGCAGCTGTCAGTGAAAGCAAAGATTGACAAGAATTCTCGCGAATTCTATCAGATAATGAGATTAATGAAATTACGTCGGGAAATTCAGGTGCGAGGGATTATCAGGTATAGCAGAATGGGATACTACCTTTATGATGTTCGTAAGGTTTGTAAGCGGAGAATTTTTCTCCAGATGAGATAGTTATACATTGATCTTACATCATATTATAGTTGATTTTTCCGGTGTTGAATTGGTCCGGTGTTGCCATTTTTTAATAATTTTGAAATTAATTATTTATTTTAATACTTAAACGCATATCTAATAATCTCCAAAAGATTACTATCGTATTATTTCGCCAAAAACTTATCAAAAATACCGTTTGGTTTAGGTTGTTATTCCAGATTAGGCAATAAAGCCGTACTTATATTCCCATACCTGTGGAACAAAAAAATACAAACCAAATTTACGGCTTTATTGTGTTTGTTTACATTGCTTTCTATATGTTTGAACGTCTGGGAATATAAGCTCGGCTTCATTATGTTTACATCTTTAGATTTACATTGAAATTTTAGGAAACTCTTAGCCAGTATTAGTGAGAGCGAGAGAGAGCAGATTATTCAATCTACTTATAATTGACATATTCGTCCCTTTGTCAGTCATATTAAGTGAAAAATGATTATATTTTAAAAATGTCATTGAGAGATTAATGAGAGAGAAAATATTCGGTATTAAGCTACTCTATATAACTCCGCATGGTAATTCCGATAGATGTCGCTGTCAATTGTTTTTCCATTGGATCTTATGTTAAATATATATGAATATGAAAATGATTATGAATATAAACCGAATACATTTTGTGTCTGTGTGGAGAAATTTTTTAATGAAGCCTTTACAGTGGTTGGTCCATATGTCCAACTTAATGATAATTTATAGAACTCAAGCGAATGTTAAGTTAAAGTTAAAGTTTTTTTTCATTGACTGCAGAAAATATTCATCAAATGCTGTAACTGTCTGAAAAAAGTTTATTTTTACGATGGAAACCAATATTTCTCGATCAATTTTGTTGTCCTTTATAAGCCATAAGCAAAAATTTGCATAAGAAGTGATTTTCAAAATTTTTGTTGTTTTTAATGTTAAAGTCGATATTCGGTATGATGGGCCAATCGACATTGCACGATAATCGTGATGAAACCTTAACTTCGGTCGATCAACTCTTCATTTTGTTTCTTAGGTCACGGTTAATATTAATTAATACGAAGACTTCGGTAGATTACGACCAAATTTTGTGACAATAACAATCGTATATAACGTCATATTGATTGAATTTTTTTTGTGATTTGCCAATCACTCTTGATGTCGATTAACTTCTTTCTCTTCTTCGGAAATTCGTTCAGTTCTTAACGATATCGGACATTATTTTAAAGTTCACTTAATCATCTAACTTAGGATACTCATGAAAGCTTGGAATGATAAACAATTTAAATTAACACTCGCTAACGTAGAGTTTAGCATATTGAAGTGAAATTTTTTTTAAAGCAGATAATTATTGACATTTTATTGAAAAAATTTATAATAAAGATAGAGCGGAAAATGCTTAAAAAACGCAAATCCTGATATATGACCAAATAATGCCGTGTCATATTTATAGCATTAAACAGAATCACCTAAGAATCTTTTACTAAGATCTCTTGACATTCAAGGAAACATCAAGTATTACTGCAATTTTAAACAAGCAAGCTTTCAGAAGCAATTCGGTTCTTCCAATTTCCACTAATAGAATGGCAGTCCACACTTTTTTTTGACGACATGGTGAAAGGTATGTCTCAAATTTATCATCTCCTTTTTAGAACAACTGTCCACTTTCTTTCCCATAGAAATTAAAAAACTCATATCTGCAGTAGTCTTTCTGGCCGTTCTGCAGGCTTCCATATTCAAATCGAACGCATTTTTTGTTTCTCTTCTAACTCAAATCCAGCTCCAGAAATGTAGGGATCATCCTCTTGGCGGCTGCTTAAGTATATAAAAAAAAATTTATAAAAATCCAATCGATGGTTAGTTAAATACATGAAAAAAAAAAAAGAGTATAAAGATTGACAAGAGGGATAAATAAAAATGAAGTAAGAAAGATTAACAAAAGTCAAAGTGTTGGAACCGAACGGAAAACTTAATTCGGAGAGGTGTTGTTAGCAATTACACCAATTTGAAAACAGGAATTCCAGAGAAGTGACCAGCGATTTTAAATAGGAAAAATAGGAAACTGCTTTATGATGATATCTAGTTACACACTGCTTTAGGGAACGGTCAGAAATTAGCAGAGCCTAAGCCTAAGAAATTGTCTCCCCTGACCTAACACCATTCAGTTGTCGTTTGTTTCTGCTCATAAGGTATTTTTTACATGTCAAAAATTCAAAAATTACGAGGATATCAGGCTAACATTAGCTCACATCTCTTCGCATGTAGGTTTAAGGCATTGCCATCACGCTGGTAAGAAGTCATAAATAATGCTTGAAATTTTAATATTTTTAATTATTTTTTATTGAAATTATGAAAAATTTAGTACTTTGTTTGTTTATTCTCAAAACGTATAGAATTTTCCGATAGAGTTTAATAGAGTTTATTGAAGATAAGAAAAATGTATTAATTTAGTTTTATTCTAAAAACGGATACAATTTTCCAGTAGATTAAATAGAATTTATTGAAGATATGAAAAATGTATTATTTTGTTTTATACTAAAAACGGGTAGCCAGCACAACTATTTTTATGCAGTCTTATGGTCACTAACAGGATTCCATAGAGTTACAACTTAATTTCCAACTTTTAAATGAAAATTGTTTTTAATCAATCAATTATCCTTAGATATTTAACACAACATTTGAATGAGTTACTGTTGTTCTTAAATTGCATTTGGCAATGATGTACATATTTTTGGTCGGTCAGTTATGAAACTAATATGTTATGTTCTTGATTTTTTAAATTTTTGATATAAAAAAATTCCTTACATATATGATAGAATTAAATAAAAATGTTGCTTTTCAGATGATACATCTCGGATTTCAACACTGACTGAGGTTGAAGAAAAAAAATACCCGACTGTTGAAGATTGTAGCTCAAAGCAAATGAAATCTTTTTCATTTGTTTTCTACGCTTAATAAAAAAATGTAAAAAAAATTTTTATTATGGACATAAATTATTTACACATGTAATGCAAATTAGTTTTTTTTTTTTTTTTTTTTTTTTTTTTTTTTTACAAACACACATTTGTGTGTTTTTATATTATATATACAAGTCGTGAATGGTAGGGGTAAACTATTTATTCCTCTATTTCGCATTGTATTGTTACTATGTACTGTTATGTTGTTTACTTAGCACCTTTGATATTTGAAGCTTGCAAATATTTACTATGCACACTTGAGCACATACAGACTTATACGTAAACTCGCCAATGTTTGTTTATAAGGTGTGTGTGTGTGTGTGTGTGTTCGTGTGTGTAAAAAAGAAAGCTTAGCTTCACATAGAGGTAAAGAATTCAAGCAAAAAAATAAAAATAAAAAATAAATAAATAAAACAAAAAAAAAAAAAGACAAATAAAACAAAAAAAATTTTTACCAGCATCGAAAAATTTGCTTTAGATGAAGTTAACTTAATCGCGACTATTTTTAAATAAAAAAAAAAAATAAAAAATGTGAAAACTTGGTTCCTTTCTTACTCTCTTTTGCATGGCGCCATTGTTGACCTTCCTTGCAATCCTTTGTTCTTTCTATATATGCACATACAATAACATACGTATTCAAGGCAATCTGAACAAACAAAGAAAAATTAATAAAATCCAAGAGCAAAGTTTAATTTTAAAGTTTAACGATAAGTCCAACATTTCATTACAAATGTGAAGGAGAACCAGATTAAATTTATGTATTTTCAGCTTAGACAGACTTTTTTTTTATGGTCAGTATTTGTTTCCGTTGCTGTGAATAAAATTTTGAATAAATTATGATTTCATTTGTATGGATAAAATATTTAATTTTTTTTTTTTTTTTCACTTTTGTAATAAAAGTCATTGTATGACATAAACACAGTGAAGATGTATTTTATTTCACGGAAAAGATTTTTTATTTCACTTCCTCCTTTGCTATAGACTTCTGAACTTTAAACGCTCATTGGGGCAACCAAATTTACGATTTCTTCGACGCGTTCGCAGCTAACTAGCATACCCAACACAATAGGAGGAAAAGAAACAGTAGTAAGTTTGCCAGTGTTTCTCAATCGTTCTTTGTTTGAAAAGATTTGGATCAATTTATAACATCTTTATAACTTTCTTTTCAATTATAATTATTGCTATATAGAGCTTATATCGTAAGTTCATATAATTGATGTATTGGGCTGGCAATTAAGTAATTGCCGATTTCTTCAATAAAATAAAAGGTTTTTTTTTTTTTTTTACTTAGAATAAAGTTTAATGTATTCTCCATTTTGTTCGATGACCTTTTACCATCTCTCTGACAACTTGAAAATTCCATGCTCGTAAAAAGTCTGATCCTTTTCGGCTAAAAACGTCCTCATCGTTGAAGCTTTAGCCACAAAGGAAGTTGGCCACAGGTCGAAATAAGTGGTAATCCGATGGCGCAAGATCAGAACTATATGATGGGTGTACCATCAGTTCCCAACCAAGATCCATCAATTTTTGCCAAATGGCCAAAGAAGTGTGCGGCCTAGCATTGTCTCGGTGACACCTTTACGACTGACCAATTCTGGTCGCTTTTCCTTGACCGCTGCATTCAATTTGTTCAATTGCCGACAGTAGACCTCCGAATTAATGTTTTCGTTCCTTGGAAGCAACTCAAAATACACGACACCTTTCCAATATCACCAAATTCACAGCAAAATCTTCTTTTGCTAGATATGCGCCTTTGAAGTGATTTGTGATGACTCATTAGGCATGCACTACGATCATTTTCGATTGACCTTGTTGCACATAATCCACTTTTTGTCTCCAGTGATGAGTCGTTTTAAAAACTAATCGAATTCATTGCGTTTAAGTAATAATTCGCAAGCGCTATTGCGCTTTGTCAGATGAATTCCTTTCAAATCGTTCGGAACCCAAATATCCAGCTTCTTAACGAGACCAACACGTTTTAAATGCTTCTCAATGGCTGCATGTGAAACATTTAAATTCTCTGCAATCTCTCGTGGAGTTACATGACGATCCGCTTCGATAATGGTTTTGACTTCATCCTCATTAAGGTCAACTGGTCGACCCGGACGTTGATCATCTTTAAGAGAAAAATCTCCAGAACGGAATTTTTCAACGCAATTTCGGTATTGCCTTTCTTTAAGGGCTTCATCATCATACACATCACGTAACTTTTTGGGGGGCTTGCACTGCGTTCTTTCCTTTACGCAAATAATAAAGCAAAATATAGCGGAAATGTTCGCGCTTGCACTCCATATTAATGTTAAGGTAAAAAAAAAAAACTTTAAGAAAATATCTACACAATGAACTTGTAGAGCTAGATAGGGATGACAGCTGACATATATAAGAAGAAGAAGAAGATCATAACATTTACGGATATCATAAAAATGAGAGTGAGAGACATCTATAAGTGAAATCGGTAGTTACTTACTTGTAACAACTTATTTTTCCCTGTTTCTTTCTTTCTTCCGTTATCGCGACGTTTTTTCTAGGCCATGCGATTCCTAGGAGAAGTTGTAGATTTCACAAATCTACAGATTTTAATACAAAATCTAAATTAGATCTTTTCTTTAATACCTCAGTGAATCTTAACCCAAAAGACTATAGTGTTCGATCCCTATATCATGAAATTTATCGGATTAATGCAAATGTAAAGAAACATACGATATGTCCTGCATGAGTAATGAATCAACAAACAAGAAGAGAGAAAAATTCTTCTCTTTTCTTCTAAATCTTTATTCGATCTCAATTGGCATTGTAATGATCCCATTCGAAATCAGCTATTAAAACTTCGAATGCGGTAACTCTTCTGTTTCCAATTTGATCGATCTTTATATTAAGCGGTATCATCAAAACTACAGTACGTAAAAAAAAAAAAAAAAATTGCTTAACCTAAGTTTGGAACTGAAGTAATATCAACTTTCGTCGTGTAACTGTTGAGTTTTTCAAGCAGCTCTTAACCAAATACAAAATCTCTAGGTAAAGCATCCTTGCAATGACATTTTTCTATCTCTTATACTGGAGAATATACACGAAGAGTACAATTTTCGACAGTAAATAATATAAAATGAAATCACAAACCGATTTCATAGCTTGGCCTTGCTATCGATCTTTCTCAAATTATGAAATAAATATTTTTTCAACAAATTGAAAATAATTTTTTTTTTTTTTTTTTTTT
>KK351201.1:394761-407290 GCA_000671755.1 Glossina brevipalpis
CAAATCGGACAATCCGAAGCATGTTAAATAAAGTCCTGAAGTTCATATAAAAATAATGGATTTCTTTTTCCCCAAACTAATATTATAGCATTTGCAAATATAAATGAGTGAGTAATTATGAGACAAATAATAAAAGCAAAAGTATTTATGATACATAGATTTTACACAGAAAATTGGTAGAGAAAAAAATAATTCATTGAAGAAAATTACATTCTAGAGAAATTAATTTAATAACAAGTGGAAGAATTATGTTCAGCTATGCCGAATCTTTTACACCCACCACCTTTATCTTAAAAAAAGGAGAAGAACTAAATTTTAATAGGCGCACATGTAGTAAAGTGAAAATTTTTATTTTGCAGTCTATGAGTAGTGGACAAAACAGTCAGAAAACAGACGTGTTTTCATCTTGTTTTAAAGTCTAGACGTGGACTATATTCAATTTGTCCCATTTTTAATGTAAGCAATGTTTATGAAAAAACTCTCATTGTTTCTGCCAAATTTGAAGCTGATGTCTTCATCTTTGCAACTAGAAGAATCTTTTTCACAGACATTGCACAGATACACAGACAGACGGATGGACAAACGGATATGTCTGGATGGATTCTGTATTTCATATTGATCAAGAATATATACAGTTTATACGGTTTCTGAATGTTACAAACGTGTTCATAAAAAATTTAAATACCAGTTTTCAATTATATCGAGCAGGCATGGCCGATCTTTTCTATTTTTGCACAGGGATAGCTAGCGCAATGCTTATAGAAATTTTTATAGTTCTGTCTACTATGATTTACGAGATCTATTTACTATGATAATGAGCAAAAAACTCAATTTTTTTTCGAAAGCAGGGTTGATTTCAGTCCGCTTGGTAATGTGGGCGTTTCATTTGACCGATTTGACTTATTTCGAATACCAACCTGCTTGCAAGAATTTCTAATATTTGTTCCAAATTTGGAGCCGATATCTTCATTTTTGTGACCACGAGAACATTTATCAAAGATATTATACAGACAAACAGACGGACAGACGGACAGACAGACAGACATGCTTAAATCGATTCTAAATTTAAGGACTCTGAAATTTCCTTCTGGGCATTACAAACAAAATGACAAAATGAATATACCTGTCACCTCAAGTGGTAGGCATATAAAAAACAGATGTTCCGTTTTTGATGCTTAATGGGTTCCAGTATAGTGTAAAGAATAGAACTTGCTTTAACGCGAATCTTAGATAACTAGTTACAACTGTAAATTATTAATTTTTTTTAGTAACTTGTATTTCGAAGTCATGGATGATTAACTCATGTAAACATTAATGATAGATTTCAGATGAGTATTATATAATAATAAGGCCCACAGTATAAATTGTAAGGTCCACAGTTTTTAGGGAATTTCAAGTCAGAGACTGTTGACAAATTCTCATAAATTCCAATATATAGAAAACAATGTAAACGAACACAATGAACAGGGGCATCTTTCTTGTCCCCCAGGCAGGGGAATATAAGCTCGGCATCATTGTGTTTACAGTCAAGAGTCCAAAAAAAAGTCCTCTTTTTTGTGTCGAACAACAACAACTTGTGTTTATTTGTCAAAATTTATAATAGTTCAGATATTTCTTCTCCTTAATAAATTTCTTAAATTTAAATGTTTCCAGTGCACAATGCATATACGTATGTCCCATATGGTCTAGCGGCTAGCACATCATTTTGAACCTATAAAGTTGCTCCAAAGAAGGTTTAGATTAACTATACTTACTTGTTTACTTACTGATACCGTACATAAGATACATTTAGAATGCGGCAGTGTTTGCGATATCACATTTCATCACATCTTACCTCGTCTATCGGTGGCGATTTCGCTATATGCTACACCTGAGTATAAAAAGATATAAAAGTCATCCTGCTGCGTCAAAAAATTTTCGCGAAAATTACTTTTGTTTTCGCAATTATGGATCTCATCATTGAAATGGAAGTGATCAGAATATTTTGGCAAAAAAAAAAACGAGGTAGCATAAAAATGATCATAGATGCAAACGGGTACTTTTATAATTACGGACTTCTCGTTTCGCATCAGCTACTATGTATGAGAAAATACAAAAATCTAAAAGCGTCTATCTATCTGATCAATTTATAGCAGTAATAGAAATAATTTCAACAAACAATATCGAAAATCGAGCGATAAAAACATAATTCTTGAGAAAAGAAGACAAAATGTGAAGAAGATGTAAGAACCCGGTAGTTGCTTACCGTATTTTAAACAACGCTAGATATAATTGGTTCGTTGTTTTTCTGAGTTCTCATCTTGAAGTCTATCCATGTTTTTATAATCGTAAGTGTTTGAAATTATAGAACAACATTCATGGCATTATAATCGCAGAAAAAGATTTTGTCGGATGAGGTCGTTTCCCGTTTCGATTCACTAAGCTTTACTGCAGCCGTTTGGTTCAACGCTAGCGCTGTTTTTAAATGTCAAAGCACTTGTGTTGGCTACTTTATTTTTAGGGCTAGCGATAGTGTAATCGCCAGCTTTTAATAATAATTTAAAAACCTATTTCTGTTTACCAGACTCGAGAAACTAGATAGTTTCCTCTTTTTCGGTCTTTTTTTCATTTTTTTAAAATCTGAATGCTATAGTAACGATATCGATTTTCAAATCTTTATTATATGATACTTAGTAGTTCTTACAAATGGAATTATAAAATAGTTGCACCAATAACTCCTGTAGGATATGCGCATATTTATGCCAAAATATTTGCTTTTCAAGTATGATAATCAAAAGTTGGAAAATGTATAAAATTTGTTGGTTTTCTATGCCTGTAAATAGCATTAAAATACTAAAGGAATAAGTATGCAAATGAGCTTTTTTTCTGTGGTAATCTGCATTTGCATTGAAGTGAAAAATATTCGTGTATATAATAAGATAATTTTTCAAAGGATTTTATAACTCGTACTTACCATTACCATTAGAATTTTTCACATTTTATAAACAAATTTATTCCTTTAGATTTTTAAAAGTATTTCGTTTATTTTTAATGAGAAAGTATTTTTTGTTTTTTTTTTTTTTTTTTTTCATTTCAATTAAAATTTTTCACTAATATTTTTGTTTTTTCAGTTTTATTCATAATATCTAAACATTTAAAACTGCTAAATAAAGTTATTAAGATTAATTAATTTATACTAATTTATTGATAAATTTATTCTTTTTCTTTTTTTTTTTTAAATAGTATTATTTTACACATTCGAATTTAAAACCGAAAGTTTATTTATCTCTTCGCCGAATCCTTTAATTTTTTTTTTTTTTTTTGTTTTGTTTTTTTTTAAATCTTATTCCTATCTATACCTTGTTTATAAAAGTGCTTTTGTGCTGCAAAGGGACGTTTTTTCTTTCTCCCTTTCACTTGCATTTATATGTAGAAAGGCTAATACTATATTTTTTATTTTAATTTTTATATATAGGAATCGTAAGAAAAATTTCAACAATAATTTATAAATTATTTTCATAAAAGATTGTGCACTCTAAGCAATAGTTTCATTTCTTAAATAAGCTATAGATGCACATCATCTCAAGTGAATACAATACCTACAGATTTTGAAAGCATCTTTGGATGATGGGATCTTTATCGTAAACTCAGTCTAGATCGTTTATGCATTGAATTTTCTTATATGCCAGTGATAAGTATTTTTCATTGACATTAACTTTGTTTTTGATCGGTAACTAAAGGATCACGCTTTTAAGTTTAGAATTTACCGATCAGTTATTCACTCACCTTTAGTTGCAGTCAAACGCCAATCGTTATGAAAATATGCTCTACGGCAAACATGGGAATTGAATCCGAATGTGCTGGGACTTTCCCATACGAATACAACCGCCAGAAAGAAGTTAGAAAAGAGAGATAAAAGAGAGATATATACGCCCGATTGGTAACTAAAGGATCACACTTTTAAGTTTAACATTTACCGGTCAAGTATTTACTCACTATACTTGCTGTCACAGGCTACTCGTCGTACCATGGGAATTAAACACGAGTGGGACGCGATTTCGTGATTTTTATTTCCCAGATTATGTGGTAGCCCATTTTTTACTATTTCTAAGCATATTTTTAAATTTTAATCGATTAAGAATATTTACATAATATATAGACGAAGATAAATAGATCAATAGATGGGTAGATACATAACAAATAGTAGATATTTTTCTAGCGCCTTCTATAGTTGTTAAATGTCTCGCGCATTCGATTAAAATTTTGAATTTCAATTGATCGACATCGCTAGGGCTTAGCCATTGCAATATTTTAAAAAAATTGTTCACAACAAAAATTTCGTCAACCATTTTCGAATTTTATTACAGCATATTCTCTCTCCACGATTAATTTTCGTTAAGTTTACGCGTAATTCTCTAAAAAAAAACTTATGGAAATATCTTACAAAAATCGACCTCCTTTCCAAATGTTATCAATATAAATATAAATAGCAAAGTCACAAACCAAAACTGTTAATAGAAGTCTGTTAAGCGACTAACAGAATCCTGTTAAGCGACTAAAGAAAATCTGTCAACTAAAGTCTTGAAAGGTTTTATATCAAATGTAGTTAAAATAAAACTATTTTGGAACTTTTTTGAATGAAAATAATAAACAAAACATCAATTTTTGTTAATTAAGTAAGATTTGATATAAAAAACTTTTTTTTGATATATGAAATATGACATTAAAAAAGCAGAAGGTTATTTGTCCACTGTGTCCAAACCAAATACTGCGAAAAAATGAAACTAGTATTCCGTGAATTCTTGAAGAATGCCCTTTCTAACGTTGTATAGCTTAAATGAAGTTGCTTTTGGGAAAAACGGAAAAATATCAAAAATTTTTTATTCTTTCGTATTCAAAACTTAAGTGAATTTCATTGGTCTCATGTATACATCAATCCTTACAATTCTTACCAAATTATATACTAACTCAGGTCTTCATGTGAATAAAAAAACAATTGTTTATTATAACTGTCTGAATGTAAATATGATGAACTAAAGACTAAAAAGAGGAATAAAGAAACAAAATAGAAATAGCTGAGAGAGGTATTTAAAAGCTAAAAGCAATCACATTTTTAGTTATTCTATCAGCATCATTATATTATATTAATAAATAAAAATAATAAATCATATGCGAAAATAGAAGAAACGTTTGATTTGCTATAAGATTTGTTAATTCTCTTATTATGTTCACCACAGTGGGTATACTACATTATTTTACATATTTTGAACGCATAAAAATATGCAATGAAAACTCAATGATATTCGAATTGATGTTTATTCGGCAACCCTGGTAGAATGTGTATAAAAACAGTTTATAAAACGCAAAGAACTTGAAGAACGTTAACTTCAAACAGTCTCAACGTAGTTAATCATAAATTTTGAAACTGAAAAGTTGAGTTCTGGGATTTACTTCAATCTCTGATATATAAGTTTAATAAGTTCAATAGTTTCTTTTAATCATTTTTAAGTCTCTACTACTGCATGAATTACGGCAAATTACATGAAAAAGATTAATAAACATTTTGTAGGAAAGTAAAAAAATTCTCGTTAATTTTTGATAAAACCAAAAATTCTACTAATTTCGTACGTTAATAATAAATAAAAAAAGTTTATATAAAAAAAGTGGAATAAACAAATAAAACCTTTGGCTTTTATAATTACTACTCATATGCCTCATAAACGCATATTGAAGCAAATATCCAGCGTTATGTATCATAACCAAACAAAGGAAGTACACTACTTAAGCAGAGAGTATTAAAAAAAAAAAAAAAAAAAAAAAAAAAAAAAAAAAAAAAAAAAAAAAAAAAAATACATTTGAAGTCAAATAGAATTTCTTTCTAAGTTATATTTACAATCATTTATTTTAAGCGAATATATTAAGTGATTAAAAATATGAAGCCTTTGCATGTATGTGAAACATTAAAATCTTTCTAAGAATTATCAAATAAATTACTTATAAATTTTCTTAATTGTTTGTTGACTTTTCTATGCTTAGCATATAAAAACTTTACTCATAAACTTACTCATAAATTCAAATAAATTATACGAAAACTTTATACAGATTTTCTTGTGCGAATAATTTCAATTACATTTAAAATTTTCTTAATAAATCTAAGGCATTAACTATATTAACTTATCTTCACACACACAAAGTTATAGAAATCATTTTATAAGCAAGCATTATGTACGCACATATTAAGAATTATAAATTTTTATATACGCATATCATGATGGATGATAGGATTTTGTTTAATTTATCTTTTCGCTTGTAACGTCAAAAGGCGTTCATCAAAGACTGGATTAAACGCAATGTGAACGCATGAAATTATCTTTCATTTTAAACACATAAATCCTTTATTCGTGTACTAATGCTTAGTTTAAGTTATAATCAAATTTAACTTAAGTTAAGCTATGACTGTGACTATGACGAACGTGTGGTTTGGGAAAATTTTAATCGAAACAGCTTATTTTCAATTGAGATCTACCAATGTTGACCAGGCTAACCTTTACGTTAACGACAACTTGCAGATATCCATTTCCAAGGACTTCTAGTGCGAGTAAAAATAAATAAGATGGGTAGTGTATGATATGGTGCCAGGTTTCATAAGTTTTATTCCTCAAGTACTTAATGAAAAAGTCTACAGGTAGATTTTGCTTTAAATGTATATCCATTATTTCCGATCGCTTTTAGAATGGGTAGTTAATAAGATCGGTAATGAATGCCGGGTGCCAGGTTTCGTGAATTTTATTTCTCATGTGCATAGTAAAATAGCCTATAGGTAGACTTTCCATTAAAAGTATATCCATTTCCGATGGCTTTTAGAGTAGGTAGTAAAAAAAAAGAGCGATAGTGAATGAAATGGTGCCGAATTTCGTGAATTTTATTTTTTTTTTTCCCCTTAAGTCTATAGCGAAAAACCTACAGATAGATTCTGGTATTAGTTTGGGGAAAAGGTAATCCATTATTTTCCAATTCGAAATGTTAAATAAAGTCCTGAAGTTCTTATAAGATTGGATGGATTACCTTTTCCCCAAACTAATATAAATACGCTTCCATTTCCAAGGGCTTCTAGGATGGGTAGTGAATGAAATGATGCGGACCTTTGTGAATTTTATTCCTTTTTCTTTCCTTAAGCATATAGTGCAGAAACCTATAGCTAGGTTCCGGTATAAATATACCCCCATTTCCAATGACATCTACACATCTATAGTAAATGAAATTGTGCCGAGTTTCGTAAGTTTTATTTCTCTCTCTTTTCTCAAGTGTATAGCGAAAAATTCTATAGATACGTTCTGGTATAAATACGCCCACTTTTTAAAAGGCTGCTACAATGGAGAGTAAATAGAATGGTACCGAGTTTCATGAGTTTTATTTCTTTTCCTTTTTTTCAAGTGCTTAGTGCAAAAATCTGTAGGTAAGTTCTGATGTAAATATATATCCATTTCCGAAGTGGCTTCTAAACGGGTACTAAAAGAAATGATGCGGAGTTTCGTGAGTTTTTTGCTTTCTCGTAGGTATGATGTTAATAGCTGTAGGCCAATTCTGGTATAAACAATATTGTAACCAAACAGAAATAAAATAAATCGTGTATGCAATACACCAACACCATGGGCGCAACTTCTGACTGCGTCGGTACCCACCACCAATTGCTATCTACTGATCGGTCTTGCAAAAAATAAATGTTTGGTGGGAAAACTCTGGAAATCCAGCGAACGTGTAGAACAAGACTTCGCAATAGCTATTTATTTTATTTTACCCGGGAAACATTTCTAATCGGTTTAGTTGTCCCTTCTCCTCTCATTTCAACATCTGATCTTTTCAACTATATATTTTTTTTTTTTTGGATTGAAATGATCAATAATTCTCGGGATATGCCCTATGAGAATTATATAGTTATAGACAGCAATAAGTAGGGAGAGAAAGAGAGAAAGGTAGAGGACGCAGGGTAAGTGAAATTATTGAAACTTTTCTGTTAGAAAAAGTTAAAACAGTGAACTAAAGCTTAGTGCATTTTGCAGATCAAGGGAAATCCTGAAAATGATTTTGATTACAATCTAAAAATGGACTCATTATGATCATAAAATCATAAATTATAACCCATTGGATCGGTTTAATACTTGATAAAAACATGTACAACAACAAGGGAATAAGCGATCTCCAGGGAATAGGCAAAGAAGTTATCACTTTTAAGAGTTGTTGATCTTAACCTTAAGCAAACATTTATTTACAGGAGGAGCCAATTACAAGGCTAATATGAGCAAAGTTTTCATCTTCTCACAAACAGATATGCTCACATTTCTTTAGTAAATTATTCGATTTTAATAAATGCTTGCTATTACGTGATGGATATGAAAGATTAGCTTTAAGGTGAACATAACTTTCTTACTTAGCTAAGTAAGGCTATGAAAGTGACATTAAATATATCGTACAATTTACTTGTCTGCATTTTACTCAAATTGTATGAAATTGTTTAATAGTTTGAGACTTTATCGTAAGACTTAAGAAAGTTATCTCTATTGCGACGTACATGATGGAAATTGTAATTTTCTATCTAGTTGTGTGTGTGTGTGTATGTGTGTACATATCCTTACGTATTTGCAACTATTGTTGAATTTAAATTTGAAACTTAAATGCCATTTATCCACATTTAGCCGCCAGCAGGCTTTGTTGATTTGGTTCCTCTTTAACATAAATAAGTTTCTTCTCATTCAAATTTGCTAATGCGTTACTCATTTGCTTTATGTTTGTCCTTTGAATGTGGATTTATTGTTGCTATAATTTTTTTTTTTTTTTTTTTACCTGACATTTCCTATACATACGAAGATATGTATGGAATTTATGGGATATGTTTGCATGTACTCTGGTTCTTACTTTCTTAGTCATCAAATTCATTCAATAGCGACAAAATATATGAAATTTTCTTTTTAGTGGAAAACTAGTTAGTTAAGCGAGTAAATGGTTTCAATGGTTGGAATAGTTGACGACAAAACTATTGATTAAATAATGGGTTGGCAACTAAGTAACTGCCGATTTCACTTATAGATGTCTCTCACTCTCATTTTTATGATATCCGTAAATGTTATGATCTTCTTCTTCTTATATATGTCAGCTGTCATCCCTATCTAGCTCTACA
Organism: Glossina brevipalpis; assembly: GCA_000671755.1. Classification (NCBI taxonomy): domain Eukaryota; kingdom Metazoa; phylum Arthropoda; class Insecta; order Diptera; family Glossinidae; genus Glossina; species Glossina brevipalpis. The sequence goes on from KK351201.1 coordinate 403,916, forward strand.
AGTTCATTGCGTAGATATTTTCTTAAAGTTTTTTTTTTTTTTATCTCAACATTAATGTGGAGCGCAAGCGTGAAAGTTTCCGCCATATTTTGCTTTATTATTTTCGTAAAGCAAAGAACGCAGTGCAAGCCGTGAAAAAGTTACGTGATGTGTATAGTGATGAAGCCCTTAAAGAAAGGCAATACCGAAATTGGTTTGAAACATTCCGTTCTGGAGATTTTTCTCTTAAAGATGACCAACATTCAGGTCGACAAGTTGAACTTAATGAGGATGCAATGAAAACCATCATCAAAGCGGATTGTCGTGTAACTCCACGAGAGATTGCAGAGAATTTAAATATTTCACATGCAGCCATTGAGAAGCATTTAAAACGTGTTGGTCTCGTTAAGAAGCTGGATATTTGGGTTCCGCACGATTTGATAGGAATTCATCTGACAAAGCGCAATAGCGCTTGCGAATTATTACTTAAACGCAATGAATTCGATTAGTTTTTAAAACGAATCATCACTTGAGACAAAAAGTGGATTATGGACAACAATGTCAATCGGAAATGATCGTAGTGCATGCCTAATTAGTCATTACAAATCACTTCAAAGGCACATATCTAGCAAAAGAAGATTTTGCTGTGAATTTGGTGATATTGGAAAGGTCCGATGTATTTTGAGTTGCTTCCTAGGCACCAAATCATTCACTCGGAGGTTTAGTGTCGACAATTGAACAAACTGAATGCATCGGTCACGGAAAAGCAACCAGAATTGGTCAATCGTAAAGGTGTCATTTTCTACCAGGACAATGCTAGGCCGTGCACTTTTTTGACCAATCGGCCAAAATTGATGGATCTTGGTTGGGAATTGATGGTACGCCCATTATATAGTTCTGATCTTGCGCTATCGGATTACCACTTATTTTGATCTCTGGCCAACTTACTTTGTGGTTAAACTTTCAACGATGAGGACGCTGTAAAATTTCACTTAACTCAGTTTTTAGCCGAAAAAGATCAGACTTTCTACGAGTATGGAATTTTCAAGTTATCAGAGAGATAGCAAAAGGTCATCGAACAAAATGGAAAATACATTATAGATTCTACTTTATTCCAAGTAAGAACAAAACCTTTTATTTTATTGAAGGAATCGGTAATTACTTAGTTGTCAACCCAATATACAAAAAATATTTTAGAAACGTAATAATAGTATTAAAAGAAAAGTTCGACTTTCTTAAGTCAAATCTTGCGTAAGAAACTTCGAATCTTAAAAGTGGTTTATAAAGAATTGATTATTTCTCTACATTTCGCAAACTTTTCAAAAACTCAAAAAACTTTTCAAACCACATAAATTCATATTCTTGTGTACTCAATTCATTTCAACTGTGTGTGTGTGTGTGTGTGTGTGTGTTTGTTTCTTTCACAATATGACCTATGACGTATAGAGCTAATCGTAGAATTACGAATTTGCATAATATAGCTGATAAATGGTAACTATCGACGTATGGACATGGTATTGGCGGAGAATTGTGGTTTTGTTGTTGAAGCACTAAAAAAACGTTTGCATGTCAAACGCCAAAATGCTGCACGAAAGTCAACACTATAAAATGCATAAATGAAGGGATTAATGGCGCTGTTGAACCAACCCAACCATGTAAGTATTTTTGCTAATGTCTGGCTGACTTGATGTTCCTCTAGGAATGGCGTGATCAGATAGTAGATGAAAAACGGCAGCCAACAAGCAATAAAACCACCCACAACTATACTTAACGTTTGAGTGGTTTTGTTTTCTTTTTTCAACGATGAAATGCGATTTGATAACGATTTTGTATGATGATGATGATGATGATGAATAACACCACCAGAACCGGTTGACCGTTTCGTTGGTTGACGTAAAATGGTAACGCTAGATGATGTTGCTAGCACTGTTGTTGTATCAATTTGTTGAGGATTAGGTGAGTTGGGTACTAATGTATGAGTTCCGGTACATTGGCTGGCTATTGTTTGATGCTGATGACGTACACTATAAGTACGCATATGTTTAGAGGAATGTTGTTGATAATGTCCGGCGGTGGAAGTGGCGGTATTAAATGTCCAAGGATTCTCAGTACTGCTGCCGGTTGTAGCTGTACCGGTACCAGTGCAAGCACTTGTCATAGTTGTCATAGTCGATGAGGCAGTAGAACCACGTTTCAAAGATGACGCTCGTGTCATTTCATAGCAACCGCTTCGACTATGATTGGGTGATATCTGTAGTGCTAACAACGTATGACCAGTACTTGTCATACCATTTTCTCCTCCCTCCGAAAGTGCATTAGACTCTTGTAAGTCTTTAGCAATTGTCTGATTAGAACATGTGCCTGCTATTGGCAACGAACGTTTTTGATCAGAATCAAGTTCCATTTCACAAAGATCATGATCTAATTCATTTTCTACATCAGCTGTAGTATAGCGTTTAAATTTCTTTTTGTATTACAAAATTTTGCCAACAAAAGAAAGAGAAGAAAAAGAAGCCCAAAAAATATTGAGCTTTTGTTTTTTATAATCTCTCTTATCAATTTCCGATAGAAAAACTTACTTTATTATGTACACTAATATCGGTCATATGATCGTGTCGTGACGCTACAACGCAAGATATTCTGGCATAAACGTAGATCATTACGGACATCGGTATAAAAAATGAACCCATAGCAGAAAATATCACATAACCTTCGTTTTGATTGTAGCGGCATTCTTTCAAATCCCTTCGTCCTGGTTCATACCTAAATAAAATGATGATATATCGGTTCCAAATAATTAAATTAAAAGTTTTCTTCAATTTAAAAAAAAAAAAAAAAAAAAAAAAAAAAAAAAAAAAAAAAAAAAAAAAAAAAAAAGGAAAATTTCTGCTCTTTTTTTTTTTTGTTATATTTACTTACCAACCCAACATAGGTGGGCAGGTAATAGCTAATGCCAGTATCCAAACAATTAATATCATTATAAGAGCTAAACGTTTGGAACGACGACGTCTTGAGTAGGTTAGCGGTTGCGTTACGGCAAGATATCTAAATAAAGTTTATTAAAAAAAAAACATTTTATTTTATTTCTTTATATTTCATATATATTTAAGGAGTTTACATACCTATCTACACTTATAGCACATAAACTTAAAATAGAAGCTGTACATAATAGAACGTCCAGCGATATCCAAATATCACATAAAACCCAACCAAGCTGCCAAGAGCCTGTAAAAATAAATCTTTTTGCAAACTCTTTCAACGTAACTTCAATGTAATTTATAAACATTATTCATGATAGGGATGAGCTCTCTTTCTCTCTGTCTCTATATATTAGTTTGGGGAAAAAGAAATCCATTATTTTTTCGGTAGATGGCTACACTGGTAGATTTCTCGTAA
>KK351201.1:416134-430603 GCA_000671755.1 Glossina brevipalpis
GTTCCAAAATATTGCCTTTTTAACTATATTTGATATAAATCCTTCCAAGACTTTGGTTAACAGAATTCTGTTAATCGCTTAACAGACCTCTGTTAACAGTTTTGGTTTGTGTCTTTGCTAGTTATATTTAAATATAACTTCACACCCTTCAATAATATTTCCATTTAATTCAACAAGTGGTATAACTATTTTTAACGCAATTAATTCGTAACGCGAAGTTAACGTTATGCTTGTCCGCAATTTAGATCCGAAAAATTCAGTCCACAACATAGTGTAAAGCATCAAAGCACTACAAACGTCGAATCAGTAGTATTTCTAAAAAGAATCTATGACTTGATTATACTGTCTAACCCGTTAAAAAAACCCACTAAGCTATCACTAATTGGAAAAATTAAAAATCGTGTGAGTGAGTATTAATTCTTATCTGAAAACCTTCTAGATTGGACTTGTTAAATATCATCGAAATGACAGTTATATGTTGATAATTTAAAAAAAAAAAAAAAAAAAAGTACGTTGAAATTTAAAATGAAATCTCTTGTTGAAAGAAACTGCATAATTAATTGTAATTTTTGAAAAATACAATATTAACTTAACTAACTTAGTGCTTGAATTTAATTAACATTGCTCTTAATAGCTCATAGTTCTTTATAAATAAATAATGAAATTCTTATTGCGCTCATGCACGAGTTAATCAAAATCCCCAATTGTTGGCACTGAAACTAGAATTAAGAACTTGACCAGCTACTACATGTACGAATAATTACTATACACAGTTCGATGAAAATATTGTAGTTTTTTAAAAAAAATAATATATTGCCGTAATAAATTACATTACATATGTCATATGGACAATTGTAAAGATACCAAGCACTATATACTACTATAATATCTCTGTTTAGTTTCTCTGGATGCACGAAATACATATATGTGTGATGTATTTATTTTACCTTGAAAAACTTTTTATCGATTTTTTTTTTGCATCCATCGCTTATATGAACATTTCGTTCTGCATGCCCAAAAGTAGGCAACAAAAACCTTATACTTACGTAGCTATAAATATGTTATCATAGTCATAGGTTAGCATTTCGTTAAAGATGGTAAGGAAAGATGATGCAGTAAATTAAATGTTGAAAAATTGTATTGAACTGAAAACAGTATTCGAAGAGTTAGTCTGATTTCCATTCATAATGAATAATGGTCGTTCTAGCATAATTAAAAGCAAAATCTACCTAACAAAATTTCTCTTATCGTTTTCCTAACATACAAGAATTTGATATTATTTTTTCTAGTGTTGTCCTTTTTTTTTTTGGAATTTTTTTTTTTTTTTTTTTTTTTTTTTTTTTTTAAATTTTTAAATAAGATTTGAATTTCCAAAAAGGCATTGTTAAGAAAACATTTCTTTTTTTTTTTTTTTGTGAATATCAGATCAAAATCTACATAAATCTTTCCAGTGTTCCTGTGTTGGGCTTTGTTGTTCTATCCTCAAGATGCATTCCCTGGTCTTTGTGGAAATTTAAAAAAAAAAAAAAAAAGTTTTTAATATAACGTAATAAATACTTCCACATAATTAAACTTCCGTTTTCACTTAATACACGATACTTAATATGAGTTATACATATAGGAGAGGGAATACGAATGCAAATAACGCAAAAAACATCTGTCGAAATTACGTTACTATGTTATATGTGTAAATGTAATACAAACATTTTCGTATACCATCATTTTTATATTAAAAACTCTTTTGAAATATTACATTACTTCGTATAATATATAATACAATATACATGTATCCCATGGACATTATCTGCTATAAATTAAAGAAGGACATGAAAAACTTACTTATAAGTAATATATTACTATACACAAGAAGAATAAATATTTTTCATTTATTCTTGATGAATATATATAAAGTTACAATGGATGATACGGACTTAAAAGCAAAAAAAAAAAATTTTTTTTTTTTTTCTATGATTTTTCTTTTAAATATTGCAGTTCTCCTACCTAGTAACATAAAAAAATAGTTAAGAACAAGAGTTACTTTAACAAACAGTCACTTAAACTTGTTTGAAAAAATGGATTATTTTAAAAAGAGTTAAAACTTTTTAAATTGATGTATGAAGGAAAGAAGAGTAGACACATATGGATTCAATAGAGAGCATAGCAAATATACAAAACATAAACATTATTCATGCAATTATAAAATGTTTGATTTTTTAAATCACTTTCTCAGAAAACTCAATTAGTGATAACATTAACGATAAAGCGCAATTTAAACAAGTCAAAAAATTATATTAAGCGATGCCGAAACTTTTATATTCATTATTTTTATCCACAAAAAAAAAGGTTAAAAAAAATCAATTTTAATAGATGGGCGTGGCAGATTTTTTCTACATTTAGGAACCACCATGGAAAATTTTATTGTGTAATCGATAGTAGTAGTGGGCAAAACATCTCAAAAAACACATAGGTATTTTCAACTTATTTTATATTGTAGGCATGACCTGTGACCGATTTGGAATATTTTTAATGTATTCGTCGAATTTCGTTTAGTTACCTTAATTTGTTGTAACCGGGCCAATGGTTACTCAAGGCATCATATAGATAAGTAGACAGTCTTATGTATAGACGGACGGACGGACGGACGGACACGCCAAGGTGAATCCCGAGCTTGATACTGATCAAGTATATATATACTCTTTACAGAGTCTTTTAAGCTTTCTTTTTTCTTGTTGTTAAATTCCAATACTCTACTATATCGAGTGGGCGAGATCAATCCTTTCCATTTTTGTACCGATACTAGAGTATAGCTAACTCAATAAACGTAGATATTTTTATAGATTTGTTTGCCACTTGTTTTTCTTCTTAAAAGCAAAGGTTCTTACTTTAAACTGTATTGTAAACGGGCCCATTTTCAATAATAACCTAAGTGTCAGAGCTTCCAAATGTTTGTGCTAATTTTGGCCAGATGATTGCTTACGATAGACATGACACAGTCGGACAGATGAACATGCTTACATCAATTCTAAATTTGATGTTGATCAAGAATATATACACTTTATGGGCTCTCTAAGGCAAACAAAATGACAAAATTTATATATCTCCCTTTTGGTTGTAGGTATAAAGAAAAATTTTTCTTCTCGCTTGCAAAACAAGCTGTGCATATAGTTAGTTTATAAATTCACTACCGAACGATTGGATATATTAATAAATTTTCGCTTTAGCTTCTACGAAAATGTACGTGAGAGAATCTATAACATATTCTAACGCGGTCGGAAGGTAGTAAGAGTTTTCCAATTTAGATTACCAGAACCTATCCAATAGAGTAGTTTCTATCCTAAGACCACAGCGTGTTTACACGCTACACTATTTGTGGTACAAGGTATATTGAATTTGTTTAGATATATATAACACTTAGCAGAGCTTATGTCAGATCCAACCACTATATCAAATTCAGAAAATGATTCTGCATCGATTTAAATAATATGTCCATCTGACGTCTATCCATGTATTTTTGTGTTCAATGTGCAGATCGCAATCTTTGACACATTTTGACAGAATTTGGTGTAGTGATGTACTTTGTCACAAAGATGAACGTTACGAAAATGGATTCGATGGGACCATTTTTATCATCAGTGCTCCTATAATGTCCAATCTTCATCCGACAAAAACTGTAGATTTCTAAGATTTTTAAATAACAATCGCTATGGATTGGTATTTTGGCATATCAAATAGATTTCTAAAGTTTGGATCGGATGGAATTATTTTCTTGACCCATCCCCCGTATAATCATTTCTATGAATAGCAAAAAGGTCAAGTTTTTAATATTTTATAATGGAAATGAATTATTAGCAGTAATTTGAAAACTAGTCCGTGTTTATAACTTCACATAAAAATGAAACGGCCCAAATTTTGGGCCGCGTGGGTCTATTGTTTAGACTCTACAACGTATGTAGGTTCTCATGAAAAGCAATTTTTAATATGACAAGAATGCCTAATTTGTAGTACTTTATGAGAGGAATAGCAGAATAATAAGATTATCTTTGACAGAGAAAAATGAAAATTGACAATTTTGGATCCTGTTCTCTATAAGGGCTCCTTTGAAAACAAGTCTTAACCGGCAAACTAGGTATAGTATTTTTCACAAATATAAAAGAAGAATTTTATCAAATAAATTAGTGAAAGCTATTTAAAGGTAGGCGTTGCCCGGCTGCAACGTTTTTATATATTTTGTTCTTATTTTAGTAGCTCAGAGTAAAAATTATTCGTTCGGATAAATCAGAGAAATCTAAATTTAAATGAAAAAATTTTTCTTAAATTTGCCATACACTAACTAGTTAAGTGTACTTTCTTAATTGTGCTATTGTGACAAGTTTCATGTCAGCATCTTCAGCGGCTAATGAGATATGCTTATTTAGTTCCATCTAAAGAAACCTCAACCGACTTTCATGACCTGACCGAACCACGGTCTAAACATTCATCGTTCTAACGACTTTCTTTGTCTTCTTCATTATCAGCCATACCTTTGAACCGTTTTCATTTTTGAAATAATATCTGAATCTTAATCAAAAGCCCTCGAAAGAAGAAAAAAAATGAATTTTAAATATTTTGATCTAAAGTAGGGAATAAGTAATTCCCTGCATAAAGGCTATCAAGATAAAAGTGGTAAAATTATCCCGATCAGCTAACTAATACACTCGAATTATGGAAGGGATTCAAGTTCAATTCATTTTGAGTTGAATACAATTTTCTTAGCCGGTATAAATTTTCTTAAGTGTTCTTCTTTCAGTAACTTACTTATGTAATTAGTTGCTCAGAATTTACTACCGATATTGTAACGAAAATGTGTGCTTGAGATGACAATTTTCTATAGCGAAAACTACTTCCCAAATTAAACAGCAATAAAAACGCTATTAAAACTCATGTAAAAGCTAAGTGCGATGTTAATGAGATCGCAGTTTTTTTTTTTTGCCTTTTTTTTCAGGATTTTTTTTTTTTTTTTTTTTCTTACTTTTTAATGCTGGTCCGCAACTGCTATGATTTCACATTTGCTATTCATTAATTATATTATATTAAGTACCGGGATTCTTTACTACTGTTTCTGCAATTAGCTTAAAAGGCAATTATAACAACAATCCTTGCAGGACGGGCGAACACATGATAGCATAGTAAACAAACAAATGTAGATACATTTAAATAATCATTGCCAGCATAACATAATATTATTTACGTGTTAAATCTCTACATGATTCTGTAGCGGAATTGCGATACCTAGAATTCGCAGTTGCTTTTTAGCTGACACCTGCGTATCAAATATGAATAAATAAAATAAAAGCAGCAGAAACTTGGGAAATTTAAGGAGAACATTTATCGCCATCTTTAAAGTATATTATGTTTAATCATTATTTAATTATAGATCGAAAAAAGGTGTATTTTCGAGGTTTTACACTTTCAATTTCCGAAATGTCAGATTCGCATGAGAGATATAGCAGGACAGTATGATTTGCTAAGGTAAGCATGTGTTTAGCAAAAATAAAAAATTTCCTGACTGAGTTATTCTTAAAAATATTTCTACTTTTGATCGCTAATCACTGCTGGCCTGACCTACTCTTTAACGACTGCTAAAAAAAGACATAATTCTAAATTTAACCAATCAACTTCAGGATCTAGTCTACCAGCAATTAGTTATACCGATCAAGTGGAGATATTTGACGTGTGCTCGGATTTGGACATAACTTCCATATTGAGTCGTTTCGAAAAATTTACCGAAATTTGGAATTATAATTAAACTCGAATTTCATTATTAAACTAAACTACTATACAACTCTGTCTTCCTAATTAATTCTCCAGATATGTCCATTAGATACTATATACGGTTTATATTATTAAGCAAATATTTTCATCTTTAGTTTGCTTTTAATTCCAGTCGGTCAGGTACTACTGGGCCTGATCGAGTCAACGGTTTAATCGATTTCGACGATACGTTTAAAGCGAAAAATAAAAAAAAAATCTGTACTTTTAATGCTTTCTGCTTTTTTCCTTAAACGCAGAAAGAACTCCTTTCGCGAAGAAATAGCCTTGTATGGAAGGGAATGAGCAAGTATGTGTCGAAAACGATTTGGGAAGTATCGTTGAAAAATTTCTCTCTTCCTCATTCTAATCGATCGGACATTCATGTCAAGACTTTAATCGCCTTTGATCGGCATTTATAAGCCGGGAACTTCGATATTTATTCTTGCAATAGCAATACCCAAGCGAAAGTAACCGAAAATTTTAAAGATCTTAAACCGGGTGCCGGCTTTATAAGAAGAGCGGTTTGTGAAATTTTATTTGCGAAAATTTTTATCTTCAATTCAATCGGCACTCTGTTCTGTGGATCAATGCAATGTTTTAATAACTTTTGATCGGCTGTTTTTTGAGATATTTTCACAGATTTTGAATTTATAAATTTCTGAAATTTTCATTTTCCTAACATTTTTTCACATCAATTAATATTCGCGTTGATCGATTTACATCGATATTTAATGAGTCTGAAAATCGAACATAAACTCAACATTGCCTGATGAACTATTTTGATATATTTTCAAAATTTTATCGGAAATTTTGTTTTAGAAATTTTTGATTGCTTAAATCTGCTTTTTTGGTGGCGCCCATTTACTAATAATATCGATGAAAATGAAGCGTTAATCAAATCCTTCAAAGTAATTATAAAGATTATACATAACCTCAATATTAGTGAGTGGAGAATTTCTCGACAAATACAGTTTACAAATTAGATCTATATGATGGATTTTTAACGAAAACATGTTTTAAGAAATTTTTGATTCTATGGCTATATCCTTGACGTAGCAAATGCGCTGAAAAGTTTCTAGGCCGACACATAGATGGCGCTACTAGTATTAAATGCATATGATTTTTAGTTAGCCCTAACCTTCAAAAGACACATGTATAAATTTGACAGCTGTTTCACCATTTGTAGTTATAGCATTTTTAGTGAAACAACTTTTTGAAAAAATGGATAAAAAAGTATTTCGGAAAAAATACGAAAAATACAAAAAAAAAATACTATTGAAGCCAAGGCTTGGCTTGATAAACATTATTCGGACTTTGTACCAAGAAAAACAACCGTAGCGAAGTGGTTTGCTAAATTTAAACGAGGCGAAATAAGCACCGACGACGATGCACGCAGTGGACCCCCCAAAAAGGCTGTTACCGAAGAAAACATCAAAAAAGTCCACAAAATAATTTCGGATAACCGTAAAGTGAAGTTGATTGAGATACCCGAGACCCTAAAGATATCAAAGGAACGTGTTGGACATATCGTGAATCAATAATTGGATATACGATACGCTCTGTTCAAAGTGGGTGCTGCAGCGAGCTCACAATCGATCAAAAACAACAACGAATTGATGATTCTAAGCAGTATTTGGAGCTGTTCAATCGTAATAAAACCGAATTTTTGCATCGATATGTGACAATAGATGACACACCGGAGTCCAATCGACACTCAGACGAGTGGACTATACGTGATGAACTGACTCCAAATCGTTGCTTCACTAAAAAAGCTATAACTCACATACTAATAGTGCAACAGGTGTCAAATTTATACACGTGTCCTTTGAAGGTCAGAGCTAACTAAAATTCATATGGATTTAATACTAGTAACGCTATCTATGTGTCAGCCTACGAACTTTTCAGCCCACCTGGTACGTAAAGAAAAGTAAGGCTTATGCTCTTTTTAGTTAAATGAAAAAAAAAAAAAATTATATAAAATTACTTGTCCAGATATACAATTTTCTAAAATTTTTCTAATTATCATATATATAAAGATTTCTAAGCTTCTATATCGAAATAAAAAAAAAATACCGAACAGGAAGAATAATAATAATAAACGAGAATATATATGCATAATGTATGACGATAAATGAACACAATTTAATTTCCCCACCGGAAATATATTTTTTTTTATAATAATAATACTTTTTTTTTTGTTTTTATTTTCTTTTGCCTTAAAATCGTTTCAGTTGTTGTTGCCGTTTCATTTAGTTTAAGCAAGAGTGGCAATGGCAACAAGACCAACTTTTAGTCAATTTATTTTTATTTTTTTATTTTTTTATTTTTTTTTTTTTTTCGCAGCAAACGGTAGTAAGGACTACAAGCGCGCAAAATTTTTCGAGCACATAAAAATATCCATAAAACCCCGTAATTACGATAACGAGGCTCGCGCCTAGAATGAACATTAAGTTTTGCAATTTACATGCATGTGAACACACACACACACACAGACACACACACACACACACACACACACAAAACACCCAACAGCATACGTCTCTTTGCTTACAGCCGAGAGGAATATTAACAGTCAAAGCATTGTACTTTGTTTTCTACTGTTGCAGTCAGTCGGCTTAGTAGTGGAGGAGCTATGCATTCGACTTCATAAACAGCCTCGACCGGATGTATTTGTGTGCGTAAGTGTGAAAAAAAATTTTTTTAATCATTATTATAAAAAGTTCTTAGGGTGTTTTGTTGTTCTACACGTGTGTGGTTGAAAAAAAAAAAAAAAAAAAAAAAAAAAAAAAAGAGAAGAGAAACATATGATAACATTCATCATCTCTTCTCGCTTTAGCTCCATTCAACTTATTCACGCCTTTTTATTCTTTGCTAACGCAATTGTAGATTAGTTTAAAATAATAATACAAAAGAAGAAAGGAACATAATCATCTACGAACTTTCGTTTTAATCTAGTTACTTAACGTCTTGCATATTGAGGTCATATATGTATGCTGAATAAAATAAAAAAAAAAAAAAAAAAAAAAAAATAAATAAAAATAAAAAACGAATAATTATAAAAAAAATTATACTTTTCGCGACATATGCTTAATTGCAGTTTTATATTTAAACCATTAATTTTCTTAACTTAACTCTTTTCATATTTAAATTTCTTCTTATAGCTAAGTCCGGATACTCCTAAAGCTTTTTCATTAGCAGCGATATGGAAATGCAACACAATTTGCATTTTAAAGAGACTGAAATATTAACAGTATGACTAGAAACGAATTACATTTCAATTCACTTCACAAATGCAACTGATTTCGCTTAGGAGAATATTCTACAATCTATGCGGCTTTAATGCGTCAATTTAAAATTCATAATAAAAATATATTGAGTTTGTACGGCAATATTCCATATTTTGATGGACAGACTTGTGATTTTATGATACCAACCAATTTGATTCGGAATCATTTCTTATCTCTCCGTCTGTCCCAATGATGTCTGTCGCCGTTTCCGAAGTATTTTAATGAAATTTTTGCACTCAAACATGTTTTTATCCAACGACAAGGGCTAGTGAAAATGGATTGGATTGTTGCCTGATTTACATTATATAGTTTCATATAAAAAGCTGGTTATACGAAAAAAGAAAAGAAATTTAAGATCCATGCACACTTCTAACATAGAGACAAATTCACAGCCTGTATATTTGCAGGCTGCGATTGAACTTCTAAACAGCAGAAGCAAAAGTGCAAAATTTGGATAAACGATAATAGTAAAAATATTTAGTTCAATTTGAGAATTATACGAAGCTTCAAAAAAAAGGTTAAATGTTAACTTAGATACGACAGACCAAGCGTCCTTATTAAGGAAAGTTGATATGATAGCACTTACAGAATTCACTATTGAGATTAAATTATTGATATCATTTAAGTTCCTGCGAACGACTCTAAATAGGTTGAAAAGCTCACAACTATATCTACATTGGATGAGTTTTTGTAAATTAAAGGTTTCTAGGTAACATTTCCTGAATGATTGGTCATTTAAAAATAAAAAAAAAAAAACAAGAAAATTATATTCGGCTGTATCGGATCTTTTATACCCACCACATCTATCTTAAAGAAAGGAGGAAAATTATATCTTAATGGGTGGGCGTCTAAAACCTTTTTTTTTATTTTTACGGAATACCGTGGGACACAGCCAGCCATGGAAAAAATCCAGAGCTAAAACCAGAAAACAGATGTGCTTTCAGATTTGGCCCATTTTCAATAGCAACGTATGTGAAAGAACTTTCAATATTTCCAATATTATGCAGATAGATAGACAGGTAGACGGACAAACGTACTTAATGCTTAAGTTTTGATGTTTAAATCGATTCAAAATTTAATGCTGATCAGGAATATATATATATATATATACTTTTTGGTGTCTCCGAAATTTCCTTCTGGGAAAAATTAAATATACCCTTCACCTTCGCTGGTGGGTATAAAAAAAAAGTAATGAAAAATATAAAACTCAATTTAAGACTTTAAACTCAAATATGTATAATTTTGTAACCATAATGTAAGAAAAAGGGAAAGATCGTATTTTTTTTTTTTTTTTTTGTTGATTACAAACACGTTGGTCAAGTAATTATTTTATTGATTTTTGAACATAATCTGGAGAAAGTAATAATATGCTTTGTAACCGGGTTTCTATAATTAGAATTCACGGTTAGAGATTTCGTTCCAAAATTCTTCTTAAATCAAAGGGCCTCGGTATTTAATTTTACTTGATGTAACTTCTATTGGTAATTTTAAAAATTTAGGCTTTGGACTCTTAATTATTTAGTTACTCGCTTGCCATTACACAAAAGTATAAATTAATTTCTTACAAGTGAAGGAAAAAATAAAAAGCACCATGTGCCTGCCAGTGAGCAGGTATGACAAAACGATAATTACAACTCATTTCTACTTTTCGCGTGCATTGGGATTCATGTTATTTCAGACTTCCGATTAGTGACTATCGCTTTATAATCTGCTGGTTTGACTTGCAAACTCTACAACTGCAACTGATGAGAATCTTCGTTGATTTCCTGCTTTTATAGTTGTCGACTATTAACTAACACAATCTTATATAGCTTTCTCACACACAGTATGAATACTATTAACACTAATACAGATTAGCGGTGAGTTGAGAATAACTGAGAGAATAAGATAGAGTATCATGATATATCTCTCATTGCTTGCTTACTTACTGACTAAGAGAATAACTTAGTAGTATGATAAGTATTAAAGCTTTAGATATAGTTTTTAATAAAGAGAGAGAGAGAGAGAGAGAGAGAGAGAGAGAGAGGGAAAGTTTAGAAAGAAACGTAACTTTGTACGTTAGTTCTATTATAGCTTAGAGAATAGCTTACATATATATATATATATACGAAGACTTTTGATCAAAACCTCCTGAACAACAATCAAAGGTAATTGGATTTTATTTTTTGTTCAAGTATCGACCCGAATCGACTGTTAACACTTTTACAACTTAATACGATATCATAACTATAGAAATATATCTGCAAGTATTTTATAACACAAATAGAGGCATAAAATTAAACCAGGAAACAAATGCTTCCTTATATCTTTATTTGGCCTCTTTTCAATGCGTGTTTTAATAAATTAAAAATATTTGCCCCTCTTCTCCCTCCCACTTTTTTCACATTACTACTCAATGTTGTATACGATGAACAAAAAATAGTTAAGGTTTACAACTACACTACTCCAAATTTTTTCTTTTGTGCTTGATTCGCTTTAACAGATTTTCCAACCGATTCTTACAAAAAATTTTTTAAAACTCATCATCACTTTTTTTGATACCCTCCCGGCGAAGGTGAAGGTTATATTTCATTTTATCATTTGGTTCGTAACTAACAGAAGGAAATTTCGCAAAACCCACAATGTATATATATTTTTGACCAGCATCAAATTTACAATCAATTTAAGCATGTCCATCTGTCCGTCCATCTATATAATATCTGTGGCAAACATTCTCCTGAACGTTAAAATAAAAATATTGACTTCAAATTTGGCAAAAACATTTTAAGTTTTTAAACATAGATTGCTATTAAAAATACGACAGCTCGATCGCAAGCCACGCCTACAGTATAAGCTGAAAGTACGTTTATTTTCTGGCTGTTTTACTTTGGCTGTGTTTCACGGTATTTCGTAAAAATAGAAAAAATCTGCGATGCTTACCTATTAAAATTTAGTTTTCCCCTCTTTTTTTAAGATAATGGTGACGGATATAAAAGATTCGGCACAATCTAATATAATTCTCTTACTTGTTTTATTCATATTTTTGTCAAAGAGTTCTCCTCTTTCACTACAGAACATCGTCTATTATGAAGCTACAGTTGGAATTTCAATTTAATCGGTCGATAACTGAGATACTCGCAGCGGTACGGTGAAGAAAGTCTTCTAAAGCAAAAAAAAAAAAAGGTAAAAAATAATTTTTTTCGAGAGCTATTACGTCGCCATTTTATTTTTATGTACGAAAATAGACAAAAAAAAATTGTTTCAATAAATTTATTGATCTTTAGCAAATTTCATGTTCGCAAGATTCTATTGGCCCTTCACTAGCGATCAAATAACGTGAAGCTGAGAGTTATTCATATATTTACCATATCGTGTGAATATATAAACTTTTCCCAAAAGGAGACTGGCTGTAGCTTACTTCATGTTTTTTTTTTTTTTATCACCCTGTGGCTTGTTTCTCGTTTTTATTATCTCTGTGGTAATTTTAATAAATCCACAACGGTTGCAATAAAGGATCAACAAAATCAAGCCCAGGCACATAAACATCACAATATAAAGTGCATGCAAATTACACAGAGGTTCTTACACCGTAAATACAAATACATTTGCATGTCGTTATATACGTTATTATAAAAATAAAAAAAAAAAATAAAAAATAAAAAAAAATTAAAAAAAAACTCCTGAGCATAACAACAATGAAAATAATTTCTGCATTGTTAAAAGCCAAGTAAACAAAGAGAATAAATTGCATACATCGGCACAAAGTTTTTATCAGGTGGAAGTCAATTAAACAAAAAATGAAGGTATGTGTGTATGAGAAGGTATATGAACCAGAACTTTGATTAGAAACTGATTTAAAACGATTTAGATTCCAGCCTTTACTTATATATATATATGTATATATATATATATATATATATATATGTATATGTATATACGTATGCCGTAACTACCCAACCGTTTATTACAAGAAAGCCACACACAAGAGAAGATATCCTAACTTAGTCTTTACGATTGTGACGATGGCGTATGCGGGGTAAAATTTCTAATTAAGAAAGGAAAAGCAGAGGAGCGTAAGTATATGCTTATTCTTAGGGCATAAATGCAGGCTTGTTCTTAGTACATACCAGGTGGGCCGAAGAGATCGTAGGCTAACATCGAAAAATTCTCTTTTTAGTTGCCTTCGAGAGCGATACAACGATTATAGCGATCATACAATTTTTCGATACCATTTTTATAGTATGATTTGTCTTTAGCCTCAAAATAGGCTTCCAGTTCCATGATGGAGCCATGTTGCATCCATTGTCACATATCGACACAAACATTCGGGTTTATTACGATTGAACAGCTCCAAACACTGCTTAGAATTATCAATTCGTTATTGTTTTTGGTCGATTGTGAGCTCGCGCGGCACCTATCTTGAACAGAGCTTTCGCATATCCAAATATTCATTCACGATATGTCCAACACGTTTCTTTTGATATCTTTAGTGTCTCAGCTATCTCAATCAACTTCACTTTACAGTTATCCGAAATTAATTTATGGACTTTTTTGATGTTTTAATCGATAACAGCGTGTATCGCTCTCGGTGCTCATTTCGCTTCGTTCAAATTTAGAAAAAACCACTTGTCTAGAATTGGTTTTCTTGGTGCAAAGTCCGAATAATGCTTATCAACCCAAGCCTTAGTTTGAATAGTGTTTTTTTTTTTTTTTTCATCAAAAAGAAATGCTTTATTTTGACACACGAAATTCTTTTTTATCCTTTTTTTCAAACTAACAAAAATTGCTTCACTAAAAATGCTATAATTCATATACTAATAGTGCAACAGCTGTCAAATTTATACACGTGTCTTTTGAAGTTTGTGGTTAATGAAAAATCATATGGATTTAATAATAGTAGTGCCATCTATGTGTCAGCCTATGAACTTTTTAGCAGCCCACCTGCTATATAGCTTCCTTGCTTAAGCAAGCATTTAAAAAAGCGTTCAATAAAATTGTATTAACGATAATTATAATCCATTGATAATCCATTATATACGATATTTATATTGATTAAAACGCGATAACAAGAAGACCTGCGATAACATAGTGCATTAACATCTAAGAACGTATTGAGTGCTATATTTATATCGATTAATGTGTGATACCGTAAGTGGCTTCATCTCTTAGAAGCGTAAGGCAACTAATTGATTAATGTACGATATTCTATTATGTACGATATTTAGATGGTTTAAAATGCGAATATACGATAATACAATACAATACAATATTCGCTAAATTTATATATATATGTCTACAATATACATTATTTTTTATACATGGTATATATTAGTTTGGGGAAAAAGAAATCCATTATTTTTATATGAACTTCAGGACTTTATTTAACATGCTTCGGATTGTCCGATTTGGGTCA
>KK351201.1:433837-446040 GCA_000671755.1 Glossina brevipalpis
TTTTTTTTTTTTTTTTTTTTTTTTTTTTTTTTTTTTTTTTTTTTTTTTTTTT
This sequence comes from Glossina brevipalpis, assembly GCA_000671755.1. Taxonomy (NCBI): domain Eukaryota; kingdom Metazoa; phylum Arthropoda; class Insecta; order Diptera; family Glossinidae; genus Glossina; species Glossina brevipalpis. The sequence continues at coordinate 433,890 of KK351201.1, forward strand.
TTTTTTTTTTTTTTTTTTTTATTGTGAAAGTTTTTATTGCTTTTTATAGATAAACACTACTGACTGATTATAAGTGAAGTGCTTTTCATTTACAATATTTAACTTAAATTGCACTAAATACATTTTGAAAGTGAACATTAAAAATATGTTCTTTGCAACTAAATGAATTAAAGCAAGTATTTATCGAATTTAGTACGCCAGAGCATAGAGTTAAGGGCATGATGTAATCTCTCATTATATAATTAAGAGCAAACTTATTAGTAAAGTGTACTAGAAAAAAGAAATATTTATACGAAGACAAATTTAAATGAAAATTAAAGAAAAAATTGTTAATAATTATAAGTTTATTTTTAAAACTTGTATAAATATTGTAAATTTTTTCGCAAAAATTTTTCTAAAAATAATCATTTTTATGCTCACTATCGAGGCATAGGAGTATATTCATTTTCTCATTTTGTTTGTGACATTGAGAAGGAAATTTCAAAAAATCCCCAAATTAAGAATCGATTTAAACATTTCGGTCTGTATGTCTGTCTGTGGTAATATTTTCTTGGCCCGCAAAAATGAAGATATCGACTACAAATTCGACAGAAATATTCAAAGTTTTTCATGTAGTCTGCAAAATAAGACAAATCGATCAAAGGACACGACTACAATGCAACTTAAACTGAGAGCAGGCTTTGTTTTCGAAAGCAAAAAAATAAAAAATAAATAAATTTTTTCGTTCGTTCATTACTTATAAATTATGGCAGATACATTTATAACAATTTCGACCTGTGCGGTACAAAAATGAAAGCAATCGACCAGGTCCCATCCTATACAATAGAATATTGAAATTTCAACTTTTTGTAAAAATGTTTGTAAAATCTTCAAAGAATCTTCAATAAAGTGATTTTTATCAAATTCAGAATTCAGTTTGCCATGCTTGTCTGTCCGTCTGTCCATTTAACTATATCTGCTTATCTGCACTGTGATGTCTGCAGCATAGATCGTAAAAATAAAGATATCTGGATGAAATTTAAGAAAAAGAACACAATGAAACCTCTTGCACGTAACAATTCTACCAAAAAAAAAAAGAAAAAAAAAAAAGAATTTTTCTATATTAGCCTACGAACTTTTCAGACCACCTGGTACCTTGATATTGAAAATAAATCAAGTCGATGAAAGGACACGCTTACAGTATAACATAAATGAAAAACATCTACGCTTTTTGCGTATTTTCCTTAATGCTCGTAAACTGCTAAAATTTCCATGGCACTCCCTAAAATTGGAAAAAATCTCCCGTGCCTACGTCATCTTATATAGTAAGTTTTTTTCAAGCTTTTTTCCAAGATAAAGGTAGCAGGTATAAAAGATTCAGTTATAGTCGAATATAATTTTTTTACTTATCATTATTAAAACCACATTTTCTTTTATTGAGTAAGAAACTTGTACAGTTAGTTTGTACGAAATTTAATTTTTTTTATTTTGATCTTTATATTTCACCACACTTATGGTAAAGTTTTTAGATGCCGATGCGTGAGATATTCAGGCCTTAAGGCGTCCTCCTAAATTCACACCTTCAAATACACCGATCGATTATTTTCTGAATCGATATATCCAGATTGATTAATACTTGGATACTGATCTAGGATATGTTTACTTTATGAGTTCTATGAGGCTTCTTTCTATATGTTGTAAGAGGTTTGACAAGACGTGTATACCATCAAATTTCGTGTTGAGGTAAAAAAAAATGCCGCTAATACACTATTACTTACAATCCATAAAAAACTATGCAAACAAAAAAAAAAGAATCAGCTTACAACACCTCGGCCACTATAATCAAAATAGAATAATTCTCAATTTGAAGTGAAAATTTATTTATAATTTACTATAAATATTTAGCAAAATCATCTAAAAAGTAATACAAGTTCGGATCAGACAATTGATAATTATTAATGTAATTAACAAATACGTAAGAGTGTGAAGTTATATTTAAATATAATTAGCAAAGTCACAAACCAAAACTGTTAACAGAGATCTTTTAAGCGACTAACAGAATCGTGTTAACCAAAGTCTTGGAAGGATTTATATCAGATAAAGTTAAATAAGCACTATTTTGGAACTTTTTTGAATGAATATGATAAACAAAACATCAATTTTTGTTAATTGGGTAAAATTTGATATAAAATATTTTCCAGCTACGTCAAATATGACATTCAAAACCCTTTCTAACAATGTATAGTTTATATCAAGTTGGTTTCAGAAAATGTTTTTAATGGATTTTGAAATAGGGCAAAATAACAGCAATATTTGGGAGGCCACAGTGGCGAAACCAATTACTGCGAAAAAACAGAACTAGTACTGGGTAATTCCTCGATGAATACCCTTTCCAACGATGTATAGCTTATATCAAATTGCTTTCGAAAATTTTTTTTATTGGCTTTTGAAGTCTTCTCTATATAGGGCAATATAAGAGCAATATTTGAGAGGCCACTGTGGCCAAATCAAGTACTGCGGGTATTCATCAAAGATTCATGTAGTACTAGTTCCGTTTTTTCGCAATACTTGGTTTGGCCACAATGGGCAATTAAACTTTCGCTTTTTGAATGTCATATTTGACATAGAGGAAAAACTTTTTTATATCAAATTTTACCCAATTAACAAAAATTGATTTTTTGTTTATCATATTCATTCAAAAAAAGTTCCTAAACAATGCTATTTTATTTATATTTGATATAAATCCTTCCAAGACTTTCGTTAACAGGATTCTATTAGTGGCTTAACAGATCTCTGATCACAGTTTTGGTTTGTGACTTTGCTAATTATATTTAAATATAGCTTAACACTGTTCAAATAATTGTTTCTTTTTTTTTTGCTATGAGGTCAATGGTTTGACTGAATCCACCCCAAAGCGACAATTTTAAATTAAGCGGAGGATCTTGTACGAGATCTTGCTAATAGTCGTACTTCTGTAAGATTTTTATCGATAAATAAAAAAAAATATGTTTACAATTAATTATAAAATATTCATATTTTATATGAGGAATAACATAAATAGATTACTTCACATAAAATTCCTATTTTACTTGTTGTTTAATTTATAGCTGAGCTAATAATTAACTGGAAAGCAATTAAGATGATTTTTTTTGGCATTAATGTCCCACGCATATGCTTGCATGCATAAAGCGCTAATTGATGCCGTCATTTCTGCGGTATTCTAAGTATTTTTTAAATAATTGTGGAAAATGTGGTTTTGCGGTAAAAAAAATTCGTAGATCTAAGTAAAGTGAAAACCACTGCAACAGCCTGCAAAAAACAAGCATTTTTTTGATAATTTTTTCGAGATAAAAGGTAACATGATAAAACGATAATATTTGAGGAGGTTAGCAAGCGTACATTTAGTTTAAAAAAAAAAAAAATTAATACTGAATAGTATTGAAAAAGCGCAACATCGGAAACATGCTGACAAAACTAATTATAAGGCAAAATACTTCGCAGCACGCAATGTAACTAATCTAAATTTGAATATATATGTATATATATTAAAAAAAAAAAAAAAAAAAAAAAAAAAAAAAAAAGTGCGTCTAATCTACGTTCCTAGATTTAGAGAAACACAGGTTGTCTTTTGAAAATATTGGGATTTTAAATGATTCGAATAAAAATATCTATTTTTCCGCCAATTTTTTTTTTTTTTTTTTTTATCAAAAAACCGAAATCCTTTTATTAATAAAAAGTGTTTGAATTAACTTATCAAAAATCTGGCCTTCATTCTAAAGATACTAAAAAAAATTCGAATAAAATAAATGAAAATTAAACGAATTAATTCGTACCGTTTTCAAAATTCATATTTTAAGGCAAACACGGTTCAAAAGTTAATATTTGTAATAGGCTGTTAAGTGATATTATAGATCTTCTATGATAAATCTTTTGATTGTTTCTGTCTCCTAGTTTTCCATGCTAACATCCTACAAAAAGCCTTTCCACCTTCAAATATTCCTTTTTATTCTCCTTTTTTGAAAACTTTTTGCCTAAAAGTGCCTGTTTTGCTGCATCTATCAAAAGCAGACTTGCAAATTTTACACTACACGTGAGGGAAAAGCATAAAGAAAACGCTTAGAAAATGTATATATATTATAAGGACCAAAGACGTGCCCTCGTTTTGATCCGCACTCTTCCTCCCTATATTTCTTGCTTTCTTTGAAATAAGAATTGTGCGGTTACTGCCATACGCAGTAACTCACAATGTGAAGACAATTACTTTCAAGGGGGGAAAACTCTGATAAATAGTGAAAGGCAACGCCAACTCTGAAGAGAAAAACCAAAATGGGGGGAGGGCAAACGAATCCTTTTCCCTTTTGATTATTGACCGGCGACGGGAACGGTCACACGTAGAATTCTTTGTCCGTAAAATATCCGAATGTTCGAAGGCTCTGAGGGGGGCCAAGCATTTTCCGTGTAGAATTATTTTAATAGACTTAGACAGAAGGAGGGGTTATATTGAAATATAGATTTTATATTATCGTTGTTAAATATTAAATAAAACTGTCTCGAATTTGAAGTAACTGAAACGAATGGTTTTACATTTCGGATATTACATAATATATTAGAAAATAGAACGCCTGGATCCGGCGATTGGACTCGAGGGAAAAGAATTAATATTTCCGAAAAGGAAATGTTTAGGAAATTCCCGTCTTCACAATATCTAATCAACTTCAAAAACCCAACCATACACTTTTAGTTACCTGTTAAAAGCGTGGAAAACTTTGGAATCGCTCCCAGCTTCTTATACACACTGTCATAGTCATCCCACTGAGGCTACACTGACTTGTTTTTGTTTTGTTTGGATATGCTTTAAAATATACATAAATACTCTCTAAAGACATTTGTTAATAGATTAAAGAAATTAGGAATCAACAGGCAAGACATTAGATTGTAACTTTTGAATAAGTATTTTTTGACGCAGCTGCGTTTATGGAAAAACCTCTAAATTTAAGGAAAAATATTTTTACGGATAATGAATGTTTTACCACATATTCGCAGCATCTTTTAAGCAGAATTTTTTTTTTTTTTTTTGGATATTCTATATATAACAGTTTTTTAGTGATTTTTCGCTTAATTAATTTGCTTTTTTCCGTTCTCATATATTTTTTTATTTACAATTGCTTTTGTAGTGATGCATTTCTTTTTGATTGATTTAGATTACGATTACGTTTCTTTCGTTATGATTCGTCACGAAACTTGAAAGTCAAATTTCTTTGCATTACGTATGACTTTCTTCTTAATTTTCGTCGCTATCATTTACTATGAATTAATAGAGCCATAATTAAGAGGATGACTGATATTCGTTTACTTTCTATAAACGAATTATATTACGGGTAAACAACAACACAGAATTAAAATTAAGTAAAAACAAAAATAATACAAAATATTCAAGTCATAAAATGAAATAAAATTAATTGTGATATTCAGTGTTTTTCAGAAAACACAAATGATAAAAAAAAACTGTCAAAATGTGATTTGTATCAAGACTTCATAAACGAAATATTTGATCAGAGACAAAGAGTTAAAAACTATTTCTATTAAAGAAAGAAGTCGGCGAATTGCTTTAGTGATGAAGGAGAAGAAGTGTTATTTTTATTTCTCACGTAAAATGCTGTAAAATTAAAAGCCATCAAACAATATAAACAACAAGTAAGAATTTTTTTATTTATTTTTATAATTTAATTTATGTAGTCAACAATTCACATTTCAGGTAAAGCTGCAAGAAACAAATGAATGAAACGAAGCCCATCGAAGCTCACTCTGACCTCTGTTCTGCCCAAAGATGACAAAATCTAAATAGATTGCAGTATAAACTAAGAAGCAAACTAAATGGAATGGGCTTGCCGAACAAAAAGTATAACGACGTGTGGGGGAAAGTGAGTTAAGGAAAATTTTATTAGTGTTTTATTTATATTTATTTCATTCACTGTATTCTTTTTAGATTTGGGCAAAGTAAGATAAGAAACATTTTATTAGCGTTTTATATGCACTTATTTCATGCACAGTATTCTTTATAGGTTTTGACAGACTTCAAATACAATGGGAAAAGAAAATTTAGTGACAAAAGATTGTACCAAAAAAACCAAAAAAAAAAAAAAAAAAACAGAAAGGAAGCGGAGAGATGCCATTGACTACCAACGAGGACAGAATTGTAGAGTAAGTGAATTTTGAGGTCGCATTCGTCGACTTACATTTATTTCACGATCCAATTAAAATTTTTGCTAACAATACATTGTCGTCTACAAGTAGAGCAGTTTTTGTTTTGTTTTGTTGTAATTGTTGTATTTATATTTTTAGAAGCCCTTGTATGACGGATTGCACGGCCAAGGATGATATATCAAGCATTTCAACGTAGAAACAGTAATAAATGTGTTTATTATTAGTTTTTATTTTTATTATTAATAATTATTATTTGGCAGGTGGTCATGGCTCAAAGGACGACGCAAATCTTCTTTTATGCTATTTATTATTCCAAATAACTTATAATTTATTATTCAAAATATGTTAACAAATAAAAAGTTCATTTGAATTTTCTAATTATACAGTACACCACTTGTGGTACAGGCTATACAAGGTTTGTGCGGACATACGTAACACTTAGGAGGGCTTTAGATAGATCCAATTTTCGTTATATCGATCGATTTGAAATCATTTTTTCAATCGCTTTAATCTTGCCTAGCTGTCTGTCTGTCTGTCTGTCTGTCTGTATCTCTGATATCGTAATTTTTGAGATATTTTGACTAAATTTTATATATTTTGTCTAAGTTTAATTAATCCTACCTGTCTATCTATATCTCTGATATTGCAATTTTTGAGCTGTCTTGACTAAATTTTGATTAATCCTCCCTGTCTATCTATCTGCCTGTATCTCTGATATCGTAATTTTTGATAATTTTTGATTAAAGTTGATAAATAGTTGGGAATTTCCCCTTAAGGTTAATATACCGCTTTATTTAAAAAGAGCCCTTATATTAAAAAGTATTAAAATGTTTACTATTTTTCAATAAAATGCGGTAAGATATAGCATTTTGGCATTTAAAATATATGCGAAAAATTTGAATCGGATTAGACTGTTTTTTTAAACCGCTTCCTTGTGAGAAGTATATGGTAAAAAGGTCTAATTTTTAATATTTTATAGTGAGAATGACTCCTAATAGTAATTTAACATAAGTATTAACTGCAATATATTTACTCTATTTTTTGAACCCATCTTATATAAAAGTTCTCATGAAACGTACCTGTTTACATGACAAAAAGTACTGAGATTTTATAATGAAAATTGCTCCTATAAATTAGTAGTAGACATAAAAGTAGAGATAAAAATATTAACTGCACCAAATTTAAGCCTCATAGCTTTATCATTTGGAATTCACCCTATATTAGGGTTCCTATAAGAAGTTAGCTTTTATAAGAGAACAAACTCTAGTTTTATATTACTTTATAACATAAATATTTCTAGAGCAAGATCTTTAATAAAAAAAAAAAAAAATTAAATTTGGTTAATTTGGAACCTATCAATTCATGCTTTATATCCGATTTCGTACGAGAGTTCCCCGCGAATGATTTTTGATGTTTTATCATCTAACGGTATTGTTTTGATGATAGTCTTCATTTATGTAAGCCGATATTTTTATTTTCGTTTGACGAGCCTCTCTTTTGTAAAGATTGTTATTTGTAATAATCTTCATTCGCTCTTTCTCTCTCTCTCTCTCTCTCTCTCTCTCTCTCTCTCTCTCTCTCTCTCTCAAAAGTGTGAATTTAAGCAACAGCAAAATAAATAATCTAGTTCATATACATATTAATTAACTTCATAGTTTATTAGTAGTAACGAATTGAAACCGGCACAACAACCTCGCAATAATGACGGCATATAGTAAAACTCTAATTGATAACAATACTGAGAATGATGAAGGCGGAGAATCAAAACAAAAAATCTCAGTGAATCAAGGAAGAGACTCATCTGAAATGTGCATATTATGTTTTAATATAACATATTATACAAAAACCACTCAATTCCTATTGAGTTGTGCGGGACTTTTTGTTTTTTATCTTACGTACGCTTATATGACAGAATTAATTTTCACAAGATCGGGTTTAGAATCAATTAGTTGGTTTTTAACTTTAATTCAATTCGGTTACTATACCTGTTTTGGTTTATTGGAAATTATTCTCAATGTATTACGTAATGGCGTGACTGCTTGGATACGTAAAATACCATTAAGAACGCATATGATATTAGCTGGTTTAACGTTGGGCACAATAGCTTTCTCTAATTCAAGTTTAAGATACTTAAATTTTCCTACTCAAGTTATTTTCAAATCCTGCAAATTAATACCAGTAATGTTAGGTAGCATTTTGATACAAAGGAAACCTTATGGAATTTTGGATTTTTTAGCCGCTATAACAATGTGTATCGGATTAATTTGGTTCATTTTGGTTGACTCTCATTTATCACCAAATTTTAATATAATTGGAGTGATGTATATATCATTGACATTACTTTGTGATGCAATAATTGGCAACGTACAGGAGAAAACTATGAATGATTATAAAGCACCAAGTCATGAAATCATCTTTTATTCTTATGGCTTAGGTTTTATTTATTTATTAATTGTTCTATTAATAACGGATAATTTTTTTAATGGATTAACTTTATCCCTTCAGGTATTTATGAAGATATTTATTGTTAAAGATATATTTTTTTGCTTTAATTTTTTTTTTTTTTTTTTTTTTTTTTTTAGAATCCTCATGAATGTTTTGGTTGTAATTTTCTCTTCAGTTTGTCCGGTTTTCTTGGTGTACATTTTATTCTAGCACTTGTAAGAAATACTGGAGCATCTGTAGCTGTTACTGTTACAACTGTACGAAAAGCGATCACAATGATCATTTCGTTTTTCTTCTTTAGCAAACCATTTACAATGCAGTAAGTAAATGTGCTTCAAAATTGAAATAAAAATTTCTCTAAACGCTCTTTGAATATTAATTTTTTTTATTTTAGATACATATGGTCCGGTCTTTTAGTAGTTATTGGAATTTATTTAAATGTATTTAGCAAAAAATACAAGGTTATCGTTAGTGATATGCAACAAAAAATCCAACGTCGTTTGTTTACTACTAAATTTTATATCAAGACCTCTGATCGTAAATCTTTATTGGAAATTTAATTTTAATCGAAACCATATATTTCGAAATAATAATAAAAATAATTATATATATATATTAAGGGATAAGGCTACTGTAACGGTCTTAAAAAAAAATTTGTGTTTACGATTTTTTTGTATGATAGGAAAGCTTATGAAAGAAAAAAAAATATTTGACGATCCTATTAGTATTAAAGAAAATTTATAATTTTATATTCGAATTCATAATTAAATCCAAAATTCCACTCTTTTACATTCTAGTCAAAAACAATAAAAGGTCTTGAATTGCTCTCAGCCTCATATCTAATCAATGGCTGCCTTATGAAAGCTACACTAAGGTGTTGTTGATTGGAATCGCTTCTAAATGAATATAACGACTTTCTAAAGCCATCAATTAGTGTTTTGGATAAGTTAGAAATCAGAAACAAAGTAAGGCAGCCGCAAATTCTTAATAGTATTTATGTGACCAAGGTAACGATGTTTTTTTTTTTTTTTCACATAACTTACATTAAGTCATAAAGACATTTTTTTCTTGGAAAACTTACCAAGTTTTCATCTCTTGAGGTGGGGAAAACTCTATAAATTTTTGAGATAAAAAATTTTTGTGATTCTAATGGTTACTTTAGAAGAACTTCTCGAGTAGAAGGATAAAAACTCATTACGAGAAAAATATGGTTTTTGTACAATCTTTACTGAAAACAACGCAATATAAACCATATGTTCAACTATTTATATGTATGCACTACTAAAAACACTCATTACCACCTATCTTTTCGTATAGGCCTGTTACATAGAATTTACTGAAGCAACGCAATACAAACCATATGTTCATCTATATATACACACGTACAACTAACCCACCGAACTGATTATTGCGTACCTTTTACGTAACTTTCGTTCGCACTGTAATTTTAAAATCAAAGTTTTTTACATTACGTATGACTTTCGTTGTAGGTAGGAATACAGATAATTTGTGAGAAGTTGTTTCGTTTATTCGCATATTCTATGCTTTTTCAAAGCTCGTTGTTTTGTATAATATAATATTTGATTTAGATGAAATGAAGTTTTAATTGTTTGTTATAGTGATTTGTGTGTATACAGCAATGTAATGTTGGTCTAATCTGTTACTTAGTAGTCGCTTCCATTTAGCAAGTGTTGTTTTAGATTTCACCTAATCTCGAAGAAGCGCTTATAGATCATTTGTCAGGCGTATGGTTTGTTTGTCTTTACGATTCATAACATATTTGAACCTTTGCACTTTTGATTTTCTTTTCGTTGTAGAAGATTTTAAATTGCTGAAGGGAGTTCTACAAAAAATACTTTGGATAAAGGTGCTTTTGTTGCACAAGGTATTGATCAAAAATTTTGTTGAATCTTTCTCCAACTATCATTATTTGACTATTATGTTATCTAAAATTTGGGTGGAACGCTTACACCCACATATCTCGCTCGCTCTCACTCTCTCTCGCTCTGTACATCTCTCTCTCATTCTCTCTTTATCTCTCTCTCTCTCTCTATCTCTCACTCTCTCGTGCTCTCTCTTTTCTCTCTCTCTCACTCTCTCACTCTCTCGTGCTCTCTCTTTTTTTCTCTCTCTCTCACTCTCTCACTCTCTCGTGCTCTCTCATTCTCTCTCTCTCTCTCTCTCTCTCTCTCTCTCTCTCTCTCTCTATCTCTCACTCTCTCATTCTCTCTCTATCTCTCACTCTCTCATTCTCTCTCTATCTATTTCTCATTCTCTCTCTCTCTCTCTCTCTCTCTCTCTATCTCTCACTCTCTCGTGCTCTCTCTTTTCTCTCTCTCACTCTCTCGTGCTCTCTCTTTTTTTTCTCTCTCTCTCTCTCTCACTCATTCTCTCTCTCTCCCTCTCATTCCCTTTCTCTAACTATTTTGTTTCCTGCCGTTATTCGATAACTTGTCCCCTTTGTCCATTGAGACTTAAGCGAGCTCTTTGTATGATCATTCTAATCGCAGTGAAGTGTATATCCCCGTACAAATCCTTATTTGGTTACCTGATTTTCACGCCACGTCTCTTGTCGCTTAAATACTTTTAAGCTCAGTGTATTATTTGAGTTGAATTGTTATTTCATCCTTTGCTTATCTAACTATTTTATTGTTTCATAAGTCTGAACATCGGTCGTTTATTCTTTAAATTTGAACTAAATATTTATTCCAATCGTTTCCTTCTCCTGAGCTCGAGAGGAAATTTTTGTACGAACGCCAATTGCTGATTAACTATTTTGTTCGCTAAAACCTAATGTAATAACTTATGCCGATACTATCCAATGTCATTCTATCCGTCTATTCTTTCTCTTAGTTCTCTAGCGGAACATATATCCATTTTGATGTACCACTTTGGCAGTGGGCGACCGAAAACTTTGTAGCGCTTATTCTAATACTCTTAACTATTCGGTACGCTGTGATTTTGAACGAAAAACATACCGTTGATCAGAGTACTTTTCTATTCTCTCTGGTTAGAGAGGGATATTTACTCTCATATCGTTCTATATCTAACTATCGGAATACCTGATTATTCTCCCCATTGATAATGTACAGTAACATCGATCTTAACGTTCATTATTGACTAAGTATCTTAGCTATACTGATGTCTTCCGTACTTAATAATTTTCTTGCTTTTTATAACTTGAAAGGAACGTCTATCATAATGTCTGTTCCTATTCGACTATATGGTCCTTCGAAGATATGTCTGCTTAAACATTCGTTACTTTTATATAAAGTAAAACTTAATTAATAAAAAAGATTAATTTACATATAAATATTTCCATATCATAGAAGAACTTGTTAATATATTTTTTTTTTAATATAATAACGTGCTCGCTATATGCATTGCAAGGAACAATCCAATAACAAAAATGTAAACTAAGTATATAACAAAGAGTGGATGTTAAAAAATAAAAAAAAAAAAAAAAAAAAAAAAAGGAAAAGTAAAAGTAAAAAAAAAAAGAATGAAATTCAATTTAATTATT
>KK351202.1:0-63007 GCA_000671755.1 Glossina brevipalpis
GGGAAGTGGATCTTGAGTCGAGTTCTATGTGGAGGTTGGACTGAATTCTACGTTTAGACAAGATTAGTAGTTCTTGTTTGTAATATAATGAAATCAAAATAGAAATGAAGAAGGGCTTGTGTTAGTAACTGTAAGAAATGCAATGGTTTATTAGAAACCGACGTTGCTGGAGATATTAGATGAAAGAGAAGCATAGTTGAAAAGGGGAGAGAATAGAATGGGTAGAGAATTAGATAAGAAGTGGAAGGATAAAGTGATATGCAATGCACAGGTGTTCAGCGGGGATAGCTCATAGACGTTCTCCCATATCCATACTACTACCCGGAAAGGATCAATTTTGATGAGCAAAACAAAAAAAAAAAAGGTCTTTTTTTCTGCGGACCAAAATTCCTGTCGACGTTCTCCCATATCTATACTACTGACGAATACAGAATGAGAGAATTGAAAAGGATAGTAATACAATAAGTAGCAAATAATATCTTTGGCAAGAAGAAAATTTTCTAAAGTTCACTATACCACAATTAATTTTCCACAGATTTCCAAACGGGTATTTCTCACTTCTAAAAAAATTTCTTAACAAAATAGCAAAAAATATCCTTTCCATTATTGGTTTGGCCCGTACATGTGCCATATATTGAATAGAAATAGACTGTCATAATGGTCCTTTAGAAAACATTTGTCCACAAAAAAACGGCAACAAACGCATATTTTCAAATTTGTTCCAAAAAAGCAGAAACGCTTCACAAATTCTCAGAAACATATGTAGCATATGCGAGAAGATCTTAATCGAAAGCCTATATCAAAAGTCGAAAATCAATAGAAGTAGTCGATTTTATTCCATTGAACACATTTTGATGTTCAACTGGAGAGCCCCTTTTGTTATCTTTCAGATCAAGCTTTCAAGTGATTCTTACGTACCATAACCTCAATCTTGGATACAACAAAGTGACCAAGGGTTCTTCATTAAGAAGCAGTACTTTTTTAATATCCACACTATATACATCACGCTGTTCTGCTCTTTCTAATTTTATAGTTTTTCTTTTTGGTTGTGGAAGAGACAGAAATAACAAGGAAAGTATACAAACGTCTTCCGCATGATGTACATGGGAAAGAAAAAAAATAGACGATATTGCAGTGTTGCAAAGGTTATAAACAACGAAAGGCCTTTTCAAGGCTATTAAAAATTTCTAACCGTTTTACTGTAACGAGAAGAAGTCCATGTTTGGCTTAGATTGGACATTCCGATAGTGATGATATTTGAGAAAATATTTAAGACGATTTTGTATATTTTGTTGTATATTCCTAGCGCTTGGGTAACTTATATTTTAAGAAAGACGCAACAAAAATGTGCCAAAACCATTACCTCTGCGTTATCCCAGTTATAAACGTTAAGGTGGCGTGATTTAACGACGAAAAGGAATTTAAAGCCTAACTATAGATGCCAAGCAAAGGGTTCTCGATTAACGTAGGATGAAGGCTCTGTGGGTATGAAGATTTTCCTTTTACGAAAATAGCAATATCTCTTCTCAATGTTCTATAGTGCAAATGGATCATAATTATACTACTTTGTCCATGACTTTCCAGATGCGTATAGTCCAAGAAATAAGATGTTTAGAAGGACCTTTCTGGTTGTATACAGCATGTCCAAAAGTCTTGTAAGTGTTGCTCATAAATAGTAAATTTACGGAAATTTTGTGAAATTAATTGAGTGCCTGTATTCGTCTAGAACAGTTGTGAAGAGGTAAAAGCAACATCCTTTACTACAATCACTCGTTTTAAATGAAAAATCCCCCACAATGTGGACTGCCGCATAGTTTGAGGGACATCGGCTATCGTTCACTGCGAAAAAGTCTACTCTTAGGTGAAACGTAGACTTAAGTTCGAATAGTAGGTATCCACGTAAAACCCATAGCAAGGATTCATTTGACATAGCAGTTGTTTTGGATTGAATATTTTTCACCTGTTCTAAAAGGTTCAAGAATTTATTAAGCTAATGAAAAAAAATTTTATTTTGAAAAATTCAATTAGTTTTAACTTGCGACTTCACTCGAAAGATCGATCTTGCGAACTACGCAAAGAATTCGATTCTGCCTAAAATGTTTTAGAAATGAATATGACAATATTCGCAAAGACGACAAAAAAATTATTAAAAAAGCTTCACGTTCATTTAAATTAATAAAATCAAATGAATTTAATGCTTATGGTACCTACAGGTTTTCATATGCAAAGTAAAGTTCAAAACGTTGGTATTTTGCCTCGATTTTTATTTACATTCTTTCGTGATATTTAATCCATTTAGATATTTAGGTCAAAATTCTTATCTCATCTAAAATCGTTAATATCTTAGCAAAATTGAAATACTTTTATATTTTATTTATGTCAATAATATAAAGTAGCAAGTATTCCATAAATAAGTGATAGCCAATCAATATATAAAGTTGCTTGTGCCGAATGTCCTCCGTTACACATTTCTATTGCTTCGTTTAATAGCAACGGATGGTTTTCTATAAAACCTAGAAAGAAATCATTATTAATACATTCCATTTAAAGCAGATTAATATATCTAACCGTCATAGGGTGAGGAAGCAGTAAAAGTTCCTTCTTTTAGAACTTGTAATTCCTCATTATGGATCACACTATAGATCCAGGTTAGATGATTTTCCAGGTTGGTATAATAGTTTCGTACAACTTTCTGTGAACAATTCAGATCGTTTGCATTGGGCAGTGGCAAAATTGTTGATAGCAGACCAACTAAATGATTTTTACATAATAACCCTGTGCCACGGTCAACGTTATTACGAGCGAAGTCATCGAAAGCCTAAACATTTTTTTTAAACGATTAATCCCACTTAAGCCGATTGTATTAGTGATCAACAGTTTACGCAAAATTTCATAAAGGCGACTCTACTAACTAACTAACTTTCAATCAGTCCATTTTTTTTTTTTTTGCCTTAGTGCGTATAGCCTTTCAGGACATTTTTATTAATTCATATGCGCAAGATAACTTTCTTTATCCTTTCATCAATCCCCACAGTTTTCGATCTTATTGGTTGCATTTTTATTTTGTACACTTCGAATATTCTCACAATGGCTGTAAACGTTGTGTTCACGACGAAATGCGGAAATACTGATAACTTGCAAAAAAAAAACTAAAGCGAATATTGTTACATAAACCGAAAAACAAGCAAATATATTATAGTCGGGAAAGACCGATTGTTAACCGACCGAAGTCGCCTTGATTTATTTCCGTGGTAAAAGGTTAAATGTCTCTATGGTGGAAGCGGTTCTGTCATTATCAGTGGAAAAAATTAATTATGCAGATGAATTTAAAAGTAGCGACCACTGCAGAGTTAAGAGAGGAAAAGTTAATTTCCGAAACATTTTCACAGGAACATTAAAGCAAAAATTAGCACACAGTTCTTAAATTTTACGCTTCTAGTTTGTATTCGCTTTTAATTTTATATATAATGGGAAATGGCACTGGCCAAACAATACGTTAAAAGGAAGATACGATAGAAAGATCATTTGGAAATAAGTTGACTTTCGATCGTACATGTTCATCGAATGTGGATGCTTAGATTACTACTCATAAACTGCAGAATAAAAATGTTCAGGATATTCCATAAAAATAGGCAAAATCTGCCACGACTATCCAATATTATAAACTGTCGAAATGTAGTTTTTTTCGACTGTTTTTTTAAGATGAAGATGGAAGGTATAAGACATAATTTTCTCATTTGGTAATCTGCCTGCATATCTGCCACAAAAAAAAATAATATTAAGGTTGTCCCTCTCACTACACCCTACACTGAATTTCAGTTGATATCGTCTTACTATATTTTCAAAATGTACTAAATTGGACTTCGCGCAATTAGCAGAAATCTGAAAATAACAATTTTTCTCTGAATATATTGTTGCTTGCATGATTACTTTTCGTAGGAAAGTTTATATTATGGGGCATTGGACAAATTGGTTCATTCGATCCAAATTTTTCACATCCGCGTAAAATATTCAACGGTTTTTGTCGAGAAATTTTGAAAATTGATTTTTTTTCTTCGTTTAAATGGGGCGTTTTAATAAAGTTTATTCTTGAGATAAAACACATGCGCTTATCAAAATTGTTCAGGATAGATTGAGTAATGAATTACAAATTCAGAAAATAATTCGCACAGATCGGTACTTAGAAAGTTAGGTCTACATTAAGTCCTTTTGAGTGTAGGGTATAAAAAGTAAGCGCCTCTATGAAAAATTTCGTAAGAACTCGCTTAAGATAGCTTTGGAAAAAGTTGGTGGAAATTAAATTAACTTTTTTACTAGAGACTTACTGCGCAATGGAATCCGCATGGCAGCACATAAAATGAGCAAATATCGTTTTCTCGCGTCAGGGGATACTGGGACCTATCCTGACACTCAGCATTAGATAAAAATTCCAATTGTTCCGTTCGTGTATAACTTAGAATATTGTTCAATGTCTAAAAATTAAATTTCAAAAAGTTTAAAACATAAATCAAACACATTAAATTGTATATTGTTTTTTAAGGATTAGACGTCAGGAGCAGGACTTTTTTTCATTTCAAAACATGCCCATAGTAAAATATCCTCAACTCTCTTTGTCTTTCCTTCTCCCCCACTTAGAATCCTTTGTAATCATCATCGTACTGGCCTATCATCATAGCAAAATACTTTCCAATATTTACATACTATGAGGCATAGGTATCAATGATCAATCCAAACTAAATATAACTTTTTTATCTTTAACTAGTCTACTTTTTTCAAAAAATATTTTGTTTTTTGTTGACATTTTCGTTAGTCATATAGAAATTAAGATTTTTAAAATTCTTTAGTTTTAGTTGTTATATTTTTTTTTTCTTTAAATTTGCATCAGTTCCACCGCATACAGCACAGTATTTCAATTTAAAGATCATTCGTAAGATTTTTCGTAAATTATTTTTTTTTTAATATTTAAGTATAAACTTATTATTTTCCTATAAAATTATTATAATTATTGTCGAAGAGAGTGTTTTCTTAATGGTTTTCCATCTTAATCAGTATTTTGAACGAATTGTAGACAACCACGAACTTGATATGTAAAATTAATTCAATAATATACACGTATAGCCCAACTTTCGATTTCACTGTACTTTAAAATCACGTCAATTGAATCTCAGCCGGGATATTAAATTTACAGAACAGCTAGTAGTGATGGAATAGTTTTCATATGCATATTGAGTCTACAGTTGTTAATAGATGTGAAGACAAGATGGTAATTGGTAAAAAGAAGCTACTACATACGTTATTATATTTTTACTAATTTAGGAATTTCAGGAAAATTATGCTTTGCAGCGATACGCTTCCAATGCTTATTGAAAATATACTAAATACTCATTTGACTCCGTCTAAAGCTACTTGGTTGTCCTGAGAATAAAATCTCATGGATTTATTTGTAAAGTTTGATGGGTTGCTTTCGGATCGTATACATAGATTCAAGTCTCATCTCCGGCAGTAATGCGTTTAATGACATTCTGGTAATTGGAAATAATTATTTTACAAGCATTGTAAAAATTTAAAACTTCATTTTACAAAAACTCGATCTACTCTCTAACAAATGAATTGAAATTGCTAGGAAATTCAACAAAGATGTCAAAAAGAGTATTACCAGTCCATAAAAAAAAATTATTTCACCATTTCGAAGTACACATAAATTTTAAATGAAATATTCACCATATTTTTGTTCTATCCTTCAATATTATATTTTCCTTTTTCACTTACGTTTCTGAAGTAAAAATTTACTAAACAAGGTTTATCAACATTGTCGATATCATCCAAAATTACCCACTTAAGATCATTACGTAAACCCAATGGTAAGTTGCTATTTAATCGCAAAATAGCTAAATCATTATCATGAGTAGTAGCATTAAATGATTTGGCTATAATTATATCTAGCACATGAACTGTAAGTTCACTAGCAAATTCGCTAGTAGTACCGGCGATAACACTAATTTTATTGGCTTGAAATGGTTCGGCCGCGCTTTCAACTGTAGTTTGATAATGAATGCAAGAAGCTGTCGTTAAAATGAGTCTGCATTGTATTATCACACCATTACATATGAGTACCGGCGGTCCATTTTGATTAAGACTCAAATAAATGGATACTTGATACGGCGGTTGTTTGTAAAGGTAAACCTTTGGAAAAAAAACGATTACACAAATTAAAAAAAAATATCTGAACTTTTTCATCTCATCGATTTAAAAAAAAAAAGGAAAAAAGCACCGAAAAAATTTGCCTGAAGCCACGCACGGTTTATATGAATTTACAAAATTAAATGAAACGCTTCAAAGTTTTCCTTGGTATTCAGAGTGAACTGCAACAATAAATCTTAATATATTCTTATCGTTTTTCAACTGTAAGATAAAGTCATGTCATGTCAACCAAAGATTTGATTTGTACGACATGTATACGTTAACATTGTATAACATTTTAATATCAGTCGCACGCTACTTTAACTCTACTTTGTTGCATACTTTGAAGAATTAACTGGAAAGCTATTTTTTAAATTGGAATTAACATCGAAAACATTAAACGAAATATAATGTATAAATAAAAAGTTAATTATTTTTTCCAAGTTTTTTTCAAAAATTTTAATTAATCTTAACATGACGAATTTGTTTAGTCAATCGAACAACTTCAGCGAAATAATTCTTTATATTGTGTTGTATGATTCGATATATAACACAAATTTGAATTTAAAAAAAACTTTCTAACATTTGCCAAATTTCAATTGATAAATGGTATTTAATGGCTAATATACTAACTTCCATTAGGAGGGATATTTTCTTTTTTTATTTATAAGGTGTTGGTTATTGTGGAACACATTTAGATTCTATACATAACAATCGCTTTACTTTGAGAGATTAAAAACTTATACTCCCAGAAATGTATGGGTTCCTCTACATATCGTTACAGCCAAAAGAATTCATTACAATAAGTTGTCTTCGTGATCATACAAAATTCGGGTTTTAGGCGCTCCAAAAATTGCTTCTATAGCCATACCTTGTCTTTTCATTGATTATATTAGAAACATAATATAAGCTTTCATATTTTCAGAAATTCTCTCACAAATTCGGAATATAATACTTTCAGAAAGACGTGAAAGTCTATATGGCTTTCCAAAAATTACAAGAATCTGAAAAAAATTATAGATTTTTTTTTTTTATGGAATCATCTTCCGAAAATCGGCTAAGAAAAAATTAATGTCACGAATTTCTCAACATTTTCCTCAAATATGTCTTAACCTAAAAACAGAATGAGACCGCGCTTATATCCACATGCCTGGGGAACAAATTAGAACAAGCAGAATGTGCGGCTTCATTGTGTTCGTATACTTCGATATTACTTCTCAGATGTTTAAATTTGTGAGAATATAAACGTGGTCTCATTGTGTTTTCAACCGACTTACTCTGACTTCTTTCCGTTTTTAAGCTTGCAAGGATGATTAAACAAATAAGTTGGTAAGATCAAGGCGAAATTGTCAAAGAAGCTTAAGACGAAGCCGAAAGATGTATATTCATAGCCGAATTTGCATGTTTCTACAAACTTTCACCTAAACCTTCAAGCCAAATAAGAGTCTGAAATGAATAAGAACTCCATCTACTAATTATTGTTTAAAATGGTGCCTTTTGTGCGACACAAAGATTATCTAATGTCAACCTTGATTTAGCTGCCAGCATTTTAACCAAGTTCATCTAATGTTGAATAGAGGTGAATAATATTCAATTAATTGGATGTTTGTTTTTATCACAACTTTTTTTCTTCTGAGGAAAGAATAACTGTATCACTTTTTTCGCCGGAATATAGTTTTTATTGTTATTGTTTATTATTTTTTTTCTGGAATAATTGCATGGAATTATCTAACATTCGAGATAATGATCAAGGGCTTGGAACTTTAATGGATTTTCCCTCGACCCATATACACGCTTAATTAATTTATTACCAGATAAATAATTAAGATTACGTGAATACCTTATTAGAAAATTAGAAATTCTTGTTAGATTTAGATTTTTAAGAGTGAAAAAATATTTTTTTTTATTTCAAAAGCGTTCTCTAGGTCTTTGAAAAACAATACCTATGAATATTTCAATACAAATACCGCTTCATCTTTAGTAGATAAAGTAGTTTTTAAGAGTACGTGATAAACTTTCAGCGGTATATAATTTCAAACATATTTGTAAAGAATGTTTATTAGCTGCTTTCTCGATTACCAAATTTTTGTCATCGTATAAAACTGTACGTAGGTCAAATAAGCTCGCAGCATCTTGAGGACTATTTAAATGACTTTTTTTAGCAGTGTTGTCTCCATAAACAATTTCATTTTGTTCCTTGTTATCGCTATTGTCAGAATTGTTGATTAATTTCGAAGTTTTCGGCTCTACATTTTCTTGAGGAACAATACTCTTGTAAATATCCATTAGTAGAAGAGTAGGATATTCATAAAAATAATGATCCGGATATATTGTCCTCAAATAGTGACTTATACATTTGCCTAGCAGTACTTCAGGTATATAGTGATTATATAATAGAAACAGATTTGCCATCAATATACGTAAATGACCGAACCAAAGCCTTACAGAATCCAAAGAATTTCTGACAAAATCTGTAGCATGTTTTCTAAGAAGAAAAAGAGAAAACACAAATAATGATTTATTAATTTTTATAAAATATTGTCATCATAAAAAAATAATTGAAAGAGCTACCTCTTAAGGGGGTAATGTATATCAATAATCAATAAATTATATTGAATCCATTAAAATCAAAGCGATTTAAGATAAAGGTTAACATTTTTCTTCGCTTTACACCTTTAACTTCCTTTAGCAAAACACGATCCTATTGCGCCTTTCTTTTTGTGAATTTCAGAATTAATATTAATTAATTATATTATATTATTAATTCCAGTGAAGAAAACAAAACAAGTGGAAAATATGTTAAAGAAGAAATTGTCATAAACGTATGTAGAAAGTAAAACGACTTTCGAAGGCAGACTATCTCGAAACAGATAATTGGTCAACGTTCAGATCAATATTAGTGGCATTAGTAACTGGCCGAACAAGACATTGAAGATCGAAAGTTTCGCAACAACTTTTCACATAATACTTTCACTGTAAACTTTATTTTACAGAATTTCTTTTTCGCAAACCATTTTTGTTTGAAGACTGACTAAACATAGCGACAAGCGTTCTAAAGATGGAAAATAATGCGTACGTCCTTTTGTTAACAATTCCAAAATCAAAACCTTTAAATCTTTCTTTTTTTTTGCAAATAACTCATATCTTTTTAAGAATGGGGTAAATGCAGCGAAACAACGTTGCTTTTTTTTGTCCCGTCGTGACCCATAGTTAAACATTTTTCTGTGTACAAGTAAATCAAAGAATGAGTATCCTCTTTCTTGTGCTATATTCCAAGTTTTCACGACGAATACGAAGCTTGTTAATTTCTCCTCCTATTTCGTCTTTATGCTGAAGAATTTGGCAGCATCATATTTTTTAATAGATGGACATAAATCTTATCAACGAGATGTTTGAATTCAAAAGAGGAATCAAAAGACATACCTGCATAGCAAAATTAGTTGAGAATTTTTTAACCAATTTGTGTTTAAAGTGTTCTCTCAAGCATTTTTACTTTGTTTACAAACGATCGATCTAATGTGGACTTGTCGGTGACGTGCACAAACACTTAAAAATAAATTCAGTGTTAAAAGTCGCTAATATATAAACTTACATTTGTTGCAGTTGCTTGATGTGTTCAGTTTCAAAATTTTGCTCAAATGTCGTCGATATCTCTCGTATTCCCACCAGCAAATGTCGTAAACCTACCAGAAACGTTAGACGAGTTTTCTCGGTAAATGTTCTGAAATTTTTAAATTAAAATATTTACATATATAAAATATATTTTAAATAACAATAAGATCTTACTGATTATTTATTTTAATTTCCATCACATTTGGCAGCAAGTATTCAATGGACTGGGCAAATTCGGCAACTCCTTTGAAAAACCACTTTATATCATCTACTAACACAGTGTATCTGTCGGTAACTATTCTACATGTTTGGAAATTAAAACACATCCAGGCATAAAACTGAATTACGAGAAGAAATGCAAAAATCATTACCTTTCTGGTTTATTGGAAAGGCTTTTTTTTGCAGTTGTGGAACAAAGAACATTCGTTAGATAACATATGAAAATTAAGTAAATTATTACAGAAAACTTATGTCCTACGTTAATCATGACGTTATTGCTCGGTTAATAGTCTGTTAACAACTAAATGTTTAAAAGAAGCCTTGCACGCCATTTGCCTGACCTGTTTTTGACGAGTGTTAATGTCTGTTCTTACCTGTTACGAAGGTCAGGTCTCCCATTATCTAAATGGGATAGATATATGTAGATGTAGAAAATAGATATTAACAAAGCAGACCATAATTACGTGTTGTCTGTCCTGTAAATATCTTCTTCATTTCTTTTGCTCTAGAAAATCATAAATCAAACAAATCTGTGGAAATGTTATTTTGCGTTTTGGTTATATTATTACTAAACTTTCAATCTTAAAATTTTTTTTAATTTCGGTTATTTTAGTTATAAAAGAGAACTTTTGTGTTAACCTAGAAACAAACAAAGAGTTTACTAATTGAAAACACCTTTCATCGCCGCTTACGGTATACATAAATACAACACATTTTTAATAAATTTTCACGACAATCGAATAATGATGATGATGGACTAGATTAGGTAACATGTATACCGCTAACATGTATTCTTTATGCGGCTTAAATGAATAAAATTAGGGACAACTTCTGCCACCCACTCTGGTAAGATTTCGGTTACTTGACGTAGAAAATTGCGTTCTGTCAAAACGACTTCTGTGTATATAATATATTCAGGACGATGTTTCCCATGAAATATGCTAGAAGGATGAATTTTGGCACGTTGTCGACCGGTTACGGTCATGTAAAAGTGATCACGTTGCAGTTCGGCAATATTATCAAATAAACCTGTCAGTAAACATTTACGTACTTGATCGTAGTTCTCACCGCAACTGTTGATTTGCAGATGTAAACGTTCAACAATTTCCAACAATTGCTTGCGCACCTCACGAGCATAAAGCAAATTCCTAGTATTAAGAAAATTATCATGACACCATAGCTAGAAAGAAATTAATTCTACTTTGAATAAAAAAGAAAAATTAACTGAATTTGTATAGTTACCTTGACTTTTTCAATCTTTTGAAAAGCACTAAATACATTTAGTAAAGTAAGGTGGTCGCCGTGTTTCGAATGAAATTTTGCATGAGCAAGAGCTGCCTGTTCACGCTTCTCGTTACTCGTAACGAAAATATTTTCCCCCGAAAGTACTGCTACTAAATGAAGCATTTCCTCCATGCATCCGAATTGTGGTGCGGAGAGTAACAATTTACTGTATTGCGGATCTAAAGGAAGTTGAGCCATTTGTCGACCCAGTGGCGTAAGTTCTGGCGTATCGGAGGCATTTCGTATAGCGCCTAAAGACTCTAGTTTACGGTAAGCTATTTCAATTGCTTCGGGAGAAGGACGATCGAGAAAATCGAAATTTCGGCAATCAATACCAAGAGCAAATAATTGGAGAACTGTAGAACAAATGTTGCTGCGCAGAATTTCAGGTTTTGGCATTTTTTCGAAAGCGTTCATTTCCTGTTGCGTGTACGTGCGATAGCAAACGCCTGGAGCGTCGCGTCCTGCACGACCGCAACGTTGCCATGCCTGAGCCTGCGAAATGCGTACAGCACGCAAAACATCCAAACCTGTACTAGGCGTATATATCCGTCGTTTTACATAACCAGCATCTATTACACATCGAATTCCAGGAATTGTTACTGAAGTTTCTGCTATATTTGTTGCCAAAACAATTTTACGAGCATTAGCAGGAGCAGGCAGAAAGCATTCCAACTGCTTGTTTTGGGCTAGTTGAGCATACAAAGGGAAAACTCGCACTCCAAAAAGGCTGACGAGATTACACTAAAAAAGGCAAAAAAAGAAAAAACACAAGTCTTTAATAAAGTCATTCATGGTGATGATAATGTTCAGGAGGAGCGTATAAAATTTAAATTTTACGTAGACGAAAGCAAATAAGAGGCACACAGCAATTGTAATAATTTGACACAATATTATTCGATGCTGATCAAATTAGGGCATAATGGACTCATCCATGAACTCGATGAATATATAGATTCAATACTGACTAAACAGTTATAGCGATAAGTTTATGAAATCGTAAAGAAATTATGATTCGATTTTCATTAGACATTATTTACGTGGTCCATGAATACAGCATTTAGTATGCTTATATGGTAACAACGTCACAAATGTTGCGACGCATGAAAGTTTAGTAGAGCTTGCCAGAAGCCATGGACCACAAATTAAACTGAAATTTTTTTAGGAAATGTTTCAGAAATCTGTCTAGAGGCGAATTAGACAAAATTAGAGCTTACCTTTGCTATTTGACGTATTTGATGAGCCAGAGCTTCAATTTCCTCTTGACCTGTTAGAAATATTAAAACATCGTAACTGAAAGACGATAACTTTTTAATTTAAAACAAACCTATTGCAAATTGATGTACAACAAAAAAAAACTTACTTAACTGGAGTGTTGCGATGTATGTCAAATAATGTTACTAGAGCTGCATGCAAATAATCCGTTTGCGGTGCTAAAGTATGCATTACCCGTACTGGATGTGTTCGTCCTTCCAAATACATACCACGTACACCGAAATATTCACCGAAGTGATCAATGTCCATAGTTGCTGATGTAATAATTAGTTTCAATGGTGTCAAACTTCTCAATCGGCGCTCTTGTTGAGCTTCCTTCACCACTCCGAACAACACATCTGTGCTTACGGTGCGTTCATGAGCTTCATCTAACATAATGACTGAATAATTTCGCAACATACGGTCTGCCAAAGCTTCTCGTAATAGAAACCCATCAGTCATAAAACGTATACGTGTCTTTGGTGAGGTGCAATCTTCGAAACGAACGGTGTAGCCAACGAGTTCACCCAATTGGCAATGTTGCTCTTGTGCAACGCGTCTCGATACGGTTATAGCAGCTACTCGTCGCGGCTGGGTAATAGCAATTACACCTTTGTTACCGTACCCTCCTGCCAGCAGAAACTGAGGTATTTGCGTAGTCTTTCCTGATCCTGTTTCACCCATAATTAATAAAGTGTCCGATTTGTAGACTTCTTGCATTAAACTTTTCCTGACCCGGGCTACTGGCAACGCTTGACGTTGCTCTTCAATTTGGATTTTCGGAGATAACTTGATGAATAACGGCTTCTGGATATGATTTTGCGTTTCTTTGTTCTGTGTAAGCGTCGAACAGTCTGTGCGATTGTTATTCTTAAAGTTGCATTCGATTTTTGCTATTTTTGCACCATCGTTCTCAAATCCGGTATTCTGTAGTTTCCTTTTAACTGGAAACATATATGTGCCGCTCAATCTTAATGATGATTTATCGGTTAACGCGTACTTCGATTCCATTATTGTTTAGGAACTATACAATAAAAATATATTTAAAAAATAATTACGACTACAAGTTAAAGGAGGAAAAAAACCTGCACGTGAAGAAAACTAAAAACATAAAAAAGTGTGGTCAACTCTCGATTTGAAGATTGTTGACTTCTAAACTGCTAAAAATAGCAAATGCTCACAGTAATATTTCTATGTTTCATTCCATTTTGATAACCTTAAACACAAAATGGCAGAACTGAAACGATCAGACGATGAGTGTGTACTAATTTGGGTACTTTTTAAAATTTTATGATCAAAAAATTAATCTTGAATTGTGATATGATTTATTGTGTTAAATTTGTACTAAATTGGTTTATTTCCAAGATCCATTTCCACATCAGGATTCTTATGAAAAAAAAAATCAAGAGCTAATTTGTGACATTTTGTGACGGACTTATATGAAAAATAATAAGTTCTTCGACAAATAATGTTAGCTATATTACATTTATACCATACAAATTTATTTTTGGGCCATGCTTTAATATTTTATGTCGAAAAAGATATAAAGATATAAAGATAGATAAGAAAAGATAATTTTTCATAATTTTCCCGAAATGGAGGCAAAATTAAATATATTTTTAACAAAAAATTTAAATTTCGATCAAAGAGATGCATTTTTAAGACCTCTTCTTGTAAATCTTTATTTACAAGAGCTCTTAATTTTTTATAACTAATGAGGAAAGGAGTTTAAGAATAAGTAGTTCTTCAATAACACGATAAGCGATCTTCATTTCGTCCAAGTATACCCATTCTAATTCCATAAGAATCTTTATGAGAACTGATTCTTTATTCTTATCTTTGGTAAAAAAAATTGTCATGCTATATCTGAACCAAAATCCATACCAAAACTTTTCGCAGAGGAATTTGTTATATTAAATTTATAACATTAAACATTTTGCCAAGGTCCATAAAAGTAAATACATTTGCGTAATCAGAATTTGGTGCAGTTAATTATTATGTGGTATTATCTTATAGGCCAATCTTCAACATGACATATTAAAGATAAGATCTTTTTCTCATATAAACATTTACCTTTTATGAGAACTCTAGAAAAATTACACATTTTGACGAAAATTTTAATCGCATTCTTCTTATATCTGAGATCCACTTTAAAAGTCATCCGCACTTTAGAACCAAAACTTAATAACTGACGAGCGCAATATGGTTCTCTGAAATTGGTTAGTGTTGCACACGAGTAATTTAAAGAACGTTCCACTAAGTTGCGATTTTACAAATTACACATTTCGCTATATTAGCTTTTACTTATATTAAAATCGAACCATTTGAAATTAAGACTCCCACCGTAGAGAATCCCATATTGCATTACAGTTGCATGGATTCTATCTATATATATATATATATATAGCTATAGCTCCATAATTTCAAAAATTTCGAAATGTTGTCATCACATTGGGAACATTATCGCATATGTACCCGAAAATTTTAAACTTCGATCCAGTTGTGATGAGTTCCTTCACGATCTCTTCTAACAACGGTAACAATCTTTTTTTCAATAGTAATAGGTAGCCTGTTTTTTTTTTGAAAAGTTTGGTATCAAACAACCTTTTAAACTTTATTTTGTGAAGGCTGATTTCAATGAAAAATATTTCAGATTGTTTCCAAAGGCAACGATCATATATAACAGCCGCGAAGATACTGTAGTTATACGAAATTATGGCTTTTAGTAGAAACTGCATAAAGCGTACCTGATAGAGTTGTTTGCTTTTTCACTTCCTACTTATACTTGGAATCAGTCATGGCTTCTTGGCATGATCAGGATATTGTAGAGACATTTCTGCGTTACAAGCTCTTCTTCTTTTATGAAAAGAACAGCTAAATTTGTCATGAGCCTATTTCAAATCAACTTGATTAGTAATTTTTCAAAATTTCAAAAATTTCAAAAAAATTTCAAATAATTGCAAAAGCTAAGATTTCAATTAAGACATACAATTCTTCGGAGCTGCGATTCATGATTTATAAAATAAAGTAAGTCTCTGCTATAGTTTGTATCTTTTTATTTACATTTTTATATGGGATAGCGCCAAGTTTATGCACTGCTACTTACTTTGAATATAAAAATTGAAAATCATGAATGAAAATGTTAATAAAATTGAAAAATGTATTTAAATTAAATTGTTTATTAATTAATTTCTTGTATTTTAGAATGTAAAATATTTGAAAAAAATATAAATAAAAAATTTATAAAATGAAATAAGTCTCTGCTACATCTATATTAAAGTGAATTGCGACTTTCTCACTTCTCTGTCTCTCTCTCTCCCTCGCTTTTCAATAAAATGTATAAATATAATGAGATTTGCAGATAATAGGCAAAATGGTATAGATATAGGTTCTATGGTCGGCTTCGCTCAGCTATTAGCGGTAGCCGTCTAGCGATATAGTTGATTCAAATATTGACCTCAAATTTGCGAATTATAAAATATTTTTTTGATCTATCTATCCTCCAAAACTATTTCTGCATTGGTCCTTTAAATAGCTATAACATAGAACTGAACAAATTTCGATCAATATCTTCTACAAGTAATCGGCTGGTCTATGGATTGATAACTTCAACTTTTATACTAAAGGTCTCCATTTATGTCAACATTGCACGCCAAGCTTCAAATAATGACCTACAAGTCATTGTAAGTTACATCGTTTTGCCCAGTGTGGGTGTGGCGAAGATCTCCGCATTTGGCTTAAAGTTTTTACTGAAATCTAAATGAACATATCGGCGATGTTTGAATGTGCTTTAAATCGAAACGTTTTCTCTAGATGAAATACATTTTTTTAGAAAGATGTTTTGAAAAGCCCTTCTCCTTTTTAAAACCTTTTTATGTTTTTTAGTAAGGCTGCATAAATTCTATAAGTATCCATCAAATTCTAATGACTTACTTCAATATTTCCATTAAAAAAAAGTTGCACTTTTGGGTGCTGTTCATTACCTAAAAACGTACTGAAAGGCGATTAATTTCTTTGTCAGCATTATTATAATAAATTGTTTGTAGAAGGACCTTTAGCTTACTGTCCATTTGAAAGTGTATTCGTTAAGTGTTGAAAAGCCTTCATTTAATCGTTTCATTTTAAGGAACGTTAATATCACAAGATAATTATGATTAAAACTTACCGTAAGTATTAAGTGAGGCGAAAAGCTCCGTCGTTTAAAAAAAAAATTCTTTTCTGTTTTCCCCTGCTAGATTTGTGGTAAACATATACTAAGCGTATGCCGATGTACACAACATTCATAAAGAATTTATTACATCGTTCTAATTAGAATCATTTTCTAAACACCGGCTTCTCTGTATAAGGGTGAACAGTAAATCCTTATGTGAAGAGGAGATCTAATTTTTGGTATTTCATGCCAAAAAAGATGAAAAATTGTATTACACAAAGTGGGTATGAAAGTAAGATATTTAAAACTCCCCTTACTTGTGACTGGAACATTTTAATTCTAAAGTATTTATGGATGTTGTCGATGTGTAAATCAAGAAGCTTATAACGTCACTATTGAAATCTGTTTACTTTATAACTTCTCAGGTAAAGGATAACCAGTTAAATATAGTACATGATTTTTGACTACCACGGAAACAATAAATAAAGAAAACAAGACGCGCGTATAATTTGCGTTTTTTACGTAGATGAAAAGTATGAATTATTCAGTGTCAAATTTTCACATCCAGAAGGAAAAGTTCACTAAAGTGTTTTCAATATTCGGTTTTGACTATGAACTTTTAATTAAAATTAAAGGCTTTATAGGCATTTTGTCGTAAGAGCAGGCCAAACTAATTGCTGAGATTCTAAAGGAATCGTTATGTGACTCGGTGCTCTACAATATTTTATTAGCTGATATTCTAGATGAAATTTTACTGCTGATATAGGCAGACTTTTTTGAAGGCTAGAAAAACAACGGCAAATAAAATTATACACAACTATCAGAAACTCTGTCTGGAATTTTTAAAAAGAGCAAGTTTGGAATAAATGATAACAAATGTTGAAAAGAAAGAAAAAAGAAAGAGAAACAAGAAAAACATCGGAAAATTGATACCTTCCATTTCGAGAGGTGATTTTTTAGTTACTGACAATGATGTTACAAGAAATCACTGAATTTGAAAGGTAACTATACCATCTTTGGAAAGGGTATTTCAAACGGTCTAAAGAAGAAAGCGAAACAATTATTTAGTCAAATAAATTTTTTCGTATTTTCCATTTCGTCTAATCTATCGTTACATCAGAGGAAAATTTCGAGTACAATAGAAAGGAATATTGAGTTCACGAAAACTGCAGATGACGGATGATAATTTTAGGATTTTCTCCAATTTGTCGAAGTGGCCGGTAGAGTTAAGCAGGCAATGATGGGTAATTAATTCAGAAATATCTTCAACTTGTTGAGGCGGGGCCGGCAGAAACGAGCAGATATCTTCAGACGTTAACAAAACTAACGGAAGAACTTTCTTCACATCTTCGCATGTATTTCAAAAAGCCTTAACCTTAGATTAAGTAAAATTATAAAGCTTCTGCGCAGATATCTTTTACAATGGGAGAATTATTTGCAAACATTTTTCAAACGTATTTTTATATTAATGTTAACGAATACTGAAATAATGACAACAGAAATATATCGATGTGCGCGCCTTTTATGAAATAATACTAAATAAACACTTCATAATTTAGTAAGTGCCGAGACAGCCAAGTGTACGGACGTTTTAAAAAAACAAAAATTTATATAAAGAAAATAATATAATAAATGAAAGCGTTTAGCATTCTGTATTACCATATGGTGGCAAGAGCACAGCGCTAAAAATTGTTTACATTTGAAAGAAGTCATGATTATTGGCAGGACGTTTGTGTGGGAGAGTTCTCTCTAAGATTTGTTTAATTTATTCATATTTAGTAGAAAATAATCTAAACTAAAAACAAAGAAAAAATCCAATTTCGCATATATTTAATATTTAGAAGAATAATTTTTGTCACACGTCATACCGTTTAGATAGTGTTTTTTTGTTCTTTGGAAACTTCTATCGATTTACAATAAACGTCACTGTTGGTCAATACCAAACGTTTTAATGGCATCATTATTGTTATCTTAAAAATTTAAACACACACGTATATATACGTATATATTTATATACTTAGTTATTGTCTTATCCTCATCGTTGAGATCATCGACATTACGGAGCTAAGTTAGAGTGGGTGAAGCATTGTTTACAAGTAAATAAATACTATTCACATGCCGTCAATGTTTTTCGCTTTACTTTCTATGTTGTATATTCAACAAGTCGTCGGAGGAAGCGATTTTAAGGCCGGCATACCGTTATGCTGTCCCAACAGTTGGTTATTAGCTAAAGTATGGCGTGGTTTGTTTCGTTCGCCTAAATATAATTGTGTTGCTCCGCCCACTAACCGTTATGATTTGATCGATAATGAAAAAGCGATCTTTGAAGGGACACATCCAGTATACGGTTATGGAATTTATAGTGTTAATCAAACTTTTGCAAACTCAAGTATTTTACCTTGTGATCATCAAACTCTAATCAAATTAACCGGCCATGAAAATGTTCAAATTTCGCCTCATTCTTGTGTCATTGGTTTAGACGAATACATTGCAGTGATTTCGTGTCCTTTGCGTGACAATGAAGTGTTGCAATCGTTAAATTTTATTCATAAATGTTGTCCAATCGGTTATGTTTATGATGTCAGTGAACAAAAGTGCACTGTAAATGGGACGGACGATTACCAAGTATATAAAGCATTTTTTCCAAATTTTGCCATCTTTAATAGCGCTTCGTTGGACTGTCCAACTGATAAAGTACTAGTGGAATATAAAGTCAATAAACGGCAAAGCAGTTTCGTTGATGACCAGTTCATTTTGTTGCATTCAGAGAAACGGAAATTTTATTATTCTGAATATTGTTTAGAAGCTATAACGAATCGGTCCACTATTATTAGCAATAGGGAAATGCAATTTCTAGTGCGTGTCTGCGCTGATATTGACATTTGCGATCGAATACCTTGCATTAGACGCTGTTGCCGGGACGATGAAATTTTTACAAGAGGAAATGCCACTTCTTACTGCAAGAAAGATACTGGTGATATTGCATATCATAGTTTTGAATCTCTGAATATAAGTGGAAATTTTTCCAAACCACCGGGTAAGTGGAAAAAACATTTGTAATTTTTTTTAAGTATGTAGAGATTTTTTTTCATCGTTTTATTGGCTTAAATGCTCGCTAAAACGTCCAAATTGATATAAAAGATGGATTACGGGTAAAGGAAATTTCAAAAGGTCAAAAAAGTCGATTTTCCGAACCTAATCGTATCGGTCTATTATGGGTATGGGAAATCTTAAATGCGTTTTTTTCGAAATCAATATTATGGAGCTTTCCGTCTCATCCGTTTGATTCATAATTTTAATCGCAACTTCAAAATAAGATTCTCTGCTTTTTCGATACATTTAAATATATCGATTCTAAGGCTGAGTACGGAGTGAATTTCCTCAATGAGCAACAAACATTTTAAATCGCAGCTGTTTTCTTTTCATTTTTTTTTTAAATGGTCTCATGGTCAGTAGCTTTGAGTCATTTGTGCCGAAAATTTTTGGGTTGTTCTTCTAGCTATAAATGTTTGAATAGTTTGATAAGAGAGATCAAGGCGACGGGGGACTTACCACACTGTTATTTTGTTCTTAAATAACTCTAAAGTATATTTTATGCACTTTAAGATCCGTATGATCTGTAAAAGCACGCTTATTAATTAATTTTTATTTTGTTTTATATAAATTTACAAAAATTTCCTTATGTTTAGTGAACAAAAGTTGACGTTGTCTCTTCATAGAGAAAGAAATTGAATTAATTTCTATCGTTCTTGTTTTTCTCGAAATAAAGGAAATTTAATTCATAGCATCACTAATGCCATACAAAAAATTTTTCCCACACTAGACGAAAGTTTTAACTTTTTCTTAGTAGTTTATAGACTCCATAACGAAAGGATTATTTGGGGCTATTTTGCCGATCTTAAATCATTCTCGAAATTTTTAAAGGTTTGGAAACTATTCGACAGTTGCATATTTAAGATTATTCCAATATGTATTTTTGGCAAATTTTTCCTTAACAAATCTTTGCAACTGTTCTAGGCATTTCAAGCGACCGTTTTTGAAGCTTTAGTTCTTTATTCCTACAAACGTTCTTTCTCGAAAAGTTTTAAAAGCAGAGAAGAGATATACACTCAGTGCATATTAATGGCTCGAAACTATCTTCTTTGACAATTGTACCAAAAATGTTTCGATGATTTAGTGTTTGCTGAAATCTGTACTTTGAAGCAGATCTGTTAAAATCGAAAACAAGGAAACACACCATAAAAAATTAATTAAATAAATAAATAAAATAGAAATAAAGAACAAATAATAGATCGTGAATAATAAATAATAAGTAACAAATAAATTAATAATACAAAATTGAAATGACAGAAATTAATTCAATTTACCCATAAGAGAGCAATTAAAATATATTCTAGCTAAGTGGAGATGAGTGCTGCTTGTAAATGAACCATTAAATTGTATTTTTGTAAACATGTGCGTACAATTTTTAAAATATCTCTTAGAAATAATTTCTTGTATTTGTGTATCAATAAATAAAACAAAAACAAATTTTCGATTTCTGTTATGGTTGTTAAATTTATATCGTAATGCAAACAATAATATGTACACAGACGTTCAAAATATTTTGCCTCTAACGTTGTACGAAACCAAATATGAAAAACGTATAGCAAGGGAAGAAGGGAGTTAAATCAGTTTTGATTTCATTTAAAAAAAAAAAAGAAATCATATTCGACTTACATTGGATATTTTAATAGCCAACCACTTGCATGTTTTTCTTCTTATATTGCATACTACCTGTGCTAACGATGTCTCCTGTTTATGGCGATGTATGCAACACTTAGAAGAATTTGAAATATTCTTCTTATGTAACGAATTATCTTAAAAAATTGTTTTTATATAAAAAAAATTCTGAGTTTTGAATATTTATCAAAAAAAGTTATTATTAAACAAAACCTTAGTGCACACTGTACAACCAAATGGACCACATGGCACTACTTTTCGAACTTCCTTCGATATAAATGTTCTTACAAAATTTGCTTTTACGTAGCAACAAGAAGATGGAAGTATTGGAAGTAAAAAGAACTTCTTATTTCGAATAAACTTTAGGGCCAGCAAAACGATAGCATTTCATAGTATAATTGATGTAAAACGGCTTTATTAGCTGCTATCGCTAGAACATCGCATATCCGGAAAGTGACAGATCTAACATAATCTAAACATTTTTAAGATCTTTGTGAAGAGATTGTCGGAGTAAAAATACTAAGATTTAGACTTTTATTTTCAATTTTTTATTAGCTAAGCACAATCTTAGGGACGGACTTGGGAAATTTTTAAGTGAAATTGATTTTAACTGACTTTTAACTAATTTTTTAACGTAATCAAGTTTTATGTACTATCTTATTAAATAGAGAAAGATAAAATTGTATAGCTATCTTGACCAAGGATAAGACAAACGAAGGACGCAGAAGTCGATGAAGGGATTTTCGGAATCGATTATCTTTTTAAAAAGACATAGGGTCAGTAGTATCTAGCAGTGTTTACCAGTATGTAACAGCATATAGCAGTAGGTAGCAGCGTGTAGCAGTATGTAGCAGCGTGTAGCAGTATGTAGCAGCATGTAGCAGCATACAACGATATCAAGCAGTATATAATAGCATAATACTATAATAATATATAGCTGTATACAATACCAGCACAGCGCCCCGTGTCAAAAAGCGATCACAACAATGGCAAAATGATAAAATAATTCGGTGATTCTAGGAATATATTGAGTGAGATATATTGTACTATCACCGTAGCATGTTTCTTATGCCTATGCATATATATTTTCAAGTGGTCTATAAATATAGAAGAGGTTTGTTCATCAATAAAATCTTTTAAAAGCGCTAGTGTCGCAATTTTTCCTTTCTTCACCATTACTTTCCTTCTGCATATATCGTCTCTTGACTAGCTTGTCTTTAAAAAAAATGCCTAAGCACACGAAATATTTTACAGGTTTCATGAGCATGCATATGTAGCGTTCAGAAATATTTTTGACAAATGATAGGACTGTTTTAAGACAATTAAAAACATTATCTCCTATTCACTTCTTTTGACCGGTTATACGTAAATTTTCAAGTCGCCTGAGCTTAGTATGTTTTTAGGCGCATCCCTGTAAAATATTTGATTATTGTCTTACTTTGATTATAATGTGAATATTACTTTTTTTTTTATTACATATTATCATAAAATTACTTCATTTTACAAAAATATAAATAACATTTTTTTTCTTATTTCCTTAGTATTTGGTCTTTTACGAAGTTTAGATTGCCTTAAATATCATTTAAATCCTGATATTTATTCTGAAGACTCGCATTATTTAAACAATCGAGATGGATCATTGTTTGTATGGGCAGACGCTAAACAATATTCCAACAATCAGTATTGTATTGAAAAGATACATAATTCCTCTGCGGCGATACAAAAGGTGTTAAATTTTCATTTAATACATTTAAGAAAAAATATTATTATTAAAAGAAGATTTAAATTAGTTATACACGTTTCTTTGCTTCGATACGAAAATTGTGGGTAATGATCGCCTGCGCTTTAAGGTATACGTGATCGGATTGCTTATATCCTGTTCGTTTTATGCTTTAACTTTGCTGGTGTACTTGTCAATATCTAAACTCCGTAACTTACCTGGAAAGATATTGATTTGCTTGGTCAGTAATCTATTAATGGCTTATTTCAATATAGCTGTGGGTCAGCTGAAGCCAACAGCAAATAATAATACTTGTTTTGCCTTAGGTAAGTAATGTTATTTTACAAACATCGAACAAAAAATTTAAGGAAAAACGAGATTAATTGTGATTTTTATATCGACTAAATTAGTATACGGATTTAAAAGGAAAGAATAGTTTCTCTTGCGTGCTTAAACAAATTCAATACTTAAAACATGTCTTGAAGAAATCATGAAATATAAGTTTTTGCCATCAGTTTAATATTCTGTGAGTTGATTAATTCAAGTCCCTCCATCAGTTTGTGTGATGTATGCATAGTGCCCTTAAAACGTTTATGTATTCTTGATCAGCTAAGATTTAAATTCGTTTCATCTAGATCTAGATTTGTCCACTTTCTCGTTCCTTACTTTATCTGTCCGTTTGTCTATCTTACCTTTCTTGTATTACTGTATTAACAATATGACGAATATTGCTTTTAAGTTCGGTAATCAAATTAAAATAAGGACGTAGACTTAAAAACGTAATTAAGGCAGTTCTATAGTTTAAAACGAAAAAGGATTTATGATTAGCGAAGTTCCTTTCGTGTTAGCTGTTAAACATACTTCGCTTTAAATGAGTATCGATTTCTGTTCTGTTTTCTTTTTTTTTAGCATTTTTCACATATTTCTGTCTAATGGCTGCCTTTTCGTGGATGAACGTTATGTGCTTTGATATCTGGCAAACGTTCGGGTAAGTATGCGTTTATATTCGACCAAATGTTTAACAATTTGTTAAGCAAACTTTACTTTGTTTCCTATTGATAAAATGCGCCTGAAGCCTTCTTATGGACGGTTTGCTTTAAAACAAAATTTATCTAAACCTAAATCCATTTAAACCAGTAAAGAAAAAAGGTTGAATCCATGATTAAAACCATGTTGTTGAACGATGAAGATCTGGCCTGTCTTATTCTATCTTCCTACCTTTAGAAATCGTATGTGTAAATAATGTTTTCTACACTGCTCGGAATCGACATTTCTTTTACGCTTCACTGTTTGGATATTTATTTGGCAGGAATAGCTTTCTGTCATAAAATGTTGCATATAAATTTCGCATAAATAGCAATAAACAGCTAATCATTCATTTTGCCACCTAATGTTTATTTTTTTTTAAACCAATTTTTATAACTCTCGCTACAGTACGAGAGTATAATAGATTTGTGATTTCGGTTGCAGCGATCACAAATATGCGTCAAAAAGGCCTTGATGGTCATATTCCGGAGGATGCATTCTTGATCACTACAACATTTTGAGTCGACTTACCGAGTTCGTCATAATTGAGTTTCGAAAAAAAAATTTTTCTAGTGACTAACTATTAATGCTACTTTTACGCCAAAGTATAGTTAGCATTTATAGTTAGAATGAATTATAAGCAGAGGATATTCATCCAAAGTTGAACCAAACTTTTGTCAGGACCATAAAAACTTCACTTCGCCAATTGCATCTATAATATACAAAAAAATTTAATTTACAAATATTTACTATATATTTTACGATTGTCTAAGACAAATGTTTCTAACCTTTTAAAACGTTCCTCAACCGTTAAAATAATATTAACGAGTCACTCTACTTTGTTTTTCAAAAACATTAAATAATAAAAAATAATTGACATCTCTGTTATCTCTCTATTATTCCTCGCTTCATATCTTGGAAAGCTCCGGCTTAAGGCCTAAATATAGTAATAAGGTTGATTTGCCGAGGAATACACACACAAAAAAAAACGCTAATTTACATTCCAACATTCTGTTCTATTCCATATTGTTGATCTGAAATCTTGAATAAAAATTTTCCGTAGCCATGTAAGAGTTTAGTGCAAAAGATATCTTAATACGTGTCCAGTTTAAAAAATATTTTACAACATTTACGCATCAGTTTATAGCAAGAAGACTCAAGCCGAGTGTAACTTATGCTTCTTGGCTTTTGTAATTATCATTCCACATTTAATTACAGCGCTGCACTGCTGTGTTTAATTATTAAAAGATATAAAGTTCCACATAAGGATATAAAGTCTTCTTTATTGATATTTTTTTACAACACAATTTTTGTTCAGATACAAGATGCTGGTATATACGTTACATACATAGTATACGATATATTAAAAGGGCTGTAAAGGCATAGAATGTAGTGGGTGTAATAAGACAGGCCCAGGGCGTTAAGGTATAAAAGTGAGTCGTGTAAACAACAGATATGAAATTTTAATATAAACATGACGCCAATCTCCTCTCATAGAGACTTAGGTTCGACAAAGATTGTCTACTGATAAATAAAGGTCTTTCGATTTTCATTTTAATGTTCCTGACTTATTCGGCTTTAAAACGCACCTAGACGATGTAGTCACATAAAAGAAATATTTAGCTAACTTCTGTGTACACAAATGATAAGAAATGCGAGTTTAAAGTTGCATAAGTTAATCATCAATACTTCATTGAAGTCCAATTTATTTTTGGTTATTTTTTATATATTTTATTATTAAATTTTAAATTTATAAGAATATCTTAAGCGTAAGCAAAAACAATTCCAATTATAACAATAACGTATGCCGAATTTCATATTGATTTATTTTTATAATTATTTATTTTTATTTTTCTTAATTTTTTTCTTTTATTTATTGCTTTCATTTATAGTGGATATACTTCAGGAGTTCGGATTCTTTTAGAAAAGTCTATTGATAATGGAAATCTTAAAAAGTCTGTTTCTTTTGAGTTTGCTAAACCACAGAAAATATTTAAAATTTATTTTTAATAAATTATATACATAAAGAACAAATAAGAAAGTTTGAGGAACTTCTGAAGTTACTGGATCGGTTAGGGAAATCTCCATTCCAAAAAAAAATCAGTTATTGTCGATGAACTGCGTAATGCGATAAGATCAAATGGATGAACGGAATGTTGAGCATTCAAAGCTTATATTCTTCGTGGAAAATAAGTGAGAACCTTTTTAAAGAGCTTAACATCCCTCCTTATGAATCAAGGGCATCTTTTTTCAAGTCAAGGCCAAGTATCCCTGACGACCAAAAGGGAAAAAAAATTCTTTTTACTATTTTTTAAACATCATCCGTTACTTCTTAAGAAGTTCTTAGCGACAATTTATCGAATTAAGAAATAATTTAAATAATTTATAATTTAATTAATTTTTTTTTACAGATCTAGTGGCGGCAATAAGCGAAGTTTTGAAAAAAAACACAATAAACGCTTTTTCATTTACTCAGCGTACGGTTGGGGTTTACCGACAATCATAACGGTTACAACGATAACCTTAACAAAATCGAATGTATTAAGCGAAAGTTTACGGCCTAATTTTGGAAATGGCATATGTTGGTTTAATTGTAAACAACAATCTAAAATTACTTCGAAAAAGAAAAAGCCTAATTAATGATTCTCATCTAATTTCAGATAATGTTCCTAGTTCAGCAAATCTTGTATTCTTCTCAGGACCTTTAGGTATTTTATTCTTAATTAATTTTGTTTTATTTGTAATGACACTACGTTACTGCAATCGTGTTAAGCGCGAAATATTTCGTATGCAAAGTTCAAATTCGGCGAAACCGTTCTTAAAGAGGCGTTTCTTTATGGAAAAAGAACGATTTGCTATGAACACAAAATTGTTTATAGCAATGGGTATTACATGGTTCCTGGAGCTGTTAAGCATAGTATTCTACGATCGAAAAAAAATGATTTTTTGGGTTGTCAGCGATTCGTTTAATGTTTTGCTTGGTGTCTTTGTATTTTTTATTTTCGTATTTAAGAAACGCATTTGGCATTCAATCCTGGCTAAAGTTGGTAAATATCTTATTTCAAATTTATAGAGAAAATGAAAATATTAAAAAACAATATTGAAATATTTCAATGCGTAGGTTTAAGGCCTGCACATAGTGTTACTGGAACACCAGTTGGTACGAGTACTACGCATTCACTTTACACAGCACATAATATATCAATGAAAAGTCTTAATGTTATCAATAGTAACGTAAAACTATTGCATCCAAATACAGCAAAACGTACGCCAACCATGTAAAGGATATTCTTTCGCCTTTTGGTAAAGAGCTAGCAGTAAAAGTTTATTTCAATTATAAATGAAAATATAAAAAAATGTGAATATTTCTCAGAAGTAATCACAATTGAAAGAATTATGCATAAATTATATGATAAAATTAATTATAATAACTAATTAAAATAAAATCTAGTCACTTCGATTTAAACAATCATCTCGTAACCACCGCCTTTATTGTACATCAAAGATAAACCAAACGATAACACAGCGCCAAAGAAAGGAAACAATGCTATTGCTGATGTGGTTATACCTAAAGCAGTGAAATGTTTATTGATAACATTTTTCAATTTATACGCACATCCCTGTAAGAAAAGAGAACTTTAATGCATAGCATTGTCTCATATATTGAGGTTGACTTTTACCACATCATAAATGTTTTTAATATCTGGAATTGCGGTGTAATGTCTCAAATTTTTATAGCATGATTTCGGTATCGCATTTGTTGGCCAGTCTACGTAACTTTCATTACCGCAGCATTGCAACTATAAAGCACAACAATTGAGAAAATTATATTCAGCTACGATCGTCAATGTTTCATACCCACCATCTTTAACTTAAAAATTAAAATATTCAAAAAAAAAGCTGAACTTTGGTATAGTCTACAACATTGAGTAGACGTGGCTTATACCGTTTCCGTTTTTATAGAATGCACGTAGAAACTTTTATTGTGTATTGAGTAATGAACAAAAAACCCAGAAAGAATATATGTTATTTATGTCGCACTGTAAACATCATCTTTGACTAATTTGACCCGTTTTAAATATCAATCTACATGCAAGAACCCCCCAAATTTTTTTCCGAAATTTGAAACTGATATATTAGTTTTTGAGAATATTTAGACAGAACGGCAGACAGCCAGATAGACGTGCTTATCGATTTTAAAATTGATTCTAATCAAAAATCGGATCTCTAAAGCTTCCTGTGTTGCAAACAAATTGACAAATGAATATACTTCCATCCTATAGTGATTGATATGAAAAGAAAGGTTATTAATTAACCTAAAAATCATGCGATGTTTGCTAGTTTATTGCAATAAGTGTACATAACAATGGTTTATACAATTGCAATTGCCATCCGATCGAAGACGATTTTGACATATCGCTTAAAAATTAATTTTAATTAACCGCGAAGACACACTTGAAAGCAATTATCACTGATCGTGGAGGCTTGGTTTTGCGAGCAGTCCAGGTATAAATGCAGCAAAGGTAAGGTGCGTAGTTAGCCTGATCAAACAGAAAATCGATCTACCGCAATTTTATAAGTGAATATTTTTGGAGACTTTTTTTCTGAAAATCTTTTTCTTAACTAGTAAATAGTAAGGGAGAAGAGCAAGAAGACATTCTCAGGCTCAGTATATGTTTGAGAATTTAAAACATCCTTTACTAATCTTTAGCGAAAGGAATTAATTTGTCGTGAATTTATTTAAGCTACTACCTGAAGGAACTTTTATTATTCCTTCCAATTCGGTATGATCCTTAAGTACTATGGTTTCATTTTTATACTCACGTTTTTTTGAACGAAATCTATTAAATTGTCATTATTAGTTGAACGACTAAAGTTGTAATTGTTAATCTCCTTCGAAATGCCATCATTAATACCATTCATCACTTGATCTTTATATGTGTTAATATAAACCGATAACGAAATTAATGAAAACAGCAGCGTTATCAAAACACCGCCATTCTGAGCATGTAATAATAAATATAAGAAATAAAAAAGAAACAACAATATCACGTATGTGGGTGTTCCGTCCCTCTGTGATATACTTACAACAACTAGCTCTGATGAACGAATTTTAACAAAGCAAGAACAGGTTAAAGACGTCACAAATATGATAATACCGCCCATAATGATTAATATGCCGGGGGCATGTTCCGAATAGTTTTCACTGATTTTTAAATAATTTTCAAAGTCTGTCTGTAACCAAGCTCCGATCCATATCAATGATAAACCGGATAACTAAGAGAAAAAGTCTTTTGTAAAATAATTTCAGAGATTATTCCCAAATCTTACCCAAAAACCAATATTGAAGAGTATTAAAAGAGAGCGAACGCAGGCGTACGACACCAAATTTTCACTAGAATACATTTTTTCTTTTAATCCCTTCTTTTCATTTGAGAAATGAAATATTTGAAAGAAGTTACTTTATTTGAATGACTTGATTTGACACCCGACAGCTTGTATGATTCTGTTAAGACTGACACATTGATTAAAGAAAAGAATATTAAGTTCGCAGCTGATCAATATCGTTGAAGAATATTCGCGATTTGACAATCACTTCGCTATGGTGATTACAGTAAAAGTTTCTTAATGTACAGTTTAAGTCGGATCTGAATTACGCTTCAATTATCGCAAATATCAATGGTTTTTGAAAGTGTTATCAAGATATTTGAACTATAAATGAATAGATAGAAAAACAATAAAATTTAATGTAAACGTCGAGACTCCCTCTCTATCTCTTTTCGTACATTTAAGTGTAATCAACATGTGCGTTTATAGATTTTCATAGTTACACTTTTCTGTGCTGGTCTAATTGTTTTGGAAAGCATATTTTATTGTGCTTTCATTACCGCACTAAAGCATAAACAATTTGTTCTATGTATATACATAAATGTCTATTTATACGTATGATTATTTTTACTAGAGATAGGGAGAATGAGAAGTTTGTGAGAATGAATTCACCGAGGAAAACATTTATCGATATTCTTTTACGAGTAAGTAGACGAACATTTAATTCGCGAATAAAGATTTCTTTCGTATTTTAAAAAGCAGATTCAATAATTCTCCTAATGTCGCCAGCAAAGAGGTCAAAATTCGTTCAACTGCCTATAGCTACAAATTCAATACATATAAGCATATCGTTTTAAATTTTGCGCTACTTTTGAACTGAATATATAATTCTCTTCGCCGTGATATTTAACAAATAGAAACAAGTAAAAACATTAAAGTCTTGCCAGGCTGGCTATTAAATACTCTACACCATTTTGCATAATAGAATTTTTCATTTATTTTCATAATAAAATACCATATAATATACTTTGCTTTTATGTAAAGGTATACTAAATGAAATGAAGTCCCAAAATAGACTTACCTGTTTCAATATTGCCTTGATGTAAATTTAACACATTTAATTATATTAGGTGCTTGCATGTATTTTTGCAGGCAACTTCTACAGGTAACGTGACAAAGTAACGGGAAATATTAGTGGGCTAAATAATACATAAGGGCTAAATTCGGTGATTTTGACCCTCCTGTACCTAAAGCAAAAAAAAAAAACTCAACTCAAGTTCTCAAAAAGCCTCCGAACAGCTTAGCAGTTGATGAATTAACTGTTTCTAGTCATTTACATGCGATTAGAAAGGTTGAAAATGGTTTACACAGGAATTGACTGAAAATGCCGTTTGGGCCACTTTTTGCAAAAGTGCTCAAGGATACATTGTTGCGGCTCGAATGGGTAGTTCTGCCTAGCGACTTCCGATTACCACTTGCTTAAATCGATGCAGCATGTCTTGACTAGCACGAGGTTTCACGAAGTTGAAGAACTACGAAAAAGGGTCGATTCACATGGATAGCGACAAAAGATAATGAATTCTACTGACACGGTATGGGTTAGAATTTTTTTTAATAGCGATTTCGAAGACAAGTTCAGTGCAATCATACAGGTTACC
Source organism: Glossina brevipalpis (assembly GCA_000671755.1). Lineage (NCBI taxonomy): Eukaryota > Metazoa > Arthropoda > Insecta > Diptera > Glossinidae > Glossina > Glossina brevipalpis. Next base: position 31,154 of record KK351202.1, read on the forward strand.
AGACTTTCGTTTCTCGATTATTTTATGCAAAGAAATCTCCTCCATATGAAATTTTGCAAGAAATCTTGAAAACATTGAAAGCGATTTACTATGCAAGTACTATTTCGTACCCATCAACGCCAATCATATCCATTAACACTATTTGTTAATTCTGCACATGGATTGTTTTAAACAACTGCACTATGTTTTAATTCGACATTTTCTATGACTTGTTAATTATTGACAACACAAATTTTATGGCAATTGCTTCCTTTTTCAACCTTGGCCATTGTTTGTGAACCATATTTTATCTTTCCATTCCAAATAAAAGCTTTTCATAGTCAGAAGACTTGAAGAATTTTACCGTTTGAACAAAACATCAAAAGTCAGTTAATTAACAATATGTTAATGAGATGCTATATTGTAAAAAGAGAAGGCTTATTTCTTGTACATTCTTTAACGTCACTTAAATTTTGGCTTATAAGAGTATATTGAATGTAAATTAATCTCTAAAATCTAAGCTCTCCAGCTAACCAATCATAGATAGATCTTCATTAATATATTTATTCATTACTTCAATCTACGATACTTTCGGGCGGTGGTTGAAACCGATGTTCGCTACCGAACGGGTGTATCACTTCAAATTCCATTAGCAAAGCAAAAAAAACGAACACAAGATAGGATGCTATCATAAACAATCCCATACTTCGACGGCATATGAAATTTGTGAAAAAACCAGCACATATTAACAGTGACAAGCCAATAACCATAAAAGTGTTCACCGTTTCGCCCATTGCTCCCACACCTACTTTCTTTAAAAATAAATTTAAAAATAAATTCAACAAATTAGTTAAAAATGAAAATCGAAAGAAAAATTATATTCCGCTTATCTCTTGTGTACCCACGATTAGACAGATATAGCGTTAGGGGAAAATCCACGATACTTTCTTCTTTGCCTGACCAACACTTTATATATATCGGCTCTATTGGGTACAATATATGCAGAGAATTTATTTCAAAAACTTACCATTTTATCGGTTGCATAGCCAGGACTAGTACCAGCGCTGTACATCATAGCAATGCCAATTCCAAATAAGCTAGCTAAAGAATGAGAGGAGAGAGGGAATAGAATAACGCGACATGTCACGATTGCGTCTTTTAAAAAAAGGCAACAAAAAAATCACGTTTCACATAAATTGTCAAAACCAACCAGCAGTTTGATGCGTAAATAATCGTTATAAATTTTTTTGAAATTATGTTTGGAAAATAAGCACATCGATATTATAGCGGGGGTATTTTAAAAAAATACGGTCTCATTACCTCATTTTACAGAAGATAAAGAAGCATCAAAACGTACGCAAGGTATATTAGCCTTGTGGCGAACATTTGAATCGGTGTATAAAAATTACAATATATTTCAGATAGATCTGCGGATGCTTTGTGCTGTATTTTGGAAATAGATTTTTTATAGTAAATTTTTTTCCCGCTTATTAAGAGCTTTTTTGTGGATTGATGATCTAGATAGCTAAACATTGCAAAAGTAAAGAAAATTTCAAATCAATGTCTTATATAAATAGTTGCAGTCTTTTCATCCTTTCACACTTTCTCTACAGTCATCAAACTCTGGAACATAGAAATTACAGTTTTCTTTTGAATTGTATGGAAAACATTGAATAACAAGTAAAAACAATATAGTCACCCAAGCTACACTACTTTGCCTAATATAATTTTCCACTTAGTTTTATGTAAAACCACGAAAATTTATAAATATATTACGTTGTTGTCCAGCAAATAGAACTACGTGATCTAGATTCTGTTCAATTAATTTTTAAGTCAAATTACTGTTAGAGTCTCATTTTCAACATAATATATTAAAAATTGGACTTTTTTTTCTAGGCAAAAGTTTAATTTTTATACGAGCATTTATATGAGATGATTTCCAAAAAATAGGCTAAATTCGATGCAATTAATTTTTACATCAAATTACTATTGGGGTCCCTTTCATAATATCATAAAGTGTTAAAAATGTGATCTTTTTACTATGTGAAGGATTACTTTTCATAAGAAAGGTTATATGGGAGGTAATCCAAAAAATCCGATGCATCCGATCCAAATATTTCACATTCGGTTTATGTAGTAAAAAATCAGTTTTTACCGATTTTTGTTATATAAAAGTGTGTCAATCGAATCCGCCTTTTGAAGTGTTTGTTCTTGGGTCAAAATACATTATTATACCAATTTTCCACCTATAGATTGAACGCAAAGGTACTTAAATTGATATCAGACAGACGGAGAAGTCATGTTTAAATCGATTCGTAAAAAGCTCTTTCGGTTATTACATACATCCGTAAAAACTTGTAATATCTTGTACCACAAATATTGTAGGGGATAATAAAAAAGAACCGATAAAAAAATGCTTACAAATCGTCTTTGTTTCGTCATTCATACTATGGACTAGAAAATGAAGCAACAAATATGCTTCTTGCTCTCGCCAGTGTGCTATTATTTATATTGATCAAATAAAGGTTTTTGATCGAATATGAATTAAATTTAATTTAATCTTACTTTAATGCTAACTACTGCAAATGCAATGTATTTTTTTTTTTTTACAATGACCACTACTCACTAAATAAAGGTCCACCAAAACAAGCAGCAAAACCCATTTTCTCATAACCATTACGAGATAACGATATGTTAGCGACCAAATCTCCAACGCTGTTGCCCCAAGCTAATAAAGTGCAACCCAGGAAAGAGCTGCTGCGGTGAGTTGTAATGCCCAAAACGCCCAAAATGCTAACGATTTCACCAGCGCAATGATATATCATAAACATTGCGCCGACACCGGCATAAGCTGCTAGAAACTGTAATTACAAGCAACGAAAAGCAAAATCAAATGGAAAACATATCAAATAGAAATCTTAATGAAAATACAATATTACCCGATGATGTTTGGGCACCTCATTAACGGTAGTACGTTTGAAAACACATATAGCAAGTGGAATGGTAGTTAAAGCAGTCACACCATATAGAATCAAGCTGATTAAGGTTCCTGATTCCGCTGAAAAAATTAAAATAAATATAATTCTAATTAAAAATGTATTTTCAAATAACTTTTTATTCGTACTCATTGCATAAATTAGAAGCAGAGGCAACAAAACCAATTGAATACAATTTAGTAGTTTCGACCAGCCATTACCCTCAACTTCGTAGTCAACTACCGGTATAAAAGCTTTCAAAAATACCAAAACAGGTGCTTTCATTAGCATAATGGCCTTGCCAAACCGACCTGACTCTAACCAATCGGAGACATCTATAGGATTAAGACTGTAAAACAATTGACGAAATAGTTCGCCCGTCACATCTTCTTCTTCTGGTGGAGACTCTTCCTTTTCCTCCTCTTCCTTTTGATTTAATAAGAGATGAATTGATGATACAACTAATTACATTGATCACAAGGAATAGTTTTATTATAAAAAAAGAAAATTTCTCATAATTATTTTAACTTACGCTCACTATTCCTATTAACGTGCTCTGAAAAAAAACCGGAAAAATAAGAAGTTATAAATGGCTTGAATGCGAAAACGCTTCCAACATACACATTTAAAAGAACACTCTTCCTCTTTTGTTAGACTCAAGTGCCAAATGGACGTAGTTAGTGTAATCTAGGAAGATTCAATCAATCAATCAATGTATGTAGACTTTGAGATGTAGACTTCGATTTTCTCTTTGAAGTTTTGTGATAAGGAGAATTGCAAAAAGTAATAAATAAGCAGACAGTCGAACTAAGAAACATCATGAGTCAGACAAATTAGGAACAATTTGCGGGTTTTTTTTTGCTAGCAATTGTACGCCTATGGAGTAAGCAGAAGTAAGGAGGTGTGCGTACTTGAAGCGAATGCGATTCCATCACCTAAAAATCGAATGTCTTTCTTTAATAATCGACGTATTTTTGTGTATTGGATTCCAGATCAACTTCGAAAGATTTCAAACGGTGGAAAGAAAAAAATTCAGGGGTCGGTAATAAACGTAAATATAATTTATAAAGAAAAAAAAATAAAACATTTATTTTAAAGTAGACTATGAGAACTGATCTTTTCTAATGTTTTTTGTCATAATGTTCACATCTTTTAATCGTGAGACTGAGGCAAAGTTTAAATAACTCTGACGTATTTTTGTCAAATTTCAAATTAAATTGACGAATAGATCTTGCCAAATTAACTCCTTTGACCTAGTACCTAATATATTTTACGAAGTTTCTTAAGTACCTTCGAATACATTATAAGAAGAGAGAAAAGAACTGCGAAGAACTTCGAAGATGAGGAAGACTTTAAAAATTTACTAAAAATGGGTCATAAAAGGGTTATGTTTTCTTTTTTCAGAAAGACTCACCTTTAATTTTTTTGCTGGATAAATACTGGTCAAAGACAACAGCGAATATGTAAATAAAATATATGCTCATTATGCCTGTAAGGAGAGGAAAAGGAAAATCATCACTAAAAATTTTAATAACACGTCCACTTACCTATAGCCTCGCCTAGCGTCACCGAAAGATCAGAACTAAAGCAGTAATGTAAAAAGACCACATCAAATAATAGAAAACAACTGTCACGTAGGAAGGTAGTTGGCTGTATAACAAAGGGCACAAGGGTCATGATAACGCCACCCACAAAAAATGTCACAAACATAGCTGAACCTAAAACGTCCGTATAAATGATACGGGTCTGAGAAGCAAGACCAGTTAAACCAGTTATCATATCCGGTGCACAATTGCCAAAAGCTAAGAGTGTAACGCCAGCGACATTCTCATTTAAGCCCAAAATATCACATAATACTTTCAAACAAGGACAAAAACTATTTAAAAAACACAATAAATATCACAATATTTTTCTTGCATTTTTCGCTCAGTTTGCACTTACAAGCCATCCGTAGTGGAACCCAGTATGAGAAACAACAAGAAACTACCACATATCAGAACAAGTTCTCCGAAGATAAAGACAATCGTGTAAGAGGTATCTATACTGCAGTAGAAGAAATACATATAATCTAATATGAAGATTTCATCTTTACAGTATTCTGTGTCCCTAACGAAGGCACAGCGTTCGTCAGACGGCAAAACCATTACCAGATCGCAATCAGGCTAAAAAACATTTCATATGTTACTTGCGCATAAATCATCAGATTATCAGCAAACATTATATATGTCTGCTATATATCTGCTTTTGTTTTACTCACCAGGGCGATATTCTGAACGAAGCTCTCATGCCTCTCATAGGTAGGAAATGACTGATTGCTCATGTTGAAGTTTTCGATTAACATTTTGATTTATATCTCTTTTTTTTCGCAAAACCACATTTAAAGATAAATCGAATATGTTAAAATCTGCTTATATATGCAAATACTTCTAAAAGGAAATTAAAAATATTTTTAAAACAAAAAAAAGATAATTGAGAAAGAGCTAAATGAATGACAGCAATGTCTTTGTGACCTTTGTGAGTATTAGAAGCACCTGCCGCAGTGTATAGAAATAAGTTTACCTATTTTACCTATTTTACGCATCACAAGAATTCATTTATGACATACATAACGGTGAAAAAACAATGAACGTGTTTTTGCATAATACGCTTAAAGTGACTCGAATAACACAGTAAAAGAATGACATACATGTTGTTTTTTGTGTTAGTTAATATAACTTTTTGGTTGCACCACTAAATTTCACGTCACTGTGTTTCTCAAATTTCGGAGATGATATTCTGTGATAATAATTTTTAATAATTTGATGTCAATTATGAATACATCAGATGTATATACATGGAGTTACGCAATGACTTTAGCCTCATTATTAACAAAAGTTATTTTAAATACAATAAATAAGTTAATCATTTTGGGCTGTGAAATATAACACGGATTCATATAACAGAGAACGTATCTACCGAAGAGAGCGGAACATGAATATGCCGAAACTCTTATCTCTATGTGGTTTCAACTGTAAACTTTGAGGTGGCACGACTTAACGGCTAAAAGGAGTTTAAGCCTTAATCATCGATGCTGGACGACGGATTCTCTTGTGGATTGTAGGACTTCCTGTGACAATTTGCGTTTTAGGAAAATAGTAATATCCCTTCTCTAGGCTCTTTAATACAAAGAGATCACACATATATATTACTACATTGCGGATTGTATTGTTCATTGAAGCAATATCGAATACGGGAGCATGGTTCGGGGTGTAGCTGTGTCGATGACTTTCCAAATACGGAAATCCAAGAGATAAAATTGTGGATAGGAACATCCGGAATATGTAGCATACGTAAACGTCTAAATGAATTCATGGGGATCAGGTCGGTTAAGAGAGCTTAGAACTTGTAAATATTGGTTATACAATTTTCCGCTTGAAGAGTGCTATCTGGACTATACCCAGCAAATATTTGTGCTAAAAGGTCGAGAATAATGAAGCACCCCCGAATGGGGACGTCGGCTATCGTTCGCTGAAATATATGGTAGAGCTTAGATACGCCCTGGAGTTAGGCTTAAAGAGCAACTTTCCAAAGCCGATCCTGTAATAGAAATGGTGGATAAATTATGAGCACCGGATCGAAAATATAGCGAATCCTTACGTCTGCGTAGTCTCGTTAACTAACGTAGCTGGGATCTCACCCCGACCGACAGTGTCATAACCTCTCTGTAGCGCCGGGGGATAGTCCGAAAGTGTGTCGACTAAGAAGGATTAAGTTTTTTGCTGTCGATTCCTGGCGACCGTTTCACAAGGATTGTAGGAGAAAGACGTTCGTTTCGCGAAAAAGAAATTTCCTTTGCCTAAGTGCCTTAATGAAAAGGGACCACATAACTATTGTACTGTGAACTTCTATGGCCCATCGAAGCATAGTTAAGAGAATGGTAGGCGTTGGGACTGCGTCGAGTACGTATAAATTGAAGAGTAAGTCGAACGGACTTTACGCGATGCATAGCATATCCAAAAAACCAAATAAATTCTCGGAGATCAGGTTGCCCAAATTTTGTTTTAATATAAACAAGTACAATATGTGACTGATATGCGAAATATTACTTTTTTGCAATACAAATGTTTTTTAGATATAATAGAAGAAAAATAGAAAAATAAATACATTGCATAGTATACTGAAAACTACAATGAATCAAGTTAGATGTAAAGTAAGTTAGAAATTTTCAATGTAAAAATTGATATGTGAACAATCTTTATCTTCTGGAGTCACAAACACAAAATCTATTCTCTTCTTATGTTCATACTTAAACACGCACGCATTTCGACTTTAGTCTTTTTAGATTGAATACATTCTGTCGTTGCACACATATCTAGATAATATGATATTACTGTTCACATCTTCCGCATTTAGCACAAGCGCTTGTAACTTACTTGTGACTCACTCCAAGTCGAATATTTCTTTTATAGTAACGCAATTCATTTCAATGACATTTTCGTAAAGTTTCGTAATTTTTCTTGATCTGTTTATTTTTCTTAGTATATGTTTCGCATATGATATGATCATGCAAGATGTCACCTGAGCAATATTTGAATGAATGACGCTATATTCCACATAAAAAAATGTCATTATCTCTGAGAAAACAAGAAAAACTTAGTTAAGAAGCAAATATTTTCGATAAAGTTCCATATACAAACATAGGACGTTCGAATGTATACTTGCGCCGGAAAAATTCATCGACCGAAAGTAAATGTGAACAAAACATTCTTTCGATTGAAATTTCGATCGAATTTTTTTTTCCAACATATCGTTTGGACATATTTTGAAAAATTTAAAGACGATATTTTCATTTTTGCGGCCGGGAGAATGTTTAGCACAGATATTAGATAGTTAAGCAGAAAGACAGATAGCCAGATAGGATACGTCTAGATGGATTCGGAATTTCATACCGATCAAGAATATATATATTTTATGTAGTTTCGGAAGAGTCTTTCTTACCGTTGCAAACGTTCTTACGTAAAAAAAAATGTAATTTCAATTTTCTATTATACCGAATGGGCATGGTCGATCCTTTCCATTTTTGCACAGAGACTACGGGATAGCTTTCGCAATATTTGTGGCGAATGTTATGGTTTATGAAATATGAGCAAAAAACCTATTTTTTGCTTTCAAAAACAGTGATGTTCTCAGTCTACCTTGTATTGTGGGCATGTCCTTTGACCGACTTGGCCCATTTTCAAGACGAACCTACGTACGATAACTTCCAATATTTCTGCGATATTTGAGGGCAATATTTCCATTTTTACGGCCAAGAGAAAAGACATTACACAGACAGATAGACTGATATACGGATATACTTAAATCGATTGTAAATTTGACGTTAATCAAGAATATATGTACCTTGTAAGGGTCCCTGAAGTTTTCTTCTGGGCATTACTAATAAAATGAAAGAGAGAACATGCCCACCACTGAGGGTGAAATTTTCGTTTCAACACGATAAGTTTGTTCTTAGGTCTTTGTAAATACTCAGCTCGTCCTAAAAATCCTGCTCAGAAATGTGCAATTGCTCATCTTACCTTAGATATACTAACAACTTTATAAAACCCTCTTTTTTTTGTTGATTAATAGCCGCTTTTGCTTTTAAAGTATGTGGAAGCTAGCAAATAAAGCATGAAAGCCAGTATCGGCAAGTCACCTGCTGTAACCACTGTGGCGAAACCTGTGATGTTTTATTGCTTCTAGTTTGCAATCGCTTTTAATTTTGCAATGATGACCATAAGCATATATTGGAAAGACAGAACATGTATGTGCTTACAATAACAACTGATTTGTAATGATATGGAACAGCTGCTTAAAAACGGGAAAGATTATAGACGAAGAGAATTAGTTGAACTCTTTTTTATTTATTCTCATTGTTATTTTGACATTTTATATATAAAACTAAACTTAAAGCCAAGATAAAAAAAAGCTAAGATAAAAAAGCTCTGAAGTTTATTACAAATGCATACATTTTTTTAAAAGAATATTTTAGTAAGTTATCCTAACTATTTGATGGAAGAGGTGTACGAGAGAAATTTACATGTTTACAGAAATTAAATATTTTAGTAGTACAATGAAAACTAATTCTTTTTTAACTAATAAATGAAATAAAAGTTACGTAAAAACATTTAATTGAAAAACTAACAAACTGAAAAGAAAAATTTTTCCTTCAAAAGTATGAAAACTAAATTAAATATATTAATTCATATAAAAGAATGAATTAATGCAAACAAATGTAAAAAGAATTTTTATTAGAAAAAAATATTTGTAACAAAATCTTAACTCATAAAAAATACACAATTTTTTTAAAATAATAAATGAAAAAATTTTCGACAAGATATAAACACACCCAACTTGTGTGTGTGGGTGTTGCGAATATATTCTTTGCTTTCATTTAAAAATTACATCAAACAAATTATGCAAACAGCATCATCAAGCAGAAGTAATAGAAACTGTTTAGTAAATTCTATTAGTGCGCTTTGTGATGCTCGGAAGATTTCATTTTTTCATTATGCTAAATAAGAAGAAGAGCTTCTAAATTAAATATGATTTTTTTGGATTATGCTACTTCGCGTTCGGCTTGAAAATAAGACAAAAAAATATGCGTTACACGTTTTGAAAACTGTAGGGTATCACAGATTTGAATTAAATAGAAAACAGTTACTTTTTTTTATTGTTATATTTTTATTGATCCTACTGTACACAGGATAAGGTTATGTATGGAATAGTACATCGGTCAAATGACTATCACGAAACGAGAGAGTACACGACCAAGGAATGCCTCATGTAGTAATTGAATTATTTCATGGGATGTACGGCAAGTGGTATCGTCTTGTTCAAATGATAGATAATTCATATCAATATCATTCAACATAGGTGGAGAGAAGGAGGTTATCATAATGCGATATCGAACATCAGCAGCCGTCAATATTTCGACCATATTTTGTTGGAAATTTGCGAACTGTGGACGCCAAACTTTCATTATTTTTGACATATTGTTCACCAATGAAAAGGTATTCGCTTGTCGTGCAAAATACTCCATTTCTACTAATAATAAGGTGTTTGCTGTCAAACAGTGGCAAGGTCACGTCGTTCCAATTGGCAAAACGAACTGCACTAATTAGCGCCAAGATATCTCTTGATCAAAATTTTGAATGCAAAAATTAAATGGATGTGTAGACCTAGTTAAGAGACATCAATCAAATTGAACGAATGCATTCCTTTAATGTAATTCAAGTGTGAAACCCTCTAAAATATTTCACCATTTAATATTTTTATACATAATCAATCGGTTAATAAGTTCCAGAACGAAGTAATAAAATCCATTTTTTACAAAATCCGGCTTTATTCAAGAACGCTATAAGTAATCGAACGTTTCTCTAATTTTTCGATGCCTTTTTTACAAACACAGTTATCAAGATCCTCAAAATACGCTTCACTTTTCGCAATTAGTTCATCATTTGATCCAAATCTTTTTCCATAGTGGTCGGGTAACAAATCAGGAAAATATAACAGTTGGAGAAGCAATTCGAACATTAATTCGCTCAATTTTGTCATTGTCGACTACCAACATATGGACACATTAGTTTGATGAAAGAGCAAATTTTTTTTTTTGCCTTTTGGAGCCCTTTTTTCGAAACTTTCTCTTCCGATCGAACAAAAAGTGCCATAGGTAATGTTTACCATTCAACATCCCTTCTGTTCCAAGGTAGCCTATAAATAGAATACCTCCACTTTGCCGGCCTATTTTTTAATTGCTCTCTACGAGCATAAACAGGATAATAGCCAAAGAGAAGTAGGGATAGAGGGATAAGTTGTTTCTGTAGCCGTAGAAGGTGTATAAACAATTATTAACGGCCGACCATTTACTATAGCTGATTGTTATCTTTTATTGGAACTTCACTTTTCGATTATTGAAAATAATTTTGAAGATTTTTTTTTCAATATTTTCTGTTGCAACCTTTCTTGTTCTGGACGTTCGTTATATTCTTAATGATCAGTGTTCATGTTTAGAAAGAGCAATCCACCCACAAACCAGTCTTTTCAGAGAGAAAAATTGCGTTGACGTTTTTCAAGCCGACGTAGAAGTTGAACGATATTTTTTATCATTAAAAAGCAGGCTTTTTACCACCACAAGCATAATTCGGAAATTAATAATAAGAAGATATGAATTTTTGATAAATACAGTTTGTGGAGATATGCCACTTATTAAAATAATATATATTTTTTGTTTGAAACGTCACCATTCCGTCAAACCCGGGAACTGTTGATCGATGTGTCAATCATTAAATACGCAGCATTATTATTAGAGTAAAGAGTTATATGTGTGGATGAAGAAGATGTATAAGGCGTAAATAAAATTCTTATTATTCCAAATAAACAGAGCCAACTGGAAAAACACTTATGGGGATGAATTCGCTAATCGCTGTTATGTTAACGGCTTTAATTGTTCACAATAAAGTCACCAGCTTTTCTAATAATTCAGATGACGCTGAAAAATACAACGTAGGCGGTGTTTTAAGTGATTTTGAAAGTGAAAAACATTTTCGTTTAACAATTTCGGTAAGAAACTAACCATATAAAGAAACTAACTCTATAAGCAGATAATAATAAAAACGCAATTATTTTCCATTATTATTCATAGCATTTAAATTTCGATCAAAATTACAAAACCAGCCGCAATATGACTTATTATGGTAAAACTATACGTATGGATAAAAATCCTATAAAAACTGTGTTCAATGTTTGCGACAAACTTATTGATAAAAGGGTAAGTACCGTTAACATTTCGCTTTTTTACATCCCAATTTCAAATCGTAAAAGCAATAGCTATTAAACAACTTCTAACGTAACCTGCTTACATACCTACCCATAGTTCACTCCAATATGAAGTTCTTTCGAGCAATTTTTTGACCGAAGATTGTTACGCGTCATTATACCTCTGCTTGAAAGAGCCAGAAATATGTACCGAAGTTCCCATAAAGTACATATACTACTGTGGACAAATTTTAATAAGACTTTTTCAAATACCCGCGCTATGATGTCGATGTCAATATTTTTTTGGTAGATTAGCATGATTGTTGCGAATAACTGACACAAATTTCGAAATACGTGCCGTGTGGATTAGTAATAGCAGCGTTTTTTTTTGTGTAAACGGTCTTGTTGTCAAATTTTCGTCCGTAGTCAACTGATTCTGAGTTAAATTACCAATGGCCGTTTGTCGATTTATCCGTTGTCAGCAATTGGAAGAGTCACAGTTACAAATCCGAGGTAGAAAACCAAACTTTGACATATATTTTTCCGAGTTACCACGCCCAAAATAAGTACGTCCTGGAACTTCGATACATATTCTTAGGAAAAACGTCCAAAACCTCCGTAAGAAATGAATATAATCAGCCTTTAAAAACGTCCGCCATATAGAAAAAACCTGTAAGTTACAAACCAATGCAATATAGATACAAAATCCGGTATAAAGACCTTTTAGATTGAAAGGCAAACTAGCATTTTTGGGAGACGTACTGAAGCAATTTCGAGTTATATATGGCGTCCCACTTGTGTGATAAAGTATTGGCAAACGCAAAAAAAAAACAATTTGACAGCAGAAAGTTTAGCGTCAGTAAAAATTAACGAACAGGTTTTTATTGTTGAACAATATTTCAAAAATAATGAAAGTTTGACAGCCATAATTCGACAATTTCGTACAAAATACGTTCGGAGTATTGACGTGACTTCGCTAGCCATGAATCGTCAAAATTTGACGCATTTGGGGTTCGAGAACCCATTTTGTCGAAAAAGAAATGCATCCCCAACGTACCACAATTTGGTGCGGATTTTTGACTAAAGACATCAGCATGCTAAACTGATTAAGCAAAACGATCATAGAGGATTTCAACAAAAGAGTGCGTATGTGCTATCCAAACCGAGGAAGCCATTTGTACGATGTTCTATTTTAAACATAAGCCCATCCTATGTTTAGAGTATTTAATGCAATATGTTCCTAAAATAGAATATCCAACCCAACTTCAATTTCAAGCTACTCTCTATGTCCATTCGATTATATGACAGAACTGTCCAAGCATCTAAACATGTGCCTTTGTCTTTAATATAATAATTTTTGCCATTTTAAGAAGTCTCTGTTTCAATTACTTAGAACTAAGGATTTCAAAAGATTTATAATTTACTAATATCCTCCTGTCAATTATATTAAACGATATTAGAAGCATGTACGATCGATGGATACGGACTTTACTTCGTAACGTTAGCAATGATACAAATATTTTAAAATGATAATTGTTGCCACTAGTGCTTCGTACTTTCACGAGTCATTCAACTAAATGATGTAATTTTATTTAAATTCTCTAACACTTTATGCACTTTATCCTTTGACTTTTTATTCTCTTAATTATAGGTTTATGCTGTAGTGGTTTCGCATGAGCAAACTTCTGGCGATTTATCTCCGGCGGCTGTCAGCTATACTAGTGGTTTTTTTCAAATACCAGTCATTGGAATATCATCACGGGATGCTGCTTTCTCGGATAAAAATATTCATGTATCCTTTCTGCGTACCGTGCCGCCGTATTATCATCAAGCTGATGTCTGGCTAGAGATGCTAAATCATTTTGGTTACACAAAGGTAAGAAAAAGAATAATTTTTATTATTTTACATCTATCTATAATACGTGACATACGTGATTTTAGGTTATTATAATCCATAGTTCCGATACTGATGGTCGTGCAATATTAGGTCGTTTCCAAACTACTTCTCAAAATTATTACGATGATATTGACGTACGTGCCACCGTTGAATTAATTGTTGAATTTGAACCAAAATTGGAAAGTTTCATGGAACACTTAGATGACATGAAAACGGCTCAAAGCCGAGTCTATTTATTATACGCTAGGTATTCACTTTAAACTCATTTTTACATTTACTCTATATCGCGCATAATTACATTTACTTTTAATTCCTTTTTACGCTTATTAGCACAGAAGATTCTCATGTCATATTTCGCGATGCTGGTAATTATAATATGACCGAATCAGGTCATGTTTGGTTTGTAACAGAACAGGCCCTAAGCGCTAATAATACGCCAGAAGGAATTTTGGGTTTACAATTGGAGCATGCCAACAGCGACAATCGTCATATTCGGGTGAGTCCAAGTATGTGATTTGCTGGTGGCACGATGGCAAGATGTTATGCGATTTATTGTAATCTTTTTCGTTCGTTATGGGCGCACAATTTTCAAGGTATTTCAAATACTTGCTTGGATTAAAAGTAATTTGTTGTCTGAACGAAGTTAAGTACTTCTTAAATTTATTCTAGATCGAGTACAAATAATACCGCAAATTCTGCACATTCAAACTAATATCATTATACTCTTATTATCGACTATTGCATCCTTAGACAATCCGAACGGACACGTGCTATTCATATTGTTATCTATTCTAGTGGAAAATACAGTTGTACTAACTTACACTTATGTATCTTGCGACAAACGCAGAAGAAAACACATAAAATATATAGATTTCTCGGTCTACAAATTAAGGTCCGTCTTTGAGGGCATTCTCTGTTACTATTTCTTTAAGAAATGTAAGAATAAATTAAAACTTGGCAATTTGGACAGTTTTCACTAAGTAGAAATCTTTCGAGAAAATGAATTCCTCCACATTGAGATAATTATTGAAATCTATTTCCAATTTTTACGTAAATTGAGATCGACATCATTTTGATTCTCTCGTTAGGACTCTGTATATGTTCTCGCTTCAGCTATTAAGGAAATGATGAAGAATGAAACTATCACCGAACCTCCAAAAAACTGTGATGATTCTGGAGTCAATTGGGAATCAGGTAAATTTATTGAACCAAATAATTATACTAAAAATACAATGATATCTGCTCCTAATAGTGTAAAGATTCATTCCTCACTAAGTTTATCTAAGCATTATTTATCATATGTTGTGCATTTACGATATGTAAGCTATATAAAAATAGGGAAATATTTCGTGGATGTTCTAAATCTAGTATTATTTGCCAATCGATCTCTTTCGCTCGTCGTTTATCTTAAGATATATTGTTTTTTGAACGACTTTCCTGACGGCTGAAGTCTTTGTCATCATATAATAAACCTTTATTTTATATCACGGCTTGCTTAATATAGTCCTTTTCCTCTCATGTTTCAATGTTCGGTCCAGACAGAGCTGATCAATTATTTTTTGCTTGTCTTTGCGACAATTTCTTTCCATTTTTGATTAAGTTCTCCATAATTAATTAGTTAAAGAAGACATTGATCTCATTTGACCTTGAAAAAATTACATTTTCTTTTAATTGTAAAAACAGGTAAACGTTTATTCCACTACCTTAAAACCCGTAATATCACGGGCGAAACGGGACAAGTGGCTTTTGATGATAATGGTGACCGTATATATGCCGGTTACGAAGTCATAAACATACGAGCCAAACAGAAGAAATTGCCGGTGGGAAAATTCTACTATGACCCCGTAAGTTCAAATGTTATAAAAACGAGAAGAAAAAATTAGAATACAAATTTTGTAATCTTCGTATTGTCAGGAGAAAGCTACCATGCGCTTGAAGATCAATGACAGTCAATTGGTTTGGCCGGGTAAGCAAAAAAAAAAGCCTAAAGGAATTATGATACCCACTCATCTAAAAGTGTTGACCATAGAGGAAAAACCTTTTGTTTATGTTCGACACCTAACTGATGATGAAGTGCAATGTATGGAAGATGAGGTGTCATGTCCGCTCTTTAATACTTCAAATGGAATAGGTATGAAGTTAAGAAAGTCAATCGTTTGAGTTGGTCTAAATTCAATCTTTGCTTGATTTACTCTTTCAGAAAACGATTTTTGCTGCCGCGGTTATTGCATTGATCTTTTAAAAGCTTTGTCGCAACGCATTAACTTTACCTATAACTTGGCTTTGTCGCCGGATGGGCAATTCGGTCATTATATATTAAAGAATTCAAGCAGCAGTAGTTTACCGCCGTCACCGCCACGTAAAGAGTGGACTGGCTTAATAGGTGAATTGGTTAATGAACGAGCAGACATGATTGTAGCACCATTAACCATTAATCCAGAGCGTGCCGAATATATCGAGTTTTCGAAACCATTTAAATATCAAGGCATTACAATACTTGAAAAGAAGCCGTCACGTTCGAGTACTTTAGTGTCTTTTTTACAACCATTTAGTAACACTCTCTAGATATTGGTAATGGTGTCAGTTCATGTGGTCGCCTTGGTTCTATACTTACTCGATAGGTAAGTTAGTATGCGGTCATATTACACTATATAAGCATTCCATCACTCTATCGCTCTTATTTTTTCGAACCATATGTAAGTAAAATTCTTGATATTAACGCAGTGGTTTTCTAACACATCTCACAGGTTCTCCCCTTTCGGTCGTTTCAAATTATCCCATGTGGACAGTCATGAAGAAAAACCTTTGAACCTTAGCTCAGCTATTTGGTTTGCTTGGGGTGTATTATTGAATAGTGGAATAGGCGAAGGTACACCGCGAAGCTTTTCTGCGCGTGTTTTGGGCATGGTATGGGCTGGCTTTGCCATGATCATCGTGGCTTCATATACAGCAAATTTGGCAGCATTTTTGGTTTTAGAACGTCCAAAAACTAAGCTAAGCGGTATAAATGATGCTCGTTTACGCAACACCATGGAAAATTTAACTTGTGCCACTGTTAAAGGGTCGTCAGTGGATATGTACTTTAGACGCCAAGTTGAATTGTCAAATATGTATCGTACCATGGAAGCCAATAATTATGATACAGCTGAACAAGCTATAGAAGACGTTAAGAAAGGGTAGGCTTTTTTAAGTTTCTACATCAGTAAGAATAAGCTCAATTTACACACACAGAAAATAATTTATTAGAAAACTTATGGCTTTCATTTGGGATTCATCGCGCTTAGAATATGAGGCTTCTAAAGACTGCGAATTGGTAACAGCGGGAGAGCTTTTTGGTCGCAGTGGTTACGGCATTGGTTTGCAGAAAGGCTCACCATGGACTGACGCTGTTACTTTGTCCATTTTGGAATTTCATGAAAGTAAATGAATGTAAATCCGTTTAACAATTAAGAGATGTGCATTTTTCAATATATACAGGCGGTTTCATGGAAGCTTTAGACAAAGCTTGGATATTTCATGGCAATGCTCAACAATGTGAACAATTTGAAAAAACACCCAATACTTTAGGTTTGAAAAATATGGCCGGTGTGTTTATATTAGTTGCAGCTGGTGTGGCGATTGGGGTAGGTCTTATAATTATTGAAGTCATCTATAAAAGGCATCAAGTAAAAAAACAAAAACGCTTAGACATAGCTCGTCATGCAGCTGGTAAATGGCGGGGAACCATAGAGGTAAATTTTTCTTATTTGTAAATTTGAAAATCAATTTTTGAGTTCTATGTTTATCGGTTGCATTAAAGAAACGTAAAACTATACGTGCCTCTCTGGCCATGCAACGCCAGTACAATATTGGACTTAATTCACATACTGGCACTATTAGTTATGCAGTCGATAAACGCCGTTACCACCGTCTGGGTCATCGCGGGCCAGAAAATGCTTGGACTGGCGAAACGGATGCATTGAGATCCAGACGCTATTTGGAAGAAACTGCTAAGCTGAAACATTCCCCTAAAGTACATGCTCCTCTACCGCTGATAAGTAAAAATCGCCAGCCTGTGAACTTACTGCCACCACGTTATTCACCTGGATATACAAGTGATGTTTCACATTTGGTAGTTTAATTAACAAACCGTGAAAGAAGATGTCTGCGTATTCAATTTCCTGTAATTTTCAAATTTTAAAACAATGAATAAAATCTATTCTGAACTGCTTCATATGCCGTCTTCTTCTTAAAATTAAGTGAATCAACGACAGATGATCCGCTGTCAGTATGAATAAGAAAAAAGTTCTTTTGTTCCAAATGTATACATAGAAGTTTTGTCTGTCTATGGTGCTGTGTACATTGCTGTAGGCAACAATCTTTTCGAGCGTCTAATTACCAAGAGTTTGGTACCACATCTAACAGTCCGTTTATATATATATAGCTTAACCTATAATAAGAGGATGGATCTATTACTTCTAAAAAAACTTTCCGCCAGACTCTTTTGATATCCGATAGGAAATCTGTAGTTTTTGATGCCGCTAGACTAGATTGACTTGCTGGGAAGTTAGCCCAAATAAAAAACTACAACAAACCCGAAATATGATTGAAGTGAATAAATGAGATTATGGATAAGTTTAGTCAGTGAGTTACGTTCGATTCAATGAACTTAATTATTAAACAAAATCACAAAGCAGGCGGAGAAAGAACTTTTCATACTTAACAAGTTATTATACTAAACAGATAACCCGGGCGAAAAATATGCTTTGTTGAACGAACTACCGGACTAATAGTGAATCAATGAGAAGAAAAAGATGCTTCCACATATTAATTAAGAAACAGAGCCAATAAAAAATTTTCTTGCCACTTTGTATATTCTAAGAAATATTAGCGTTCTTTTTATTGAAAATGAAAAGTTTAATTGAATTACCCGCCATTCGCGCAAAGATCAATGTTTTCAAATTCTCTACGTACTTCTCTAGCTGTGGACATTAGGATTAACTGATATCTTTTTAAATTCAAATTCGTGTCATTATATTTTATCCAAATGCTGCAATGCTCTCTTACAGCTAAACTTAACCTATTACTACTAACACTTTTATGCACATTATGCTTGACTATGTGTGAAACAAAATGAGAAAAGATTTTGGCCCTCAATGTCAATAGCGTTGGTATTCATTATTGTTTTTCTATCAGCTTGATTGTACGTATTGCGTCAACGGTTGGTTCGTATCAAGAAAGGAATATATGTATATATTAGCTTTTTTTTTTTTTTGGTTTGTTAGAAATTTTGGATGGAGTAAGCCTTTTAATGTAGGCTTATATCTCCACTAACTTGATGTAGATAACGTAGATTTGATGAAAAGTTCAGGATATGTGCAGCTCTATAGCAGATGATAATCCGAACAGTTGTATTATGATGATGTAGTATGCGTAAAAAGTTTATGTTTGAATTAAATATCGCGGAATTGATGAAAAGTACATGATATTCGGAAGCTCTACAGCAAGTATTTATAAAAACAGCTGTACGATGATGATGTATTGTATCTGTTGTAGCGTATGAGTTTGTTTATGTAAAAAACAAAGGAATAAATGAAGGAGAAGGGGAATCCTCATAGGAAGAAGTGGACATCCAGACATGAAAATGAATAAACTAAATAAAAGTAATGATTCATTAAAATACAATAAATAATGATATAGAAATGAAATTAAAAGGAAAAGTCGGCAGTTCCAATAAATGAAGTTGGTTCCTTAAGATCTACAAACATGCGAGCGCGAAAGATATCAAAGAGACTATGATAGGTAGCGAAAATGACATAAGATCGCCTTAAGATCAACATTTTTGCATCGAAAAATGAGATGCTCAGCCGATTCAGCTATCGAGCAGGTAGCACATGCATCATTGTCGACAGCTTTGATAAGCATCAAATAGGGTTTGTCAAAGGTGTGATCGGTGATAAGTCTGTTGAGAACCTTAATCTCACAGGTTGAGAAAACGGAATCCGGAAAAGGTTTGAAGGAAACAGACTGATGTAGTTTGTAGAAGAGTCGATCTGATTTGCTCCGTGCAATATTTAGAAATTCGGCGTTTTTCTCTCTCAACACAGTATGATGCGTAAAGCCTCTTGAGGAGTATATTTAACAGTTTTAGTCGCATCATCCACTTGAGCCTCTCTTGCAAATTGGTCACCTTTCTCATCAATATGGAAACCACGTTGGCCTGGTATCCATACCAAATGACAAGCCTCAACAGCTGTATTATTGAGCATATCAAGTATATCATAGACATGAGCATTCAGAGAATCTTTCTTGTCAATGAGAAGAAGCGCAGATTTGCTATCAGAGAAAATCACAAATGTCCTGTCTCCATTAGCTGTTGCAAGAGAGACAGCATGTTTTATTGCAAGGAGTTCAATGAAAGTTGAGGACAGTTCTTCTAAAATTCTGACCTGACAGAGAGCATCCTGCCGATACTTGACCACAGAATAGCTGGATATGTTATTACCAACAGAGCCGTCAGAGGCATAAATTTCGAAGCAGTTAGTCAAGGCTCTGTTAGGAGAGGGATTTTAGGGTTGAAGAAGGGATGTTATCTTTGGTTGTAGATAAAGAAGATAATAAGTTAAAATCAATACAACAGTTGTAGCAAACAAAGTCCCAGACTGGAATTGGGTTTATATTCTCAAAAATATGACGAAATCTTCTATAACAAAAAGTGTAGCTGCACTTGATACTCTCGCAACACGTCGCAAGGAGAAGGGCTCTATCAGCCACCGACAGTTCACCTGCAATAACTTGCAAAATATGAACAGGTGTCGATGGAGTGGGACCATTATATCTTCTTAGATTTATTTTCAAAGATCTGAATTTTTTTTAATGAGTATTCTGGCATATTGCATGTAATTGAGTGTGCAAATTCTATTTTAGATCGGACTAACGACTTGTATACGTTGAGTGCTTTAATAGGAGAAAGACCTGCTTTATTACAGGTTAGGAGGTTGATAACATTAGGACCAGACTGACATTGTTTAATAGTATTCTCATAGTGGATGTGAAAGGAAAGAGTTGGTTTTAAAGCCGTTCCTAAAATCTTGACAGACGTTTTTTGGTTTACTTTTATCCCATTGATTGTCATATTAATAATTTTGTTAGAACCTTTGGCAAAATATAATGCACTGGTTTTGCTGGGGTTGAAGGACAGATTCAGTTCCTTACATCTCCTATAAAAAATATTGGCTTTTGAAGAGAGATTATTTATTGATTTTTCAAAGGACTTGCCCATCGGGACAATTAAAAACTCATCAGCATATTGGAAAATGTGTGTGTAGCAATCCTGAAGATCATGTAAAGCAGCGGTATATAGATTAAAGAGAATGCTGCCTTCAGACAGACCACCGTGAACCGCTACCGAGTTTTTTCCTAGCACAAGTAGTCGCTTAGACAGAAAGTTCAAAATCCACAATCTTAGGTGGAGAGGGATATTGAATTTCATGAGGATCACCGCTAACTTATTTTGATTGACACAATCGTATGCTTTGTTGATGTCAAGGACCAGCATGGTCACTTTTCTACCAGAACCTTTTTCACTCTAAATGAGCGTGGTAAGCTCATTAATGCACATGTTCGCCAATTTTAGTTTTTGATAAGCAAAAGACCGGAGCGGGAGAACATAATTGGCATTGATCGATGCAACTAGTCTTTCTTTAACCATCATGTTCGTGATTTTCAAAAGGACCGAGATAAGCGAAATCGGTCTGAAGTTTGAAAGATTATTATGACCTTTACCAAGTTTAAGAATGGGGACGATTTTAATTTGCCTCCATTCATCTGGTAAAGAGATGGTAGACCAACATCTGTTTATGGCATCAAGTAGGGCCATTTGGCTATTAGTCGACAGTGCCGAAATCATGTAATACTTGATGCCATCACAGCCAGCAGCAGAAGGCTTCTTTTTGGACTGGAGGACATACAAAAGATTTTGGTAGGAAAAAGGATCACATCCATCTAGGTTTGTGAGCCCGGATGGGAGGTCAACCTAATTGACAGCAAGAATATGACTTTCCAGGAGGTTAAGGTATTTCTTGCTGTCATCGTCATTCCACTTGAACGAACAAATGGCATTACGTTTAGTAAGTCTGTGACCATT
This sequence comes from Glossina brevipalpis, assembly GCA_000671755.1. Lineage (NCBI taxonomy): Eukaryota > Metazoa > Arthropoda > Insecta > Diptera > Glossinidae > Glossina > Glossina brevipalpis. The sequence continues at coordinate 52,905 of KK351202.1, forward strand.
TATATAATTCCAAAAGGGTCTTATATTGCTGTTGCGACTCAGATCTTGAATAGTACATGCTCGGTATCTGCGTTTTGCTTTCCTAACAGCATGCCTCCACTCCTTCTGAATATTCGAAAATTCAGTGAAGTTGACAGGTGACGCATAATTGCGAACTTTCATTTTTGCAGCTTTTAGCCTTCGTAAGAGAGTGTGATTCCACCACGTTTTTGGACAGAAAGAATTTAGATCGGTGAAATTGGTCCGTGCCGCAGATAATTCATCATGAAAAACTTGATGAATTTCAGAGATGTTCGATGAGAGGGCTACAGTAGCAAGACTATTTAATAAAACCCGACGTGATAAGAAACTATTAATTTGGTTAATTGAAGTGTTGTTCACGTGAAATCTTATGGGGGAATGATGACTTTTCCAAAGTAAAGCGTTATCCGTCCACCACTTGAAGGAGAGAGAGGCAGAGTTGGTGAAAGTCAGATCAAGAACACTACACGAGGAGGGGTTATTGAGTGAAGAGTGAAACGTTGGGGACAAGTCATTCAGGGATTTGAAGCTGCTAGAATTTATAATTCTGACCAGCGCATTCCCTTTGTTAGAATTGAAAACATCTACGAACATATTGTGCCCAGCGTTAAAGTCGCCAGCTAGGATGACACTCGTAAAGGTGTCAAGAAAATCACATAGGCTTCCCATGACATCACGGAAGGTTTGTATGTCTAAACTTTGGAGATATATAGCACGAGGCTATAACAATGTTCGATTCTAGATTTGAGGTTTTAATGATGACTGTGTCAGCAGCTGTGGGATATGAAATCCTTTAGAACTTTATGTTTTTTCTGATGAGGGTGGAGGCACCACCATATCCATCCTCACGACATTTGCTGACAGCAACATAATTAGAAATTTTGGGATGCATAGTATCATCATTCGGTAGAAAGACTTCGCTGAGAATACAATTATCGATTCGCTTAGAATTTAAATAAAAATCCAGCGGATCAAAGTTGCGTCTGAGACTATGTATATTGTATTGTAGGACGGAAATCATTTCGGTGGGGATTATAACATTGACGTGGACATTTACATGGATGATAACATATGTGTTGGGTATAGAGATTGAACTATTTTGTTCATATTATCAATAAAAATATTTATGTTGTCAGAAGTCAACGATTTGGGATAGAAGTTTTTCATAATCGCACGTGCGATGTGCATTCTGAAAATCCCTCGGTTGTAGCAGAGGATTAGGAGATCGACTTGGCTGAGGGGAGGGGTTATTGGCATGTGGAATTTTGGGTTTTGAGTTAACAAAACCCTGAACCATTGTTTTTGTCACAATTTTATTGACTTCCACTTTGGCATCTCGTGGACATTCGGACGATGTAGAGATGGAGAGGGCAGGAAATTCATTGTCATAATCAGAATTACTATGAACCTGGTAATAGTTTTGGGAATACTTTTCCCTATATTCTTTAAACGATAGGTTTTCAATCGCCATAATTTCATTTATTTCGGACTCTTTTTGCCGTTTTGGACAGTCTTTCGACAAGACGTAGTGGGAATTTGACCCACATGAAATACATTTGGTGGCCGAACACCCCTCATCACAAGCAGTGGACGTATCACATTTGAGACATCTCGATTGTGATGCTCTGCAGAACCTTCCAATGTGACCAAAACGATCACAGTTAAAACACTGCCTTAGGGTAGGAGCAAAAAATTTAACTTGCAATATACAGAAATTGAACTTCACTGATTTCGGGATATCTTTTCCTTTGAACCCAATTTTAACACTAGTAGTGGGAAGACCGACGGAAAAGCCTAGTCACCGATCGAATTGGGATACTTGACACGATATTCTTTTTTAAATAATCTTGATCATGTTGCGTATGATGCCAAGACGTTCTGTAAAAGCTTTGGGAATGTACGATTTTAAATTAATAGCAGAAAAGTTATTATTTAAAATAAACTTGTTGGCATTAATACCAGAGTTAAAATGCAATTTAGCTTTGCCTTTGCGTCAAGCTTGAACCTTTTTAAAAGTTCAAAGAAGGCAAGATCAGAATTTATATTTGCCCTTTCTAAGTTTTTATCAGGACAGCATTCGACAAAAACATTGTCATAAAGATTTAACTCTATTTGTTTCTCATTCTGAGATTGCTTTTCATGTGAGGAGGTATCAACATTGATCATCTCGACAGCAGCAGCCTGATCATTATTCTTATCATGGATCCTAAGCTTCTTCGCTGAGATACTAGGGTTCATGTTTATATTGGCAAAACCATTGAAATCCTCTAGATTTGCAGTCATAGTCCCATTTAATTTTTTCTACATTTTTTTCTTAGTCACAGCCCCTCGATGGAGGTGACTTTTAACAATGTGCCCTTTCGTATCCAAAAAATATGAAACCTTAAATTATGCCTTAAAGTATTCTAAGTCAACAGAGTGAGAAGATAAGTTGACTATTCGGACGAAAGCAGAAGTCTGCAGAATGTTGTGTTGTATGTGTTGTGTTTTGACACCAATGATGATATGCAACGATACTCCAGATTCCAACAACAGGAGTTGTCCACTTTTATCACAGAAATCACTATTATTAATTGTTATACTTTAAAATGTATCAAATAGTTTTAAAAGTTGGTAAAATTAAATTTTTATTTTTAAAAAATTTTTTAATTTTTCACACGCAAAAACTGACTTTCTACCCTTAGGGTTGCCAATGTATACGATTAGCTTTGTACAACCATTGAACTAAAGCATAAGCGAAACTTTTAAAAACCCTATGCTGAAGACCGCGTGTTCGAATTCCATGTGTAGTCACTTTTTTTGCTTCAAATTATTAAATAAATTGATAAAAATTCACAAGTTAAAAGTATCAATTTTATTATAAAATAAACCTTGTTATGTGCGTTGTGCGTCCTAGGTCGCAAATGCCTTGAAACGTCTTTGTGATATTACAAAGAATACTAATAGTATTCAAAGTCAAATTTGGTGATCGTCTCCTGGAATTTTGATAATATAAAATGCACTTAATGTCTGTTTGGATATCCCCATTCACATACTCACATTCCGGTTATAGGACACAAAAGTTGGCATCAGTGACTACCGCATAATGTGAATCTATGCTTTTAGCAGCATATGTAATCTTAACTAACCACATCAGTTCATACATAATAATTAAAATATTCAACAAGTTGAAGTTAATTTATATGACTGAAACTTGTGAAAGTCAGCGAGTGTTAATTAATATTGAATTTCAAAACTCACAATTATAAATGCTTTCTAAATACTAAACAGGCATAGTATAAATATATGAAATACTTTATACTACAAACCTAACAATTATCTTTATTATTGATTTATACAATTATATATTGTGTGTAGAGTCGATAACTTTAGCTATTAGTTAGTGCCCATCTCACATTACCACATAAATTTATTTCTTGGGTCTAAATATATTTGGTAGCCTGGAAATTTCGTGCAGTTCTTCACTATGAAATAAAATTAATTTCTTTTCAATAAATCCTTATGTGTCCGTCAGCTTCAATCACAACCTTTATTTGTTCGTCATCAATCAGACAGAACACTGTATATTGAACGCCGTATATCTTTCACTGAAAAATTTCCAGTATGAAATTTCCCATACCAAATTTTGGCAAATTTTCCTGCTACAGCATTCCACACTCAGCATATATTTCTTTAAGTGCTTCTGCAGACCTTTTACCTTTTTCGAAAGAAAAAAGTAAAATATGTCTTAAATGCTCACTTTGATTTTTCATAACATAAATTACACCTCACTACTGTTACACATATGATAACTTTTGAAAGTTTTTCACGGGAAAAAGCTTACCCAACATAACTATCCCAAATTACTTGTCTAGCTGCCTGAAAAAATTCGTCTTAATCTGGTGTTGGGAAAACTGCAAGACTACCTAATTTGTACATTGTACGCACACCCGGATTGGATTTTCGCTAGAATAATTAATAACAAAAGATTAAAATATTTATTTAGTTTAATATCTTATAACACATATATACATATCTACATTAATATTTTTATATAAAGTCCTTTGTGAAGCGTTGTTGAAATTGCTCGATATGATGCTTAGCAATTTCGTAGGGTAATGAATTTAAACGCAATAAATTTGTATTTAAAGCTTGATTATAAGCTTTTAAGAGTGATTCTTCCTCTTCTGCCGGTTCCAAATATGCAGTTAAACCGCCAATCAGCTAAAAAATCCAAAAATCAAATGTTTTACTTCGTTTATTTAATTATTTAAAGATTCACTCTCACTAAGGTCTCTCCACAATTTAGAAAACGTAGAGCAGAAGCATAATCGGACCAAAGTCTACGACGCCATTTATTATCATATTTCATGGCCAATGGAACCATAACTAAAGAACTGAATAACTCATCACCGTAGCTAGCCGCTTGAAAGTGATCTACAAACAAAGCGTACAAATTCTGAAATTGGCATTTACCTACAATCATAACAAAATTAATTAAATAAATAGGATGAAACGTTTTTTTCAGTAAGTAACCTGGATAAACGGCATCAAAGTCAAATTTAATATTTTTGCTTTCTGTATAAAATTTTAATAAATGTTGATGTAACATTTTGTGTATATCTGGATCCAAAAAACTCGAATCTGGACCCATAAAAGCAATCATCAAATACATTAGTTTTTCAGTAGACGTAACAATATTTAATTCTTGATTACATTTCTCAAGCTGTGTAACGAATCTTAAAACTATTTGAAGAACTTCACGTTCTGTAAGTGAATAAAGAGATAAGAAAACCGTGGCATTACGAAAATGTTGGATACCACACCTGAAGAGATTATGGAGGGCTTGTGTTGAACATTTTCCAAAAAGTTTTGCAAAATTAAACGTAATGGAAAATAAGGCCAATCAATCGGCAATACGGGAATTTGGCTAAACGGCGACGCAAGCGTTAATTCGTTGGGGCGCTACAGAAAATATTAGAAAGGAAATACAAATTGAGATTATCAGAAATATTTTAGAATAACCCACCACTACTATATGAAGAGAATAAATCATTTCTAAGTATTTGTTGCACGATCTATCAAGAAATTCCTTATTAGTGTTGAGATAACGGGGGTTAAATATGATTTTCTCGAAAAGTTGCTCAATTTCTAGTATATACTCGGCGGTTAAACAATTCAGGAAATTATAAACTATTTGTAACATTTCCGAGATTTGAAAATAGGTTTCAATGCCACTAAAGCGTAGGAGTTGATATATAAACCTCAGTTCCATTTTTGAAAAGAAATTTGTTGCTAAGTAACGGTTACAACGCAAGCCTATTAAATGCAAATATTTCACCAAGGGCTCCACAATAACTGGTTTTAAAAGGCATTCGCTGATTATTTTGTTATTATTCTCCAAGTACATTTCCATTATACGCCATAATGTGCTAAGAAAATAGATGGGATATTTTTGACTAACAATTAACTGAGGACCATACGCATGCATTATAATAGAGCCAACATTAGGTAAAGATTGATGCACAGTTCGACGATCCGTAGAATCATGTAAAATTATTGATGAGTGCCTGAAAGCAGAAAATTAAAAAAAATTAAAAGGAAAATATAATTCTAAAGAAGAACTTACATTATATTTTCCGTAAACTTCTCAAAACATTCGCTTTCAATGAAAACCTTCAGATATTTATTTATAAAATTACTGAAACGTGTCAGATCAAAATGACGATTATACCAAACAACGACATTTAAGCAGGTGTTCAGTAGGGTGATTTGAGAAAACTATAAAATATTTCTTACAATTGCTATGCATGCTCGGGCATAAAGTCAAACAATCTCGCCTACCTCTTTCACGCCACTCCGCGTAGCTGCATGAAACCATTTACAGCAGCAATCATTTAATATATCTGCCAATAAGGGTAACGTCTCACGGCTCGATGGTCCACTGGTACTAGTTATACACATTAGAATAGCAGCTGCGTGCTGCCGTAATAAGTATGGTCCACCCTCCTCATAAATGAGATGATTGTAATGCCATTCGAGCATGTAACGGAAGGCGGATAAGAATTTCCTGAAACAAAAGCTAACCCAGCAGTAATTAAAAATCATGATTATACTTTTTATATAATAAACAACATTCCGTAATTTTATATAAAAGCAACAGTGAAACACGAAACTATTTCATAAGTTTAAAAATCATCTGCTAAATCAATTTGATAGTAAGAATAAAAAATATCTAAATAGAAATGACAAAAAACTTTAAAGGAATATTTCTGCTATTGAGCTCATTGTTGCTTATTGCAGCTCAAGAAATAGTAAGAGTTTTAAATACAAATAAAGTGTTCTGTTCATGTAAATTAAAAAAAGTCTGACATAAAACATAAAAATTTATATAACAACAAAGTGAACGAAAAAAGAAAATGTTGCTTCATTAATTAATATTTTTTTTGTTTTTTCTTTCTTTATTAATTGTAAGGTCGTATCGATGCAGTTTCTGTTAATTTGAGAGTACCATTAAACGGAAGACAACTCGAGTCAATTCTCGTTTATTCTAATCATAAAATTGTTATAAGTCTTTTGAGCAATTTTTATGGAAAAGTATATATCAAAGACAACCGATTTTTGCGTAAATAACTCACAAATTGAATACACAAGTGTTGAACTTTCAAAAACGGTTTGACATCAATCGCAAATGTCCTTATACTTTTATACGGTATTGAAACAAGTCAATCTAGTAAAACTTTTTCAAAAAAAATCAATTCGGTTTACATTGTAGAATTTATCAAGTTGAAATTCGAAAAGAAAGCAGTACAAGTACAATAAGGGAAAGGAGTGATCTTATTAAAAAATACCCCTATCGAAAGATCCCTTAATGAAGTTAGCATGTTTCAGGCAAATTTCTGTTTATCAAAAGATCCTGGTAAAGTGAAATGTTTCCTGGCCCTTTTTATGATAATCTGTAGGAAAATTTTTCTATTTCTTAATCGTAACTGCCCCATTAACATATGTATGAAATAACGCAAGGTGAGAAGAACCGATTAAGGTATAGTATCAGCCAATGATGATTCAATGTATTTAACAGAATAAAAGAATTTAGAGGACTTTTTTCAGTACGCGATTCTTAGTCTACTTAATTCTGCAAAAATTTATCTAAAATTTAATAGGAGCACAACACTTTCATATCCACTCTTATTGCGCGAAACATTTAAAAGATAGCGTTTACTCGAAAAATTAAACTCGAAATTTTTTAAATATTTTTTGTCATTATTTTGCAGCTATAGAAAATTTAGCACATCTCTCAAAGCTTGAAATGCTTACAGTATTTGTAATTGTTATTTAACGTTCTTTTTTATCAGATTGACAAAAAACTAAAGAAGCAAGCTTTGAAGTTGCATGATTATTGTATAAAAAAAGTAGATTCCAATACGGGTACGTTTATTCATTTTCTAATATAAGCTTTTCGAATGTATGTAACATGCTCAAGCTTTCTTTGTTAATGGCACACGTGTTGCGCAGAATGTATGCTTGACGCTCTGTTTAATAAAACTGAACACACTGATGCATTTAAATGTTATTTGCATTGCGCTTACGATAGTCTCGGATTGGTAAGTTCTTTAATATTTTCATGGAAATATAACTAGAGCGTCATCTTTGTCTTGGAAAAAGGTGAGCAGTAACAATGAGATAAACGCTTTGAACATGCTACCGATCATTCAACCTGAATATCACGAAGTCCTAGTAAAAGCGCATAATGCATGTGATACACAACGTAAGCTAACTGGCCTATTTAGCAATCAATATAAAAACTTTTCATGTCCTCCTCTTTTCATTTCATACTAGCTGGTAAAGATGCCTGTGACATTGTCTACGCTACCGCACAATGCTATTATAGATTTGACCCACGTTCCATAACGCTCCAAGAATTTATGATGCATTAAATGTACTCACTTATTACATATATCATAATCGATTCGCAGCAACAACAGACACTTTAGTATTCGTAAACATTCAATTTGAACTTTAATCATTTTAGTCTGTATGAAAAAGTAGCGATATAAGTTAGCATAAGATAAAAGTACATAAGTAAAGTAATATCTCACCTTCAAATCGTCGTGACAGGAAAGATAGTTTTGTAAAATATCAATTAATTTCGTGTCACAAAGCTTTTTAGCAATTAGCAATTTAGACGAAATCATAATACGGATTAATTTCAAATACAAATGTTGTGGGTAGTCGTAGAATAGTGGTGCTTGTTTTTTGGTCGTGTCTAAAAAATAAAATAATGGCGTCTAAAATAAGTGATGTCCAAATAACAATAAACTAATAAAATTAATTTGAATTCGAATTTTGAATTATAAATGTATTAAAAAACTTACTAAATACTTCCAATGTCGGTAAAAAATTCTGCGACAAACATTTCATTAAATCATCATCGTTAACGATTTTTATAGCAACTTCTTTACCAGATCTGGCCAAACGTATTAGAATTTTTAAGCACGATACTACGCAACTGTTATCAGGTTGAATGGTATTTAATATAAAACTAAAAAATATATTATTATTATTATTGTCATTTTTTATAGTAATGAGAACTTTTCAGACTAAAAAAGAAAAAATTGGGCACTAGCAACATCAGCTATTGACTATTTAGTAAAATAATATTGATTATTTAATAAAATAATTTAAAAAATATATTTTTTAAAAATCGTTCACTGACCGAATTCTGTGCAAAAAATTTGTACGCAAGAGCCCTTCTATTAAATCGGTATCACATAATTGAAAATCTGTCATGGATGTTTTACTTTCTTCCTCACTTTCCTCTTCAACTTCAGCTCTCATAAAAGTTTGATTGGTTGCGTTCGACATTTGTAGCTGTGCAAACTGTTTTTGTAAATTTTCTACAGAATAAGCATCCTCGTGATCAGAGTCGGCCTTTAAAACCCTCAAAGTAGGCTGCCAATGGCAGCCTGGATTTTCATAGCAAAAATCTAATAAAATCTGAAAATAAATTAAATAATTAAAAATCGAATTGTTATCGAAATGGTTTCTAGCAAATGTTTACGCCAAATTTGAAAAGAGTTCGGCTGATTTATAAGTAGGAAAAATTGCGTTCTTTTTAAGCTATTGTATGCAGTGATCTTATTTGACTATATTAACGACAGAGAAAACATAGTCAATAAGCGACGCAGAGAGGGTTTCGAACGGTATAACAAAAATAGTAGTGTGACAGTGAGTAACATGAATAAATGTGTGTATAAATCAAATATCTAACCTCATCTGTTTCATTGTAAAATAGAAACGCTAAAGCCTTAGCGACTACTTCCAATATTGCAGGATTTTTGTCATCAAAGCCGAAGCGAAGCAAGAAGAAGATTTTTGTTATCGGCAGTTCCACAATACGATCATAGAAACCTTGCTGGTAAATATTAAGCATTCCGGAAATAGCACCAAAAGCTGATATGCGTTGTTGTATAACATTCGAGCGGGCTAAACGGAATAGTTCCTGAAGAGTATAACCAGGTCGTTGCGGTTCATCTCCGTGCAGGTATAATTCTCGTTCATCCTTATTTTCAGCTTTATTGTTATCTGAAATATAAGGTATTAATATGCCTTTCCAATCAAAACGTGCTTCGAATTTTTCGCCCGGTTTAAGTTGCATTTTTTGATTAGGTATGTCGCGCATCCACTCAAGCTTATCTGTCTCAACTACGTTAAAATGTATCCACTGTTCAGCAGCGCCACGTTCTACTAGAGGTACGGCGGCGTTAGATGAGTGCAAACTCGGCGCAATGGTATTGAAAGGCTCGGAACGATCTACATGACTTATGTCATTGTCGTTACTAACAGCGGTCTTAAATTGCTGAAATTTTTCTTTGCGTTTCTTGGCTAATAAAGCAATTATTGAAGGATCTGTTAAATAAAAGCAATAATATGTTTATAACTAAGTTATATTTCCGTAATTTAATATTTCTCACCTAATGATTCCATCAGTTTTTGTTGTTCCTGTAAAATTTCTTCTTCCTTCATTTGCCTTAATATCTTCAAATTCTCTTTGTGAATTTCTGCTGCTGTTTTACTTCCTTCAACAATAACGCTCTGTTCAC
>KK351202.1:68272-133415 GCA_000671755.1 Glossina brevipalpis
GCACGATACTACGCAACTGTTATCAGGTTGAATGGTATTTAATATAAAACTAAAAAATATATTATTATTATTATTGTCATTTTTTATAGTAATGATAGGAAAAATATAGTAATATAGGAAAAATTGCGTTCTTTTTAAGCTACTGTATGCTGTGATCTTATTTGACTATATTAACGACAGAGAAAACATAGTCAATAAGCGACGCAGGCACAGCGAGGAGACGGAGAGAGAGTTTCGAACGGTATAGCAAAAATAGTAGTGCGACAGTGAGTAACATGAATACATGTGTGTATGAATCAAATATCTAACCTCATGTAACAAAGGAGACAGCATGTCTTATGGCAAGAAGTTCAATGAAACATGAGGACAGCTTTTCTAAAATTCTGACTTGGCAGAGCGCGTCCTGCCGATACCTTACCATCGAATAGCTAGATATGTTATTGCGAACAGAGTCGTCAGAGGCATAAATTTCGAAACAGTTATTATGATAGAATTCAAGCCTTTGATGGCAGAAGGATTTTAGGTTTGAAGAAGGGATGTTACCTTTGGCTGGAGATAAAGAAGATAATAAGTTAAGAACAACAAGACAGTTGTAGGAATCAAAGTCCCAGACAGGAAATGGGTTCGTATAATCAAATATATGACGAAATCTTCTATAACAGAAGATGTAGCTGCACGTGACTACGTCGTGAAAAGCGCAGGTCTGATGGCCATCAGCTTCACCAACTCTCTCGCCGTAAGGAGCAGGGCTCCCTCAGCCACCGGAAATTCACCTGCAATGACTTGCAGAATATGAACTGGCGTCTTTTTAGATGTTTATTTTCAAAGATCTGAATATTCTTTATTGAGTATTCTGGCAGATTGCACGTAGTTTTCTATTCTATTTTAGATCGGATTAACGACGTATATACGTTGAGTGCTTTAATAGGAGAAAGACCTGCTTGTTTGCTGGTTAGGAGATTGATAACATTAGAACTGGACCGACATTGTTTAAAAGTATTCTACTAGAAACTTGACAAACGTTTCCTGGTTTATTTTTATACCATTAATTGTAATATTGATGATTTTATTGGAACCTTTGGCAAAGTACATTGCACTGGTTTTACTAGGGTTAAAAGACAAATTCAGAGAGATTATTTATTGACTCATTAAAAGACATGCCCACCGAGACTATCACAAAGTCATTAGCATAATGAAAAATGCGGCTCACGCAGCTGCCTTGTGACAGACCACAATGAACCGGTACAGAGTTTTTTCCGAAGACGAGAAGTCGATTCGGCAGAAAATTCAAAGTCCAAAATCTCAGGTGGAGAGGGATGTTGAATGTCATAAGGATCGTAGCTAGCTTATTCGGATTGATATATTCATATGAGGGAGGACATTGTTGGCATTTATCGATGCAACTGGTTTTTCTCATCATGTTCGTGATTTGAAGAAGAACTGAGATAAGAGAAATCGTTCGGAAGTTTGAAAGATCATTATAATCTTTGCCGGGTTTAAGAATGGGGACAATTTTAATTTGCCTCCATTCTTCTGATAATGAGATGATAGACCAGCATATGTTGACAACATCAAGTAGGTCCATTTGGCTATTAATGCCATTACAGCCAGCAGCAGAAGGCTTCTTTTTTGACTGAAGGACATACGAAAAGTTCAAGTAAGAAAAAGCATCGCTTCCATCCATGTTTGTGGGCCCGGATTGACAACAGGAATTTGACTTTTGAGAAGATCGAGATATTTTTTACTGTCATCATCATCACAATTGAATGAACTAACGGCATTGCGTTTTGTAAGTCGGTGACAATTAATATAATTCCAAAAAGGTCTTATATTGCCGTTGCGACTCAGATCTTGAATAGTACGGGCCCGGTATTTACGTTTTGCTTTCCTGACAGTTAGCTTCCACTCCTTCTGAATATCAGAATATTCAGCGAAGTTGGCAGGTGACGCATGTTTTCGAATTTTCTTTTTCGCAGCTTTGAGTCTTTGAAAGAAAACCACCAGAGAGTGATTCCAGCACGACTCTGGAGAGAGAGAATTCAAGTTACTGAAATTGGTCCGTACCGCAAACAATTCATCATGAAAAACTTGATGAAGTTCGGAAATATTCGACGAGAGGGCAACCGTGGCAAGACTACTCAACAAAACACGACGTGATATGAAATTGTTAATAGACTTATTTGAGTTGTTGTTCACGTGGAATTTTATCGGGGAATGATGACTATTCCCGAGGAATGCGTCATCTGTCCACCACTTAAAGGAGAAGGAGTATGAGTTGGTGAAAGTGAGGTAGAGAACACTGCACGAAGATGGGTTATTTCGAGACGATATAAGCGTTGGAGATCAGTCGTTCAGGGATTTGAAGCTTCATTTGCTTTAATATCTTCAAATTCTCTTTGTGAATTTCTGCTGCTGTTTTACTTCCTTCAACAATAACGCTCTGTTCACAATAAATTCGCTCTAAATCATCTTGTTCTATTTTCGTACTTTCGTGATCCGATCCTTCAAGTTTATGGCTTACGTTTCCTTCTACATTTTGCTTCATTACCTGAGCGAATATGCTTTTACCATTTTTACTGATAGTAGAAGCGCTTAATTTTATCTTCTCGACAACAGGAAAAGCGCTGCTTTGTTGATAATCCATTGCATTATAGAACTTGGGTTGCCTTACGACATTTTCGACAATATCACCTAATATGATGTCAGCGCTGATTTTTGCGTGTTGTTCCGCCTTCACATCTCCTATTACGTTGGTATGGATTTCATCCAAAAGTATCTTTCTTTCCAATGCGTTAGCACACGAAACATGTAAAGGTAATATTGGTGTCATATCTTCTTCTTTCCTCTTTCGACTTTTTTCGCGACTTTTAGCAAATAACGATTGCTTGGAAGCTTCAATATAAATTTATAAGCTATCAAAACAATATATTTGAAAATGTTAGCAATTCCTTACTCACATTTTGACATATTTACAACTTGTGCGGCTGGTTGAATTTTAGGATTTTTTGCTTTTTCTGTTAGAAACTCTTGCTGCATGCTCAAGACATCTTCCTCAGTTTCTCCCGGCTTCGGTCTTTTCATCATTTTTCCTCTTCGTTTTGCAAAATAATATCGAACTTCTTTTTTTGGCTTGTAAGTTTAAGTGTAGATAAAGCCTGTCAGTGGTAGGGCCTATATATGCAATTGTTTAATGAGTTCATTTTGTTTGATGAACTAATAATGTGATTTTGACAAGCGAGCACTTAGAGTTGCCAAGCGCAGAATTTGCATTAGCTTACTTCAACCAGAGAGATTATTAACGAGATACGTCTGCTTCAACCCGTTGTCCTATGATGTGATAAGAAGTTCTTGTTCGATGATTGGAAACATTTATGTGGAGACAATTATGTCCTTTTTGGTTAGCAGGCCAACAGATATTAGTAGACCGACCAGTATTATCTATTCTGGCGTTCAAACCAGAAGAAAAAAGGCAAACTTTGGCTGATAACAATTTACTGTAAAATTATTTTATTTATTATTATTATTACTGTAAAGTTTAAAATCGACAAAACAAAGGCATAACTAGGTGAATGTTGGATTCAGAAGAAGAAATCGGCAGTCTTGATAAAGGCAGCCAGCTGTTTGAGGTGAGTTTTGCTGCGAGCACGAAGGCTGTTATTAATATTGAAGATATTAAAAGATTGTCTGATGTGATCGAATTTTTTACATCTGATAAGGGTCTGAAAAATTTTGACGTATATTAATACCTTTTTTCACCTGGCACTTTACAGCTGCTTGATAATTTTCAGCTGTAATGAAATTAGTGGTGAGAAACTATTTATAGGACGTTATTGATATCCGCGATTATTATTGGCTGAGTACTTTAAGAGAAGAAAGAAGAAGAATAAATAAAACGGTACTATGAACTTAATCCAAACATTTTTAAATTAATTTTTTTAATTTTCAATTTTATTGATTGATTTTTATTAAATCGATTTTTGAGCTCAGACATTTTTTTGCTTATTAGTGATAGTAGTGTTTGTAAAGATTTTTGGGGCATACTATTTGCGATTACCAGAGAATCAGATGAAGACGTTGATAAAAAATGGAACGAAAACTGAGACGAATTAATTAATCTCATTTCTTTAATTTGTTTAATAATTTTTCTTTTGCAAATTTTCTTTTGACGTGTCTTTCAATTTATTTTATTTTTTTTTAAAATATTTGTTACGTTGTTACGAAATTTGCCTATCGCTGGATCACGAAAAGCTTAGATTTTGGTTATTTACAATTTCCTTAATTTATTAACAAGTATTTATAATCTCAATTATTTTACGACTTATTACAAAGGAATTATTTTATTCAACACTTAGTTACTTCTCTGATATTTCTAGTCGACTGCCTTGGCTAAGCAAAATTCTCTGCTTATAAACCCTACGAATATCACAAACTCTGCATACCCTTCTGCTATACCTAATACGAATACGTAGTTTCATTAACCCCCTTCCTTCAGGCGAATTCTCTATCAACTTTTGCTTTTATTGAAAGCTGCAAATATGTCTTTTTATTACCGCGGTAGGTATCATATTCAAAGGAATTTCCTCTCCATAGATTTATTAAATTTGTTGTAATTGCCTTTAATTAGTTCGTGATTTTCGTAACAATATATTATATATGTTATATATTTTTTTAAAACTTGCTACTTTCGTTTCCTTAGAATGTGGTTTTTTTAGCGCATAAAATAAACACCGACCGGCGTTCTCTTTTGTAGTAACACCTGTAACTTTCTTACTGGCAGCTTTGGTTTCACTACATTTTTTCTCGGTTACCGTCTTAACAGTCTTTTTTGTGGAAGTAACAAGTTTCATTTTCTTTTTATCCATGTCTGAAACGACCTATCCTTTAATTATTTTTTATTTTTTTTGACTACTACAATCGCTAGCTTTTAGCTTCGGATGTTTATTTGCCACAATTGATAATTTAAATGAACCTCGTGCATCTTTCCCTTTTGTTTGAATCATTTCCGACTTGCACAACTAAAGTTTTTAAATATTTTTAAATGAATGTAGCCAATTTCTGTGAATCGCATTTATACATTCCTTAATATATTCCTTAATAGCCAACAAAAATAAATGGTAGCGACAACCATTTTATGGATAAGATGATGCAGTCGATGATCTCTGTACTTCTTTAACGGTAATAGAAGTTTATTATCCCTGCTTCTCGGAGAGCCACTAGACAGTAGGGGCAAACTGTGGATGCGTCGGTTTCTATAGCAACGGTACCCGATATTTTTAATATAAATTCACAATTTCATTCTGAAATTTCTTTTGCATTTAATTTGCTATTGTATTAATATATTTTGTGATTCTATTAAGTTTTATCGTCTTTTCGTGTCAATATAATTTTTGAGTTTTAAAAAAAATTTCATAAAAGCCTTAAAAATTTACATTTGCTTTCGCAAATTATATGGTAATGTATTGTATTTCTTGAAGTTTTGTATATATATTCATATTTTACGCAAAAGTTGTGTGCTAATCGCTTATTTCAGCAAAGATGCAAAGAATTTTCTTACCTTATTTTATCTTATCTTATTTCTCAATTTTCCCAATTACTTCATACGATTTTCATAATTTCTAAAAAAAAATAATAATGTAACTACTGTCGCCTTTTAAAAGGTGACTACCACGTTTTCGGTATCATGTATTCACGTGTTCACCCAACTTTCGATTGCTAGCACCGAACTTTCAGTTGCTTTACCTAAATTAAATGAGAGATGCATTAAAAATAAGAGGCAAGCTGACGTTCGTTTAATGTACCCAGTATGCGACAACTAATTGATAAGAATAAAAAGATGTAGATTAAGCCAAAAGTATTCCATGTTTTTGTTAAAAATATTATTTATATTTTTGCAATAATTGCTTAAGCAAAATTTTAATTTTTTAATTTTTTAATGCATTTCTATTTTAAAATTTGCAAACAACAACATTTATTAACAATTTATTGTCAAGATACGCTGATAAGTTTATGAAAACTATGTATATTAATATTAACTATTTACAATTATTCGTAGAGCCACCAGTTGTTGGAAAATCATTTAATTCAATCTACAGCAGATGAATGTGGCGGTCAATCTGCAATCGGTCTTTGGAATGAATTAACTGTACACCTTCTATAACGCTATAAGCTGTCCATAAAATAGAATTAAAAAAATGAGAAATTTAAAAATTAAATTGTAAGTCATATATGTATGTAACTTCAGTGCTTCAAATTTTCAATTTCAAAACTCAAGTGAATGTTCTTTCATTTGCAAACAATTTGAACGAGAGAAAGATAGATTACAACATATCGCTAACATTTGTTGCAAACGACATTGATTGCGGAGATGTGCACTTAAAAAAATATCTGGATGATCTTGAATCTTTTTTGTTTCCATTTAGTTAGTTAAAACGAAAACGTATTTGCAAATTGACCTTTTTTGTGAATATAATAGATTTAATAACAAACATTTTTCATCGATATTTAATGATAAATCATTTCATGGCTGTAGAGGACATATTTTTAATTTTCTTAGGCAATTTCTAATTCTGTTACGATTACTAGCAAACAATCTTTGCAGATCACACTTTTAAAAACCTACAGAAGACTTAAGACACAAACTTGAAATGATTATAAACAACTGTAAACGTTACAAAAATTGAATTATAACACTCAGGGCCATAACTTTTTGAATTTTCATAATTAAAGTTATTTATTAAGCAATAAAACGTTTTGGGTGAGATCTTAAACGTTACATTAAAATTAAATTCCATTCAAAGACAACAAATTATTGCGTGTTGCAAGAGTCAAATGCCAAGAGTACCGTTACCGTTTACCTTTCTTAACATCATAACAACTTATTTTATGCTTGCCCAACAAATGGAAGATAAGGTCATCAGTCGTCAAAAAAAAGAAGAAGACAAACTTATTAAGACATGAAATGTTAAATAAAACCGGAGATTCAAGCCGATGTACTGAAAACTTTTCAAATATTAAATGCATCATAGAAGCTGATAACAAATCTGTCCAACAAGCAAATTTAATTGAAACCAATTTTTCTATTGAATCTGCCATCAAATACAGTTAAAGTTTAGAAAAAGCGATATATCTTGTGATAATCATTAAATTGCAAAGTGCTTCTATACGAAGGAGATAAGAATTGAAAAACAACATTTATTCTTTTAAAGTGAGACTGAAATATACAGGTTAACAAGTTAAAGTCGGGGAAAGCCGACCATACCATACAAAACTTCTTCATTTATTTTCGTGAAAAAGAAGTACAAATTACTCTTTTTTTCCATTTGAAGGCATGTTTTTCATGGGAGTTCTTACAGGGAAGACAGATAGTAATAGATGAACTGACATGGTCCAAATTCAGCAAATTTAATTTTTCTGTCAAACATCTCCT
Source organism: Glossina brevipalpis (assembly GCA_000671755.1). Lineage (NCBI taxonomy): Eukaryota > Metazoa > Arthropoda > Insecta > Diptera > Glossinidae > Glossina > Glossina brevipalpis. The sequence continues at coordinate 75,699 of KK351202.1, forward strand.
TATATAAGAAGAACTCAAAAAAGTAGACCAACCTGGTTAAAATTTGCAATTTTTACAATTAATTTTAATATAAAATTACTATTAGATGCTCACTTGCATCGTAAAATATTGAAAATTCTCCCATTCTCAATATTGAAAATTCTCCCATTCTCATATGGGAGGTGATCCAAATTTTTTACTTTTGTTTTATATCCTCAAATACTAGCTCCTGATCCATGTTAGAAAAAGCGAAAAGTCCGTTCAATCCATCGCTCTTCGACAACGGTCATCCTTGTGCCAAAACGTGCCAGTACACCAAGCTTCGCCAAAATATTTCTAGAATTGCGACCTGTATGTTGAACACAAACATAAATGAACACATATCAGAGAGATAGACAAGCGTAAATCGATCCAGAAAATGATCCTAAATCGATCGGTACATTTGCTTACACTAACAATACATCGTTCCCTTTAAAGGCACCTTTTTTGCATCATGTGAGGTCTAATCCTGCTTATGACGGTATATCTCAGGCCTTAAATCAAAACTCCACAACAAACTATCATTTTTGCTTTTTAATGCATATAAAGTACGATAGCCAGCATCACCAAATCATCTGCTGCACTGACTGTCGCGAAACCAGTGACGTTTTGTCGCTTCTAGTTTGTATTCGCTTCTAGTCTTACAATGATGGCAAATGGAAAGGTCTAAACAATATGTTGGATAAACGGATTTGACCCAAATATTAATCGAGAGAGCGTTTTATTTACGTTTACTTTCGATCACACACGTTTGCCAAACATGTGACACATGCACATATTTCCCACATACGTGCTTTTCTTTTAAAGATTTAAATATAATAATAAATAATAATAAAAATAAATAATGATTAACACTAAAATGTTGATTATATACTCTTGCCAATAGCGGTATAGGGTATAAAAAATAAAAAGAATTGATTTGAGTTCATCGCAAGTTTTTTAATACGACAAAATATTAATATTTCGGTTTTTTCATTTCGGCCAAGAGAATATAAACTCGGTCTCTTACCTTCTCTAAGTAGTAGTAAAGCGAGCTTATGTCAGTTTAGTAAAACAAGCAAATAATGCAATCACTGTCCACACCACCTTGCGACGTAATATGAACGCCATAGAATGCAACTACAGACACACATCTTCATTTTGATATTTAATTGTAAAATTTGAAAATTCGCTGTTGTATACAAAACATTGATAACGATTATTGTCAATACCAGTCGTAAGTCGTAATCTGATACGAAGTGAACACTAATGGATTCATTGTGTAAGTTGTTAACAATTCTGCACAAAGTGTTTAGATAGATTACCGTCAAACCAATGAAACAACTTAAGATTTGCATAAAATCACCGAAATGCGATTTTTTCGATTACGAAAAAAAAAGAAAATAACCGGCCACCGACTCATAATTATCCATTAAAATCATAATGTAGTCAACAATGTAAATCGTTAGATAAAAAAAAAACCTTTAAGTGATTTCATACGGAATATCGCAATTTTTTTTTCGTGAGTGTTGGCTTTTTTGTAGAGTACATCATTAAGCCATGCCAGTAAGAGATTTGCATGGTTTTTTGATAGAAAAAAACTGCCAACAGTAACGTATCGGTCGTCCCAATTGCATATTATTTTGATTTTCAACGTTCACTTGGCCGCTATGCTTGAATACAACTAACTTTTTCAAAAAGAATTAATAAACCGAAGCTACTTTATGTAGCCATTTAATAAATGGGATTTGTGAGATATTGATGTCAGTAACAAAACAATGAATGAAGCTATGGATAGTGCTACCAAGAATATGTCTATTAACAATCAACCTTTGTAAACCGGAGCATATTAATATAAGACTTGGCGTAGTCTTCCTTTCTGATCAGATATTTGACACATTGCGATTAATCGAGAATCATTTACGCTTATCGTCTGCCTGGGTACGTTCATCTATTTCTGTGCTCGATAAACAGGTCGCAATTTTTGAGTTTTAGCCGAAGAACGAATGCCATTAAAGATGGATATGATCGGACGATTTTTACGACCACTGCCCATATAACGCTTAATATTTTTCGATCGGTTGTAATTAAAATTTTAGTATATAAAATAGATGTGTCTATGGTAAAAAGGACTAATTTTTAATATTTTATGATGCAGACCAGTCCCATTAAAAATGAATTGTACCGGATTTGTATCACGTAGGTCCATTTTTCAACCCTACTCCACACAAGAGTTCTCTTAAGTAATCCCCCATATAACAAAAACGTCTTATCTTTAATATTTCATAGTGAAGATTGGTCGGCGATAGTAATTTAACATAAAAAATAACCGCATCAAGCTTGGACCAGATAGGTCAATTTTTTCCATTGCATTTTATATAACGATTCTTATCAAAAGAAAGCCTTTACAAAAAAAGTCTTATTTTAACATAATAAACTGTACCAAATTTGGACCAGGTCGGTCTGTTTCTTGTATTCCCCTTTATAGAAGCGCTCTCATCAAAAGTAAACTTTTATATGAGAAAGAGGTTTCATTTTTAATATTTCCAAATGAAAATTGATCGCTAAAAGTAATTTGGCGTAAAAAATAACTGCATCAAATTTAAATTTTTTAATTTTAGCCCACCCCATATAAGGGTTTTCGTTAAAGCTAAGTGTTTATATACCGAGAAAGTCCAATTTTTAATATTTTATGGCAGAATTATTTGGACCATGCTAGTTTACTTTTTACGCTCCCTTCCTCTAAGAACTGCCATGAAAAATTTGACTCTATATGGAAACTAAGAATAATTTGTACTTCTTTTTCACAACAATAAATGAAGAAGTGTAGTAGCCAAAGCTTGGTCGGCTTTTCGTGACAATAACTGGTTAACTTGATTATTTCAGTCTCACTTTAAAAGAATAAATTTTGTTTACTCTGAGAGATTATAAGAAAATGAATTGTAATATTCGTTTTAGTTTCAGGATGTGCTTCAGGCACTTCTAAGGATATGACAAAGCTCTGTCTATTTCAAATCCATAAAAAGTATATCGATATGTATCGATATGGTTCAGTGACTATCACAAGATATATCGGTTTTTCTGAACTTTAGCTGTAGTTGATGGAAGATTCAATAGAAAAATTGGTTTCAGTTAAATTTGCTTATTGGACAGATTTGTTGTCAGCTTCTATGATGCATTTAATATTTGAAAAGTTTTCAGTACATCGGCTTGAATCTCCGGTTTTATTTAACATTTCATGTCTTAATAAGTTTGTCTTCTTCTTTTTTTTGACGACTGATGACCTTATCTTCCATTTGTTGGGCAAGCATAAAATAAGTTGTTATGATGTTAAGAAAGGTAAACGGTAACGGTACTCTTGGCATTTGACTCTTGCAACACGCAATAATTTGTTGTCTTTGAATGGAATTTAATTTTAATGTAACGTTTAAGATCTCACCCAAAACGTTTTATTGCTTAATAAATAACTTTAATTATGAAAATTCAAAAAGTTATGGCCCTGAGTGTTATAATTCAATTTTTGTAACGTTTACAGTTGTTTATAATCATTTCAAGTTTGTGTCTTAAGTCTTCTGTGGGTTTTTAAAAGTTTTATTGTGATGATCAAAGATTGCTATTAATCTTAATTACATTACAAACTGCGTAAGAATTATGCATTATATGCGTTAAAGCAATAAAATGATTTTATACTGAATATCGAATATCGATAAAAATGTTTGCTATTAAATCTATTATAATTGATTTTCTTACAAGTTTTCAACGAAAAGGTCGATTTAGAAATACGTTTACATTTTAATGAAATAAAAAGAAAAAAAAGAAACTCAAGTTCATCCAGATATTTTTTTTTAAGTGAACATCTTCGCATTCAATGTCGTTTGTAACAGATGTTAGCGATATGTTGTAATCTATCTCTCTCACATTTAAGTTGTTGCAAATAAAACAACAAACACTTAAGCGTTAAACTTGAATTTGAAAAAACACAAATTACATATGAATTGTAATTTCGCATCTAAAATTTCAATTTTATTATTATAATTTTATTTTAAAAACTTCTTATAGTTAATTCATTCCAATTACCATTTGTAATCTGATTATTACAACTAGCTACAGTACGTGTCGCAAATACTATGGGTTTTATTTGATAGAATTTTATAGGCTTGCAATGACTGGTGGTCCCCTTAATAATTGTTAATCGTTAACATTTATCAATTTCTTAGTTTTCATAAACTAAGTATCAGCACCTCGTGGCAATAAATTGTTGTTGTAAATGTTGTTCTTTGCAAATTTTAAGAAACAAATGAACTTTTAATATTTTATTTAAACAAATATTATAAAAATGTCGATAATATTATTAACAAAAGAGCAAGTGAAACTTCTGGCCAGTTCATCAGTTACTTGTTACATACTACACTATACGTGATAACGGCATAATAATAAGTTTGTCCGGATGTACGCTCTATAGAGAAGAACTTAAGTTATGTAAATCGATTCAGCATCATTCAAGTCGTCTGTCCGTCCATTTAAAGACTGTGCGTGTATTATTTTGTTCAAGCTATTAATTTCAATTTCCGATATATTTTGCCGAAAAGGAAGAAAAGATAGTAGAATTGTAGTATTCGGGGAAGCCATAAAGCACACAGTGTAAGTGTTAGAAAAAATTATTTTTAAAACATTTTAAAGAATAACAGCACCAAAACCGTTTTCACAAGGCATCTTTCATTTAAAGGGCTCTTCGGTACCTAAATTAACTTGTGCAACTTCGAGTTAAAGAAAAGACTCCTTAATCTGTACGTTGGTAGCTAGAGGTACACGTGGAGTTTGTAAAATTATTGATTTTTATGCGATCGATATTCGGCCAAATAAAGGCAATCGTTTATTATTAGATCTCCGCATATCTTTATACCGAGTGCTTTTTCAAGGATATAGTAAGATAATCGAAAGAAAAGAATAAAAATGACTTATGAGCCCTTTTAAAACATCATGAACCCTAATATGGCTATAAAACTATATTCGGAAAACATATTTTGGAATTTTTTAAAATTTTTCCATGCACACAATCTTTTTCTTTCTTTTGGATCATTGGTATGGATGGCTGAGGTGAAAAAAAAAGCAGGAACATAGGACCTGGTTCGAATTCTTATCTTTAAATTGTAGGCATTATGATGTCTCTCTACGTTCGCACGCGAATCCTGCTATCTTTCAAAAACTTTACGCCCACTTCCTCACTCATTGTTTATTAATTTGCTTATAGATATTTCGAGCTCCTTCTCATTTTGCTCTTCTGACTATACCATGTAAGCTTTTATTTCTTCTTCTCAAGTGCTGTACTCCCGCCAGATAAACATTAAGCAGAATTAAATCAATGCAGAAAACAATTCTGAATTGATTAGTAGTGAACTGTAAGATTATCTTGATCTGAATAATGCAATCATCTGCTTAAATTTAATATATTTTTGACACAAGTGATGTAAAAGAGAATTAAATAAAGAGCTCTAAAGATTAAAAAATTATTGTGAAAAAATTATTTAGAAAATAGGGAAATCTAGCCGATCTAATCGATTTGATCTCGATCGTTGAATACGATCTTTGACACTAGGGAGAAATGTTAAAGTTATGATTGACTTTTTTAAAAAAGGGTTTTTCAGAGGAACACGAACTGTTCTGCAGAAACATGTGTACATGCAAAGCATTTTCCTCTACGCATTACTACACCTCATACTATTACCTCTACCAAACCCAAAATATATATAAGCTCTGAGTTAAGTGTAAGAGTTCATTACCATTATCATGTTGTTTGGAAAAATTTTATATTCACTGATTATCATCAAGCGCTGACCTTGAAGATATCTTACGGGTAATATTTAATTGTTTTTTTTTATCTATTCATTTTGAATAGCTGTAGATATCTTAATATTTTATAGCTTCCTTGATTACAAGAAAGAAAACAAAAAAAATAAATAAAAGAAAAATTAAAAATAAATAAATGAAAAAAGGCGCACGTAGTCTCCCACTATAAATAACTTAAGACAATAAGATAACTTTTGATTTAAGTTTAAAATTAAAGATTTCAAAAATAAACAAATAAAATTTTCAATTATAAACCAAACAAATCACAGTGCTCCTTATAATATATTACTATGTGTCGAACAGTATAATAAATGGATTTAATTTCTTTCGTTTCAAAAATAAATTTTAGTTAATAGCTTTGAACTGTTTTTGCAAATTTCAATTTATTCTTAATTTGGATTTTGAGACAAACGCTTGATGTATTTGCTTCGAAAAAATTAGAAATTGTTTTTTTTTTTTTATTTATTTAAAAATTTCGTTAATTTCCTCTTTTTTTAACTCAACTTCTTTCAAAACAAACAATTGAATGTCATAACTAAGTGTATATAGTTACGATATCATGTGATACTTTCTCATGTGATAACTTTCTCCAATCAAACAATTGTTCATTCATAGAATAGCAAATACGCTAATTAATATTACTATAGAGTTAATGTATTTAATATAAAATAATATTAAAAATATATTACAAGATATTTAAAAAGCAATTTTTAACCTTCCGCGATGGATTTTGGTTACATTTAAGTTAAAAACAAATGTCCTCCATAGGGCATCTTACAGCAGACTTGACCGTTTTGAGATAATTTTATTCAAGTGTCAAGAATTTAAGGATTGTCTTTGCGTAGACTCGATTCTTTAGGTAGCCCCGCAAAAAAAACTCAGCGGTAAGAAATCGTACGATATCTTGGCGGTTAATTCGTAAACGTGAAACATGAAATTTCACGTCCGGCAAATTTTTAGTGCAACAATGCGAAAACATGGCACGTAGTGCTGAAACCCCATATCTTCGACATCCATACATTCAATTTGAAACGAAAAACATTGGTAATCATATGGCTGCAGAATCATTTTATGAACACCGTTAATATTTTCGGTCGAGTCAAGCGTTTCGATGATGTGTTGACATTAACAAATCTGATATAGTTTCTTCAACCCTCTTCAATGCTTTGGCTACACTGGCATCAGATGAATGATTATGTCGTCCGTGATCTGGCTATGAAAATTACCTCCAAATAAAACTTAAAAATGCATCTATAACCCCCCACTACCGAAAGATGGAGGTATATCGATTTTGTCAGAAAGAAGTTTACCCAGACATTACCCAGCACGATCCGGCACCTTTGCCGCTGTCAATGAAAGAAACACAATTTGGCGCCTTTGCAGCTGTCAATGAAAGAAACACAATCTGGCATCTTTGCAGCTGCGAAAAAAGAGAAAAAAAGTATTGGCAGAAGTTTCTAGAAATGAAAAAATGTAGTTCCTTTTTAATAAGTTGTGAAAATCATCGAGTTTGTAAATATTATTTCATAAATAGAGTAATTGTAAATAAAATATACGCTTTCCGAGATCGGAGTTTATCTAAAGTACGATTATAAAAATGTAGTAATTGTCACAATACTGATCAGTATTAAACTCTGAATCGAATTAAGAATTCCCATGTGCTCGTTTGTTTGTCGGTTTGTGCAATGTGTGTGGTAAAAATTCTCTCGACCATTTCAAGTGTGGCAGAAAGATTACAAGTTCTCGCACGTAGTTTAACACTGAAAATGGTGCAAATTGGTCATAAGACTGGCATGCTTACAGCTCAATATCAGTTGAAAACATCTCTGTATTCCATAAAAATGAAAAAATCTGTCAGGTTGAGTATCGAAGTTTAGTCTTTTCTACATTATTCTTAAAAAAAAAAAGCTTGTTTATGATTTGGCATAACCGAATGCAGTTTTCTTACCTTTTTTCCCTTTTCCTTTAATATAACCAACTATTGAGTCGATGCCCCTTTACGTTGTGTGCTAAGAAATTTTATAAAATTTTAATTATACTTTCGCCTATAAGTTGATTAACATATTAGTGGATTTGAAAGCGATTTCAGCGATATCTTCAAGATTCTTCGGGATCTAATAAAAACTAAGCCCGCATCTCTTTAGTTGATTTAGTTATCAGTCATTTTGAATTTGTTAAAACAATTTATGACGTTACTTTACATGAAAAGTATTTATTTCGCATGAGTTAGAGGTAGTAAAGCAGGTCACTAAAAAAACAAAAAGTAGAACGAAAACGATCACAAATTTTGTTCACATACATATATAAAAGAATTTTGAACAATAAAGTAATTGAAGCAATCAACAATAGCCGTGCGTTAGATCGGCCGACGTGTAAGTAAATTTAAAATGACTGACACAACGACACGCTGAAGGTTGGTTGTAAAGCAAACATTTTGTAACATTTGTTGTGTTTACATATGCGATAATGTGTGTATAAAACTATAAATATAAACACGCTTGTTAGCATTAGTGACTTTAGTGTTCTAGGTTCGTTTAGTAACTTTTGAAAGATTTCTAAAGACATACCTAAGATTAGTTAATTTTATACCAAATTAAATTAACTTAAAATCGAACTTATGATGCTTACCTTCAAGCAAGCAATCAAAGACACAATCTGAACCGCATCTCTATTAGCAGGGAGTTATATTAGAGAATGTAGACATATAATAGCTCGCACAGTTACAATTATATGTAATAATAATACAACTAATTATGTGTTGCTTATACGTACATATAAATCCATATACTAGATACGTTGAAGATGATGTTTATTTAAGTCAAGCATAAGATGGTATAATTGAGTGAGCTTATAGTGAGTGTTTGTGTGTTTGTTTGGGCGATTGTAACGCGGTTATTGTTTAGCGACTACTACCACTACTACAACAATGGTGCATATGTTGGCGAAAAACTGTGTGAGATTACATTTCGTGTGTTGAACGTTATATTGTTTTGGGAACAAGCTAAGCTATAAACCATGGTAAGATCGTCTCAACGATCAGTTGGTAAAAGTGTATTGTTGCGTACGGAGTGCTATTTCTAAACATTAAACATTAAAAATTAAATTAAGAGGAAAAGAAAAAAACAAAAATAAAAATACACCAAAAAATAAAGCTTAACAAAAGACACGGACAACAACAACAACAAGTCTTTAGAAGAAGAGTGTTTTTTCAATTATTCAATTTTCAGTTATTTGTAAATTGTAAGTGCAACTAAGAAATATAACGAAATAATAAATAAAATAAAAAAAAAATATTTGAAATTGTGTTTGAAACAGTAAAAACTTGAAATGAATCTTAAGATTTTAAAAAATCCTGTTTTCCATAGGAGTTTACTAACCAGACTGTGTTTCAAACGAAAACTTTTTAACAAAACTATGAATTTACTGCAAATAATGAGACTTCAGCTTCATGATTGTCTGCGATTATCAACTTTGAAAAATTAATAAAAATGTTTTCTGTTTTTTTTTTCTCGTAAAAGGGTTAAAGCACATTTCATTAATTAATTTAAAAAAAAGACGTTTTTATCTTTCATTCTCGGTACAACAGCATCCGTTGTTTGTGGTGTTTATGTGGATCGTTTCGTAACTATTGTTTGGCGTTTGTTAGAGCGTGTCTTCCTTTCAAAAAAGTATTATGTGAACAGAAAAACGTGTCCGCCGAGCATGCTTGTCTCATTAATCTTTTGCAATCGCTTATAACGGAAAAATAAACAGAACTTTTAATGCTTTTTGTTTGTTTTGAAATCATTATTATTGAAAAAATGAAAAAAGGGAAATAGCGAAGCACGACAGTACGAAGCGCAGAAGTACTTCAAAATTATTTTACTCTATAGAAGTAATAAGACGAACAGTTCATTATAGGATCGTGATTTATAATCATGAGCTGAATTCTTGTTATGAAGATATTTATAGAAAAAAATGTAGAATCTTTTTACTTTTTATTTTAAAAGTTTAGCTGAAATAAATAAAATGAATTTTGTTTTATTTAGAAAATATTAGACAAAAATAAAAAATAAAATCTTTTCTTAAATAAATTTTGCAGTTTAAAGAAAAATTAAAAAAAAAAAATAAATATAAAATTTCTATTACGTTTTTTTTAAAAGTCTGCTTAAATTAAACTTTTTTAACTAGAAAAATAATAAAAAATTATAATTTCAAATTCTAAAAAATATTCGTTGATTTTTACTTTTTATTCTAAAAGTTCAGCTGAAATAAATTTTTCAATTAAAATGAATTTTTTTATTTAAAAAAAATTATAATAAAATAAATATAACATTTTTTTTTGTTGTTTTTAAAAGTTTAGTTGAAATAAATTTTTTTAAATAGAAAAATAATAAAAAATTATAATTTCAAAATCTAAAAAATATGCGTTGATTTACCTAAAAATTTTTGGATTTTTTCTAAACCGTGCTATTTAAAAGCAATAATTTTTATAACAAAAAAAAAAAGATTACAATTTAAATATCACAATTAGAGATTTTAAGCAAATCTCCTTCATTTACTTAAACAGCCACTGTTAGGAGAATTGATTAGAATAGATTCGCATCCAAAATTTCTTGATTGCAGACAGCATTAGAGGCTTGTATCATAATAGTTAATTTTTTGCCACCTCGCTTGCCGAATTAGTATTAAAGTCTAAATTTATTTAAAAACAAATTAATCAAAATATTAATCAAAAATTTAATTAATAATCAATGCTCTTTAACAGACCATTTTGAATTCGATCTTCGATTTTCTGCAATTAATCACTTTAACATTTTTGGTATATCTTTCAATATCCTTAGTTAGCTAAGGGAGTTAAGGAGGCAGCTGCCGCAAGCAAAGAGACTATTATTTTTCTGATCAAGCAATGACTTGACTAACCTGAACTAGTCTTGATGAATTATTGCCAATCGATTTACTTTTTATTTGTTTATTTGCTTTTCTCTTTCAACCTTCTTCCAAACTTTTTCCAAACCTTTTCAGTTCTTATGCAAAGTCATTCCAATATGAGTTACTCGATCAATATGTTTAGTAAATTTATACAAAAAAAAAAAAAGAATATATACAAAAACTAGGACAAAAGAACAATAAAAAGTTTGAACAAAGGAATTTATTTCTTTTACATTTCGTAACCTTATATTTAAGTTTCGTATTAAATAAAATATATTTTGCGGTTCAGTCGTTTACTTATTTTGCTTAATCTGTTAATTATTTATGTTTTTTATGTGCAGCGACTTAACCCAGTAACCGGCTAAACGCAAAACAAAAAAAAAAAGAGTCAGTCAGTAAACAGACCATTCATTGACAATTGAACGATCAATAATTTGTACGCGAGGTATATACGGACGAACTAATCTTATGACTTGAAAGCGTGCGTTAGTTGCTTTTACTACTAAGAAAACAAAAATGCCTTACGGCAGAGAAAGAAAGAAAAGTTATGTTGGTCGGATAGATTGGTAGTGGTTTGTTGGTGTACCAGAGTTGACAAGCATAACTGGTTTATCACACAAACACAAACTATTTAAAGAAATTTTCATTTCTGTATAAGCACTTGTATCGTGCGGCTACAACGGCTGCTTAAGGCATTAAAATAAATATTAAACGAAAAAAAAAAAAAACTGATAAGAAAAAACTAAAATAAACAACAACAAATTAAAACGTTACCGGTTCAGAATTAACGAACAAGAAACGAAAATAGCAGTCAGTGCATCATCGTAGTAAAAATAACAAGTTAGAGAAAACTTTTCCTTTTTGAACTGCCAGAGACCGAAACTGTAAATAATAATAAAAAAAACAACAACAAAAAAAACGAAAAGGTAAAGAAATCGTAAAAAGAAATTTTTTAAATAAGCAATTATTGAGAAAGTTATACACGCTGTAGGGTGAATTTTGGATATTCTTCAACGAGTTAACAAAATTTAAAGAAAAAATTGTTGACTCCTCGTAATTTTTAATTCTTTGCACTCAGAATGCGTAGAGGTTCAACGATCTGCAATTTCTAAAAATTTGGAACCAATTTGAGCCTGAGATATGAAAATTTTCTCTGAAATTCTCGGAATAGCGAAATTCACAATTAATGCGCTCATTTCTTTATAGATCCGTGTTCTTAGATTCATTTCGAGCCGCAACTGTGGCTGAATTGTTAAGAAGTAGAGTTTTTCATAGCGAGAGTTATTTCATAGCCAATAAATGAAAAAACTCCAACGAGTCCGATAGCTTATGCTGCTAGTGCTGTCACATCTCTCTAGTCTAAGAATTAGTTTCATTAGTCTAGAGGGTAATAATAATAATAAAAATAGTCCAATTTTGAGAACCAAGTTCGAAAATGTATACAACACACGCAAGGAATTGTGCTCATCTTTTCGCACGATATCTGAGGGTGTATTTTCGCGTTCAGCGTGCACTGATCATAATTTTACACCCGTAAAAGTTTCGGACAATTTTGTTAGGCGCTTTAGTCGATTATCGAACTTAAACAAGTTAAACCAAGTCTATATTTGTAATTTCTTTGAAAAAATTAGACAGATAAACATTTGTTTTTCTGACCTATCACTCAGGGGACGCCTCCTATAAGTAAATAAACCGAGTTGCAATCAAGGAGAAATAAACGAGGAAAGAGGAAAACAGTCTGACCAAAATTTGAGGGGAGGGGAGGGAAGAGGGCGTATTTACAATCATGAAAGTTTCAGACAATTTTGTTCGGCGCTTTGGTCGATATTTCTGTTCATCGAGAGCATATATCTGATTTGTAAGTGTCACGCTTTTATCAATCGAATATTAACTGTCGCTGTGTGGCCCACACGGCATTGGAATTAAATGTATGCTTTATCGCACTGGGAAATGAACTGTATATCCGTTTGATAGTCGAGCTTCTTATCTACTAGACCATACAGCGGTCAATGAATTCCACTATTGGTGCGCATCAAGAATATAGAAATTTTATCAGTTTCTTAATACACATTTTCGACCCAAGATGATGTTTAAAAAGGACTAAATGGAAGACAAAGAGAGAAAGGGAGACTAGTGCGCATGCAATGACCACCTGATTACAATCATATAGACAATAGATGTCTACAGATAACTTATACCAAAGGGGACCAGCGAGTTTAAACCATTTTAGTTAGTCGTGCGATACATTGGTAAACAAAAATTCTTTGACAAATAAGTTACATCTCCTTACAAGTATAAAAAGCGACTCACTTTTCAGTGGGGAATGAACGTAGCCTCTGCGAAAGAAGGCATATATTTCCTTGAACCGTCCGTTTTGAGAAGAATAATAAGTGAAATCGGTCACAAGCTTAGTTACTAATGTTTAAATAGATTTAGAGAGAAAATCTTACTGATATGATTATATAATATATTGAAATATAAATGAAGTATATAACAAGAGATGATAGTAACGCGTATGTGTATATGTATTTATAATTCTAAAATATTTATCGTTTAATTAAAAATTTGTAAACGACTATCTGACTTTAATTGCACTGGTGGTGGCACTACACGTAAAAATGGTTTTATTTCGTTGAATTATTTTATTATATTTTTTTGCTGCTTCTTCTACTATTATCTTGTTTTACTGCATTTAGTGGTTTTTTTTTTTTTTTTAAATACTTTCGTGTCTGTTTTCTTGGTTTTTCTGAATTAAAGTAATAACATTTATTTTAGTTTTCGGGGCCCACACGTTCACAAGTAGACAAAAAGAAAACCTACGTTGCATCTGCCTGCTAACTGCAGATGTTTTTCTTGAACAGCGCAAGCATCAAGTGATTGTTGTCAAGTCCCAATAATACTTATTTACAATAATGTTGCTAAACAACTTGTGATTTCTACATTGGAATTTCATTTGTATAGCCAGCCATTCAATCAGCCAACTAGCGACTGGTTCACATTTGAAGAGGAGAGGAAAATTGTTTATTATAAACGCACTCATATATATTTTCTTGCTATTTTCTTATTAATCAAAAAAAACAAAAAGTTCACTGATAAAAAAAATTACAATCGCTAGGAGGATTCAACACCGAAAACATAGATAAAATAACTTATGCTGCATTACGAAATCTTTTTATCGGTTTAACCGCAATCCGTGGTATGTTGTCTAACGTAGACAAGCTTTGTTTTCGTTGTACCACTTGCTCTCATAGCTGTTATCCGACAATTTGTTTGTTTACGTCATAAATATTTTATAAATAAATAATTTATCCCACTTATGGTATGTGGTATATTAAGTTTTTGCCCATATACGTAACGACTAGAAAGACTTACGATGGACCCTTTCGTTTTATTGTACTAATCGATTCAGAATGATTTTTTCAATCGAAATTTTGGAGGCATGTTAACGGACAAACCATATCACTTATGGATTGGATCGGACTATTTTTACTTCCGCTCCTCGTATAACATCTTATTTTAAAGAAGGCATTACATCAAAAAAATTGAAATTTTCAAAATTTCAATACAAATATTTTTAAGTAGTGATATTTCAGTACACCATTGTTATGAAAAATTTGAATTGGTTTAACCGGTTTTCGTAACCTCTTTCCATATAAATATAGAAGTAATGGCGAGTATTTTTAAGCGGAGGGATGTAAGTTTTTGAATGGTCAGCAGCACCCAACTGTAATGCTTATTCCCTACACCATATTTATGCGGATGAATATAACGCCCGGAAGGGAAGAAGAAGATAGACGTAACTTTTATGATACCCGTCAATTGAAAATTGTACTCTGAATCGATTTAAGCCTGTCTATCTGTATGTCCGTCTGTCTGATGTTTGTCCATATATTTTTATATTCAACATAATCGTTCAAATCGTTGAGATATCTTAACAGAATTTGATATACAGCCGCGGTATTGAAAATGAATTCGATCAATCGATCGATCGATTACTTCTCACAAATATGAAAAAAGTCTTTAAATGAGAATAGTTGCCGTTTCTGATATTTTTCGATAAAAATACATGAAAACTACTATTTTTGTACATAAAACAAATGTGAAAAATTTGGATCGGATGAGACGAATTTTGAAACCTTCTCCTATATAATTGTTGGAATGAAACATAAGTCTTTATATGGCAACAAGTTCTAATTTTTAATATTTTATGATGCAAACGAGTCCTTAATAGTAATTTGGGATAAATTCAAACAAATTTCTCACGTAAAGTAAACCCTCATGTGACAAAATGGTCCAATTTTTGTAAATTGTAGGTCTGTTGTAGGGGCTCCAATGATGGTTATCAAAGGTAAACGTTTATATGACGAAAAAGTCCAACTTTTTGGTACTTGAAGAATAAGAAGAGAGGCAAAAGAAATTAAATTTGTCGAATTTAGACCCTGTACATGTGCGATTTAGGTCGTCTATCGCACAAAGCCCTCGTTCCATGAAAAGTCTTTACATGCCTTTAAATGGAAACAAGATATAATTTTTGATATTTTATCATGAAAGTAAATGAAGAATTGTATTAGCCAAGGTGATGTAGGAGATTTAGTGGTGTTTGGTTCGTTTGACTACAATGTTTTCACTTGTGTGGCTTGTCGTATTGTAAAATTTTATATATTTCCAAAAATATGACACACAATCCATGGCTTTTTCATTTTTTGTTCTTTCATATTGTTACTGACTTCCTTTTCAAAAGAATATAATAAATTATTGCGTTGTTTTTTTTATGTTACAATCCGGATAATTAGCAAGTATTCAGATCATATCACGGCTTCGATGCTGATGGGCTACCACAAGTTGCAAGTGTTAAATCCGTTTGCATTCGCCTTGCAAAGACATGTTGCTGTTAATATTTTGTTACTTTAATAGGCATGCTGACGAACGGACATACTGATTACTTTATATTTATAACTTTAAAATTCTTTTATTTATTTATTTTTTTTTTCTTAATGTACTGATCTCTCTTTTTATCTTTATTGTATGACCATAATTGTCATAATTTAGTTATAGATTGTCTACGCATTTGTTTGCATCGTATGTTGTGTGCAAATCTATGTCAGCATAATTATTTATATATATTTATATATTAGTAAAACGGATTCTGAAACGGATGCATTTAGTTAGTCAACGCTCATAACTTATATGAAAAGGGTCATGTGTTCGCTTTCCTTATTGAAAAAGAAAACTAAAACAAAGCACAAAGTATTTATGATGCAAATCTATGTAGTTTATGAAGACATTCGAACATATATGATCTCAAACTACTGTCAATCATTAACTAAGCGATTGGAATTATTATCTATGTGTTTTTCTTCAGCGTGGCTGCTTTTTGCAAAATCTCCGTTAATACAGGGTTTTCCATTAAGAACTTTGGAACTGGAACTTTAAATTTAAACAAAACAAACTGTGTATCAGATATCATTACATATTTATATTTATTCAAAAAATGACCTAATTATGTTTTGTATGTATATGATATCGGCCAAACGGCAGCCGTGGCTTCGATGGCCGACGCGTAACCGAGAAATCCAATTATCGATGACTCGATCGCATAAATTGGGCTCGATATCATTAATTGGACATGGCATTGGTCATGTTGACATAAAAAAAAGTCTATCGGTGTTAAATATCACGGTGGCTTGTTCACGTCGCCGAAACGCAAGATAAACTTACCTTCGAATTTGTCGTTCAGAAAATTTATTATTTCATGTGCGTTCTAAAACCGTACATCGGTGAGATCCATATAAACTGATTCATGCAATATAAAATGGGTTATCATGGATCTGAACCTCTCGTCGGGATGTACTTCGAACTCAGCACCCATTTTGGTAAAAAAAAGGTTAATTATTTGCACGCATTGCTCAATAATGATTTAGCTGACATTGAATACTACAAGCTCCAAATTTGACAGCTGCGACCTCACCAAAGTGGCCGCTATGAACTGTCAAAGTTTGCGTGCATCTATTAGAGAACCCTGTAATCTAAAATTTCCTATCTTGCAAAAGTAATCGATATCGAATCATATTTCTCTCTCGAAAAGTAGTTCAAACTTTGCGAATTTCCAACAACATAATCGATATCGTTTACAGTAAATAGGTCGCGAAGAACGAATATTGATACGAAACCATGGGAATTCTCTTCTTAGGAGTTCTTCTAAAAATGCTATAAAATTTCCATTTTCGATAAAGTAGTCGATACCGTCTTCGATAATCGCGTGCTCTTTTCTTACGTAGAGACAACATTTCCAGTTTTCAAAATTAGTTAGTGACGTTGGCATTATTAGGCATTGTAGCTTGCTTGGATAACTAGCTAGTGATGCTGACATTGTTAGTTACTGTAGCTCGCTTGGATAGCTAGCTAGTGACGCTGACATTGTTAGGTACTGTAGCTTGCTTGGATGCGAATTCTAAATGAAAATAATGTAATGGATGTAATGGAATGAAAAAACGAGGAATGGACGACTTTAATATAAATTTAAAGGCAAAATTGATGCTATTCGTCAATTCACCCTAGCAATAGATATACAAATTAGAAATAATTTTACCGATAAAATCTTTCAGTGTAAAGAAATGATATTTAAAATATTTATTAAATCAATTATAAAAAATTCATTCATTTACCATACTCCATCTCTCTCTCTCTCTTATACGCCTTTTATTAAAGTGATGACTTTACTTTACGTGTAAATAGTAAACAGATCATGAAAATGAATATGACATTTATATTCGTGGATTTTTTATATATATTTTATATATTCTACCTAACTAGTCAATATGATATATATTCTACCCAACATTATTGTTGAGGATAATAAAAAGTTTCTGTTGCTGGTTTATGACGTAACAAACTGAAGTTTTGATTGTGCTGTTTCTTAAAACCATGCATCGCGGTACTAAAGGAGAAATATTTGGAAAATTTCGCCACGAACGAAATATAATTGATGTTGACATTTGACATTTACTAAGAACACAAATTCATGATCAATTGTCGATTTATTGAAACTAGAGGAGTTTTAGAAAATCTCGTAAAATTAGTTTTTTTTCAATAATTAATTTTGTAGACATAACTCCTTCTGATTAGCCCTAGTTGCAATCGATTACCTAATGCATGATTGAGTGGGGCTTCCATTCTTACGACGACGATACCGAACAAATGACACTTTTTCTGCACAGACTTGAAAGGTCAGTTGTTTTGCCTTACGATATTCGTTTTTTTTTTCTTCTAAAATATGAAAGAGGTAGTAACTAGTGAAGGATAATAGTTCGAATAAATACGTAAAGTTCCGTTTTTTCACGATCCAAATTCCAAATTTTTGATACAAAATGGCAGAAACTTATTTGTACACCTAATTAGTTTCTTTCAATAATTTTTAAAATGTAAGCTTATGGAAAAAGGTGAAGCGTGAATAATAACGAAATTTAAATAAAATTTTGTTTTTGTAATTTTGTTTCGTATGTGTGATATCGAGGTGTATATAGCGTATTATAAATTAAAAGTTTGTTTTTGTAATAAATAAAATATAGTTATTGCTTGTGACGATAAATTTTAACTGACCTAAGGTACGAAAATAAATTTTTTCATCAAAATTTTTATGTACGATAATCAATAAACAAAAGCATTAGACATGGCGCATATGTCATGTTTATTTTTATATCACAACGCTTACATACGCATGCTGATGCATAAGTGTCTGCTCGTAAAAAACACTCATTTAAAGTATTTTGGTTTTGTTATTTTTTTTTTGTTTTTGTTGATTGTGTTTTGTACGGCGAAAGTTAATTTCAGATATGTACACCTATTTTACTTATTTTTTTTTTTTTTTTTTTAGTCACTTGACGATTACCTTCCGCATTTAGACTACACTAATCATAAAACGTATAGAGTGTAAAGGCGTTCTTTGAATGCTTATTTTTATGTTTTTTCCACGCACTGCTAATACTGTCGGTGGATTTATATGTAATATTTATCAAAGATCTCATAAAATGTATTATAAGACTGTTTAGGATAATTTTGATCACCGAAACGAGAGAGGACACGAGCAGTGAATGTCTCATGCACAAATTAATTATAAATTATTTGAAGGGAACGTATCGTCTGTGGCACCGCGTCTTCTTAAAACTACGTATATTATCCGTATCAATATCATCCAATTTAGGCAGAAAAAAAGCTGAGTTATCATAGCGCGATATCGAGCACGCGATTAACACTTTATATTCCGAACATATCTTGTGCGAAATTTGCGAACTGTGGCCGCCAAAATTTTCATCATATTTGACATACAATGTTCAACAATGAAAACAAGTTGCTCTCTCGCTTAATACTCCATTTTTATCAATCCTAAACTCTCAGCTGTCGGACAAGTGTTTTCTTCTTTTTTTTTAGTCTTTGACGATCCGCTATTAAGTGCCTTAGATGACTTTGCCTAATGAAATTCCTGATTTACTTTCGAGCTAAAATTTCAAAAATTATTTCTTATTGTCATATAAATGGATCTAAAACGTACACTAACATACTCTAAATTTATCTAGTTTAATTTCTTCTGTTAATATTCATATTTTTCAACTACTTCTGTCATAAAGTACCAAAAAATTAGATTTTATGCCGCACCAAGATTTTATGCAACTAACTTATTTCATAGCAATCCTTATATACAACGAAGTCCATAAAATAGATCTACGTGATCCAAATTTGGCATAGTCAATTTTTATGTCCAATTACTATTATGAACGAATTTTCATCATGAAATTTTAAAAAATTAAACATTTTTCGCCCATGAGATCTCACTTTCCACAAAGATCCTTTATGTGATTGGATTCAAAAAATAGATATACGTAAACCAAATTTCGCACAGTTCATTTTTATGCCAAATTACTGTTAAGGACTCATTTGCATCATAAAATATTGAAAATTAGCACTTGTTGCCGTATAAACGTGATGGAGATGGTTCCAAAAACCGTTCCATTCGATCCAAATTTTTTATATCTATTTTATATAACAAAATAGTGGTTTTAAATGGAGCATCACGTGGTAGGTAATTGTAAAAGTTAACTAACGGAATCCACTTTCAATAGAGTTCATTCTTGGGCCAAACAGGTCATTAGACCAAATTTCGTGCAAATATCTGGAAAAATTGAGACCTGAAGGCTGAAAACAAAAAGCATGGACAGATATTAAAGGCGAAGACACATAGACAGATTTAAATCGGTCCAGAAAGTAATTCTGAATCGATCGCAATAATAAGAAGTGGGTTTATCTTAAGTTCTTGTTGGTGTGAGATGCATCCGCAAAATAATACCCTGTAACCGAAGTGGTATGGATTACAAACATATATATATATATATATAAAACATATATATATATATCTAAAATTTTTACTTTATTTATCAAATACTTCGAAGATTGTAAGGAACATATTTACCCATTTGGAAAAGGTGTTCTTACTCCCGTCCCGGTATAGTCTCATCGGAATATGTCCAGATGTTAATGATTGATTAATGATTAAGGTTATAGGGTATCTAAATTTACTTTCATAGTCATAGAAGAGGGAAACGCATAGTTCCTTACTTTGAATAAAATAACGATATAAACTTATTTTTCCAATAATCTCAATAAATCTTTCTTATGACTATTTTCAATAGCCTGTGGCCAGGCCTTACAATCAATCTACTACTTCAACTATCGTGTCTACCCAACAAATCCATAACTATTAACTTAATTTATTCTCATGCCAAAGCTCGAAAAATCAACTGCCGTCGTGGTCTGTTCGTTTGGCCAATATTTCTGAAATTCAATATTGCCATTTTCCTCAATGTTTAATAAACCCGGATTTCAACGGAAGGTCCTGATCGCAATGCTGTCGCTATAATGGAAGAGGATGCATTTTATTTCTTCCTATACGCCTATTCTCGAAACGGATTGGCGTTGCTAATCATATTCGATGCCAGCCCGTCGTTACCTCTTATTGTGTACCTGTCCTGTGTACTTACAGCCCTGATTATTATAATGATTCAAGACTACAACTTATCGATAAAGTATATGAAGATGGGTTAAGTCTACATTTAAACAGTAAATCGGCAATTAGTGTGGGCCAAAACAGGTAGACGAATTTAACCACCGCAAGACTAACATCAAAACGTTCTTAAAAATTGATTAAATATTGCATATCAAGTTATAGCATTTATTTTGGTAAAGAATTACTCATAGATTGATTTACTTTACTAACCTACAAGCAAGGTCTAGTAAAGTATTCATAAGGTTAATTCTAGGTGAATGCAGATTTGAAATATTGTTTTACAAATTATTTTGGAACGAATTCAAGTACTCGCATATTTACATACCATTGCAGTAGAGTTTTACTTGTTATAATACATTCGTTTATATATTACGGTGGACGAGACGTAATGATAATATAATCGCTGTGAGTAACTGACAAATTTCGACGTAACTGCCCTGTTGGGTTATTAACAAGTTCATCTCTTTTTTTTTGCTTAAGCAAGGATCGTTACCCTAGATACCACAGATATTTTGAAAAATGCAACCCTCTTCTTGAAAATCGTAATTTGCTTTTTGCTACTAGAGCACAAGATTTTCGTAGAAAATTCTCGATCAGTAGCTTATTTGCAAGTGCAAGCTCATTCAGATAAATGTATAAAACACGTGTATATATGTATACATATATTTAAGCATGTACCAATGCATGTATGTACATATATAAAAGCGTCACTCGGATTATTGTCTCTTTCTTTTCCTTTTTTTTTGCATACAAAACCAAGCATTAATTACGACGGATGATATCGCAATCTGCGATGTTGCAAAACGCTTTAGGAAAAAAAATTTGTATTAAGCTGCTTAAGAAAGATCATTAAGTAAACGCTCTAGAGCAGAAAAAAAACTTGAAGCAAAATGTTCTGACATATATAAGAGGTTTTTTTAAATTATAATTTAAGTAATTTAAGTTAATCTCCTTATGAAAAAAAAAAAAAGAAATTTAGAAAATCAGGTGAATAGCTTTATGTCAATCATTTAGATTAAAATATAAATTTTGTTCACAAAACAAAATTTGCTAGTAATTCTCACGTTCCACGTAGTTTTGTATGTAATTGAAAAGCGATTAAAATTTAAAAAAATAAATAAATGAATGAATAAAATAACGAACAAATATCAAAGCTAATGAAGGCATTAAATGTCTAGAAATTATATCAATTAAAATTCAAAACAAATCAATACACATATATACGCATGTACATCCATGTACATTTGTACGTTTGTGCCAAATTTGTTTTAATTTAAATAATAAACCTTAAGTCTTTCCGAACCATTGAGCATCAAACACAAATTGAAAAAAAAACAAGAGAAATCGCCGCAGTTTTTATTAACCACTTGTTGACATAATTTTCATATTATGCTCATATAAGTTTATAAACATTTGGCTGTTGTGCGGTCGAGCATAGCTAAAGGTGCGTCCAATTAACGTTTACATAAGAGCGAGAGACGAATGACCGCACTCTATTGCATATACATACATTACATTCATTACACCCTCTTGGGTTAGTCAGCAGAAGTTATAGATGCTCAAAAGTTCATATCAGCATACCTGTCATTCCGTTTGTAGTATGTGTCTAATAAACTTGATTTTCCTCTACTATTTTCATAGATTAACAACACCTATCAGGTTTGTAATATGTCGGCGCTATACTCAGTACTTTTTATAATTTTGGGATCTACCTTAACTATGGCTCAGCGTCGTTTGGCTCTACCCGATCCAAGAAGTTGCGCCAACCGTAAGTACATTTTTTTTGTCAAATATTTCGTTTTTTTATTAATCACTTATTATAAACTGTCTCTGCCTCTGTCTCTTTCTAATTCTTTATTATAAAATCATTATTAAACTTCGTATTTAAGGTGTTCGCCATGCTACTTATCGTGATGCTCGTGGTGTTGCTCATTCATATTTTTTTAGTTGGGAACACGCACCCACCCGTAGTTTGGAAGTCGATTGGCTAGACGCTCGTAATATTTGTCGACGTCATTGCATGGATGCTGTTTCACTGGAGACACCTCAAGAGAATGAATTTGTTAAGCAACGTATAGCACGTGGTAATGTTCGTTATATCTGGACTTCCGGACGTAAATGTAATTTTGCTGGCTGTGATCGTCCAGATCTACAGCCACCCAATGAAAATGGTTGGTTTTGGTCCGGTTCAGGGGCGAAAATAGGGCCCACATCATCTCGCAATACTGGTGATTGGTCTCATACTGGTGGCTACAATCAACCCCAACCAGATAATCGCGAAGCGGCCCAGGGAAACGATGAATCTTGTCTTTCCATTTTAAATAATTTCTACAATGACGGAATTAAATGGCATGATGTTGCCTGTCATCATATTAAACCTTTTGTTTGCGAAGATTCTGATGAATTATTGAATTTTGTACGCTCACGTAATCCGGGTCTACGTTTCTAAGCATTGTACCATTTTATGCTTCCACCTACCATCTCAGTACCTATAATTCTTTTGTTTATAAAAAAATTGTTTTTTTTTTCATTTTTTCTCTCAATTTTCGAAGCACGCGCTTATTAGAAATTTTATTTAAGTATAATTTAAAATAACAAAAAGTGTAAATTAATTAAATAAGTGAATTAAAGAAAAAAACTATTTTGTTATAATATGTCTCATCTTGTTATTGAAAAATAATTATGTATGGATTTTAGAAAAATTGTTTTTAAAAAAAAAAAATCTTTTCGTTTTGTTCATATATTCGAAGCAAAAAAAAAACAAAATTAATTTTGTGCATTTATACATTAATAAATTTATTCTCTTAAAGAAAAAACAAATCGGCAGAAAATTTTGCGTATTATTGTTTGAAGGCACATTGTAAGGACTTTCGAAAATTAAAACCTTTGGGACTCTGAAATACAAATTGTAGAAAAACAGAAACAATGGCGTAAAACTAAAAATCTAAGAAAAAAAGTGAAGAGATTTTAATTTTTAAAACAAAGTGTGCCATGAAAAGTTTGAATATCTTCCAGCATTCTTTGGGAATAAACGTCAATAAAAGATGTGCTAGAAGGCGTTTTTCTGGCAGCAGCTTTGCTCTTTTGTGTTTTGCGCAATAGTGCATTAAACTTTTTTATATAAATGTTTATAATAAAGCGCGTCCCAAAATTCACGTAAGATTTGATTTAAACAAAAAACAGTCATTATTTTCATATAAATGGAATTTTTCTACTGAATACATAGGATAGGGTTATGCGTGGGATAACGCAACAGGTAAATGGCTTTCACGTGTTTGCACTCTTTTATCGAAACTTTCCACGATCGGTTTGCTTGATCAGCTTCAATGTTCCAAAATCGGCAACAAACACCGACAGGTTGCAGTTACATATATTTTTCAACAATGTGGACAATATTTCTATCATCTTTTGTAACATGTAATTTTGAAATTTGTCCGCGAAACTTTTATTATTTTTAGTATATTGTTGAACAATGAAAACGTTTTCGCGCGCAATGACCTATTTTTACTTTTGGTTGCCAATACTTTATCGCACAAGCGACAGTAAATTCAAATGTTACTTTAATTTCGGTACAACTTTACTTTAAACATGAACTTGCGTATTCAAATAATTGTCAAAAATACTATTTTTCAGGTAATTTCAATTACGATGGCAGAATATACTCAAATTGAACGATATAAACAAAAATTCGGAAAAAGCCCTTCATCCCACAGCCAACGGGTTGATTACTGTAAAAACTACAAGACCTTAGCTCTTTCAAAGTATTGCCTCTCTAAGCATCGGAATGTCATGTAGCCGCACTCTTTGCTATCAAAAAATTCATTATATCCTTGACAAAATCAATGACGTTTCTAATATGCTTTGTCCTCAAAACAAGCAAATGCAAGATCGCATTGCCATCAATAGCAAAAAAGAAACATCGACAAATACTGCATAATGTTGCTGTAGTAACGGCTATGGAATATATTGAGGAAATTTCTTGTTTCTGAAATCAATCTCTGGTGATGTGAGTGAAATATGCGTTGTCAAAGAATCTGCCTTAATTGTCAAATTTCGATATCAGAAGATCTTTTCATCTATCTAAAGTTTATAGAAATGTAAACGATCTTTTCAATGCTTACACACACAACGATGATGCTCACCTTAACTTTATTGATAAAGCAAATATATCACTTTAATCTTAAATTTTTGTGACACTCAGACTTTGAAAAATCATTCTTTCTTGCTTCTTCTTTTTTCGATGATTCAGTTTTTCAATCTTTTCGTTTTTGGTTTTCATTTTTAATAAGCCGAACCTCGCAACTCTTTACTCTTGACGAATGCGAAACTCTGATGATAGCAAACAAATTTTGCCACTCTATGCTTCTGGTTGTCGCAAATCGGTAATGGCAACAAGCCTACTTAAGTGCTGACATTCTCTGAATTTAAACAAAATATCACCAATTTGAACATATAAGACTCGCATCATAAAGCTTAGCCAATGTTGACTTTTATAGGTAAAAAAAGGACCAAAAATATATTGATTTCATTTATTGATTGGTCAGCCCAATTCAGCTTTTTGCGCTAAAACCGTCTGTACATCAGTTCCTTTATCCTCCTGGTACCTGTCAGATATTCTTTCACAGTGGGAACGGCCATTGAATTAGGCCCTATCTTGTATTGCCAACACCTATCTGGAGCAATGCGTAGAATAACGCACTCTGCTCCTGATAACGATCGGTGAAACGTCTGAACGTCTTTTCTTGGATTCGTAGAGTCTAGCAAATACTTTGTGCGTAACTCTAAAGCGCAAACCATCTCTCTTTTGCCACATTAGGTTTTCCAGGGTGAGCATTTCTTCAAACTTCGGGGGAAATTTACTCTTCCGTTGTTCGAACTGAACGCATTGGAAAAATAAGTGCTCTGGATCTTTCTCTACTCCATACACTTCGCGGGTCATCTTCATTTTTGACGCGACAGAGACAGGCCTTGAAGCAGCTATGTCCCATAGGTAACCGCGTTACGTTTTCGCGAGAACCAATCTTCAATTTTTTGTATTAAAAACTGTATCCATTTATCTGTTTTGTCATTCGCCTAATGCGATCGATGCTTAATGTCTATATTAAGGATATTGTTGCAAAAAAATAAATAACGCATTTTAAACCATGGAAAATATAAATGTAGTATAGTTTTTATAACATTTATTATCTAGTCGATTATGCTGGCGTTGTTCTATCTCTATTGGAATTCTATAAACTACATTTTTATTTATAAATTATAAATAGACAGATAAAACACATTTATATTAATGTTTCATGAATATGTGTAATAAATTCAATACTTTGGTAATGTTTAAATATAAAAAGGAATATCAGTGATGTTCTAACAAAGTCGTAGTTTCTATTTTTTTATTTTTTAAATTAATTACTTTGAACAAAAGACAGTTATTAAGAGTCAAGCTTAGTAGAAAATAATGTCTAAAGTATATAAAAAAAATTTCCGTTTTTGTATAAAATTATTTTTTGATTTTATGTTTTTACATATAAACGAATAAGCATTAAAAATTAAAAGTTATATACTACATTATTATATTATCAAATATATATATTTTTTAATAAAATTCTATATTTCTAAAAAATTTTTATTTAACCTACTTTGAATTTTGGTTTTATTGTTGCGTGTTTTTCATTTTTTATTATTTTATTTTCTTCAAAATAAAAAATAAATTCAACGTAAAGCCTTAACCTACATATATAATATAAAAATATATAATATAAAAATAAATAACAATTATATTACGTTTACAAAGAAAAGGTAATATTTTATTACCGAAGAGAAATTATATTCAGCCCGGGCAGTGCCATCACCAGAAAAAAAAACAATTAATGCATGCATTTTCCTTTAACTTATAGAAACTGTTATTACAATTCATTCTTTAACAAACATTATTTAAAAAATATCTGGCCGGTATTCTCCGCAAAGTTTCTTCCTCTAAAATATTCGAGCAAATTTGCCAACTTTGAAAAACAGCATGTGTCATTTTTAACCTGCGCTTGCACTTGTTAGGGCTCATTTACTATAAATGACTTGAAATTCGAAGTAAGTATAGCTCTTTGAGAAATTTAGGAAAATATCGTACTGACTAAAGAAGAGAACATTGATACGAAAAAGAGAAAGTGCTAGAAATATATGATGAAATCGTGCGCATGTCACCTATAAAAACTGAAAACAAACAACATCGAGGGCGTATTAGACTTTGTCATTCCTAAAAACTCAGAAAATAATTCCTTATTAATCCAAGATAAAATTTAAAATCAATTTGACCACGTTATGCGCAAAAATTATCGATGAGACTTTTACAATAAGTACAAAGGCAAGCCAGAGTCATTCAAGTATTTATGCCTTACAAGTCTGTAACACTCTTCTTAAGCTATAGACCCGCAATTTATTTCCCTTTTTGGGATGTTTTATTGTCAAGTCTTTTATTATTAAAGCGCTCTTTCATATTATTTTAATGTAATTAGACAAATCTCTAAACTCAGTTACATGTTTTCATATATTTCGCTTAATTATTTCCTTAAACTAAAACTCTCTCTCAACTGATTGTAAAACAAAAACGCAGGCATAGGCTTCTGTGTGAAGTCGTAGATGGTGTGATAAATTATGTTTTTAATTAGAATAAGTTATTAATTGTTGGTGTGTTTTTAGTGTTTTCGATGTTTATGTTATGGATCGTATTGTAAAGGAAGCTGGTGCGACTGCTGTATTTACCAAAACATTCTCAAATCTTAGACGTGTTTATTAATACATTAGCAATAAAACTGTTAAGAGCATTCGTAGTATTTCGTGGTTTAATAAGCAGCAGAAACAAAATCTATAATTGAAAAACCAAACAAAAAGTCATTAAATAGATGAGAAAAAGAAATTATTTAAAAATATATTAACAAAACAAAAATAATAATGAAAAAAAGACAAGATTGTAAAAGACAATTCTGTTAAGTACCAATATACCGTTAACATAGAAATTTTTTAATTAATAGGATTTAGTTATGAATTTTAGACCAAATTGTGAATTTTCTTAAATTGCTAATGTAAGTATTGGTTAAATCACACAAGGAAACGTAAAACATACACCCATCACACGCACGTAAAAATTAAATATTTTTAGGTTTTACATCTTTTTTTATAACATGTTTTTAGGCAGTACTTGAATGATTTGAGGCCCCACTAATGGCATTGAACAGAGCCATACTGTTACGTTGCGTTGTCGAATTGTTCCCAATCTCATCCAAAGGCTGAAAAGGTTCTTCTAATAGATCACTTAAAGCCTGACAAATTCTTTGATAATTTTGCTTTAAAACATTGTGATACTCTTTCTGGTCTGAGCTAATCATACGCGAATTTAATTGCAAGGCCGTATGACAAACTCCAATAAAATCTCTGTAACATATAATAAAATTTTATTTACTTTCAGAATTTGTGGTTCTACTCTCAAACTACCTAAATACATCCTTAAGGTCTTCTACACGATCTATTGAGAAATTGTTGACTACCTTGGGATCCAGAAATGCTTGAGCATAGGCCATAGGACCAGCGTTTACCGTAACAGCTACACTTCCTTGCAAACGCAATTGTAATTTCTTAACATCTGCTGGCGGTAGAATTACTTCCTCCAATTCTGAAACTTTAGTTTGCATTTCATCTATGGCCACCTCAATAGGACTCAGTTCTATAATTTCACGCGATTTTACCGGTATGCGCTTCAGTACATAAGGGAATGAATAAAAGGCTATAAGAGAAAACATATTAAACAATAATCATTGAAAGCAAAAATCTCTCTGAATAGCAAAGCTACTATTTTAGCTTCAAACTGTTTGAAAACAGTCTGTTTCAATTAAGTATTAAGCAAAGACTTACTTACTTTTGATAACTGTTTTACGCTTCCATTGCTCTTCTACACTGCCTCTGGCGGGGCCTGATTTTGTAAATGGAGTCTCGTACATGAATGTGTCGACATCATGATTTTGTTCAAATTCGTTTAAGCGTTGGTCTAGTTCCTCTTTGGAGAAAAACGGCACGACATGTGTTACTTGAATGTATGCCAGTTTGGCATCCAATTCTTGTACATCGACCTTTAAAAGAAACATTAAATATTTAAAACTGAGAATACTTTATATTTGAACACCCTGGTGAACGTATCCAATTGAAATTTTTTTAATTACTCAAAAGCTCAAATTTTCACATTTTACTTTTCATTATCTATCACAACAATAATATTATAATCACAAAAAAAAATTTTGTCACTTTTTTGGTTGTAGTTTGTCAAAAATTAATTGAATTTGAATCTGTTTGGATTTCACTAACACAAGAATTATTGTGGCCAAAACCACAAGCATATTTTATAAAAATCTTTTTTATTTCACCTCTGAAAACGGACCAACCAACCAAACCAGATCAACAAAAATGTCCGACCATCAATTACAAGAAATCAGTTTTCCTGTTACCAATGTTATCGACGACGCCAAGCCCATAAAAACAGATGAACCAGCGCTAATATATAATAAATCGATTAAACCTCAACGCATTATTGTAACAGCGAATGGTATAAAAATGCAATCAAACTTAAATCCAAATGCAAAGGAATTTTATCCGTCATATATAAAACGAGAGCGTTTGAAGTCCGGTCAAGACGAATATAAAATAGATGAATTAGATGGAAGAAAAGACGACAAAAAAATCGAAGATACCAAGCCTTTAGAGAAGAGCACGGAAATTACCACAAAAGAATGTGAGGAAATATCTACGCCAAAAATGGGTGAAGCCAGAGTCGAAAACATAGTATTTGAAGCTCTGAATGAAAATTCTTGTAAGGCCGAGACTATAGAAAAACTTCTAGGGTTTTCAAAACTTGTCGAAATAATTGCCGCCGACGAAAACAAGCGAGCGATAGTTGACAAAAAAACAAAAGATTCTAAAGGTGGTAGTACCAAGCAAAGTGAAAAAAAAGGAGAAAAAGACTGTAAGAGTGAAGTTGGTGCAAAAGAAAAACTTCACTTGTTTAAAAGCAACGCCGCCACCAAATCCAAATTAAACATTTTGAAAGATTCTAAGGAAGTTATTTTTGTTATTAATAGCAAAGAAGACATTTTAATGAAGTCGTCAAACATGGAATTACCAAAATTTGATACAAGCAATCTACCAGGAAGTAATGAAAAAGATCGTTCCCTTATAGTAGTAGAAGATGGATCAGATCGCTCTACACCCAACAGTATAGATGGAGAGGCTGATATGGCACAATCTTTACTAAAAGAAAGCATAGAAGACGTGGGCGATCACAGCCATAAAAATGAAAGCGGCATCAATTTGCAGATTCAAATAAATCACTTGAGTAAAAGTCAAACGAATATTAAGCCTACTATAACTAAAGAAATTTTAGACGGCATGGCTCCGCCAGCTAGCCCCACTACCGAGATATATAGTCATCATACTAATTTATCAACGGATAGGCGCAAAAATCTCATTCTTTATAATTTGAAAAAACCAAAAGCCACTAAACCAAGTACAGTAGCATCACCAGCAACTAAAGCAACAGTAGGTGTAGGTCTGAAAAAGGCTTCAACCCCGGAAAGACCTAATACCTCAAAGGAAAGCACAGTAGGAACAGTAAATAAAGATCGGAATCGTATAGCAGCACAAACTAAAGCAAAAACCGGTTCAGTAGATACAAAATCAATAGTTACACCGGCAACAAACAATGCAATCGTTAAAAGTGCTTTAAGAAATCGCACGACTGTTAGTCATATCAAATCGAATTCAGAAGGCGTAAAAAAGGAGAGCTCCATTTCTAATACGAAAATGGCACCCACAATAGCTTCAAAGGACAAAAGCGGATCGCTGACAGCCAGGTAACATTTTTTATTTTTTTATTTTGTAAACGAAAGGTTATGAGAAATATATACTACGCTCCCTCTTTAGAGCCTCTTCACAAAGTTCCACAACTGGAAAAATTATAAATAGCTCATCGACTAAGAACTCAGAGAAGTTGTCTTCTGCTTCAACGCCTTCATCATTGAAATCGAAGAATTCTGGTCTAAAATCAGCCCGAAGTACCATTCCGTCAACACTCCGTAAGACAGATACTTCAAAAGTAAATTAAATTTAAATCATTTCCATCCTTGTCTTCTGTGATGCTCGCAAAATTTTTAATATTCGACTTTGAATTAATTAAATTTTTTTTTTTTTTTGTTGATATTTGGAATAGTGTTGAAAATAACAAAATTCCTTTTTGAATATATTGTCGTCGGTTTTTGGAAATTATTGTTAAAAGAGATGCTAAGCAATTTCATTCGTGATGAATATACAAAATTTTCGTTATTATTGTTTTCCACATAAAACAACTTTTATTTTGATGTTAAAGAATCATTGTAAAAAAGATATTTTATCTAGAATACGGAACCACCATCCCCTGCGCAGAAGCAAAACTTGTTTTACTTAATAATAAATTAAGTTTGAAAACTTAAAGAAAGAAGCACAAATTTTTTATTCAAAACGATGACTCGCAAATCTCCTAAATTTATCCAGCAGTTTTTTAAATTTTGAAAACACACTTCAAAAAGCAGCTGTTGGAAGAATACACCATAATCAATAATCTAAAACATCGACTCCGTCGTACTGCGAGTTCAATTGCATATTTACTTCTCACATGACCCATTCTTCATAGACAACCCGGTCTATCGGAAGACGTCCTTTTTTATTTATTGTTTTACTTTCATGCAAACCTACGAAATAGACAAGTGCTAATTGGGCTTGAGGGATGTCTGTTGTGTATTTTCTTTTTTCCCTCCTTGAAAAACCTAGAACGGCTCAGATCATCAAACGACAGAAGCAGCAAATGTTTGACTGTCAGGTTACATTGTGATAGCTCAACCATTCCTGGCCCAGGGAAATAATTATATCTCGGGATAGACCAAATCACATAGTATTCACTCGTTGCGCTATTGGACGTCATGGAATTAGGCGACGAAACTCTGCTGACGTTCTCTTTTTCTTGTCGTCCCGGCAAAGAGATTCGGTCTTACGGTCAATGTGAATAATACGTTCTCAAAATAAATCCAAATTTCCTTCCCCGTAACAATACTATACGTGGCGCTTATCATACGGAGCAGAAGCTCCCCATACTAATACCAACTTTTTGTGTGGACGCACGTCTGATCTTCTGCGATATTTTTGTTTCTTTATAATGAAATATCAAGTATTCCGACACAAGCGTAATGCCGCACCCCATAAAAAATGACCATCAAAAAATGCAAATGAATGAAAATTATATTGTTTGGCTAAAAAAAAAAAGTTAATAAGACTTAAAGAATTTTTCCCCCGTGTGCTTAGCAATTTTGTGATATAGCGTAGTGATAAAGCGTACAGAGCTTCTCATCGATTAGATAACTTGAATTAATATAATAAGACCTCGCTTTTCTAAGTAGAAATATACTTACTGGTGACGAATCCATAATAAGTTTAACGACGTCAGCCCCAAATTTATCTTTATATTGTTTGGCCAAACGTTCGGAAATCTCACTCAAAGAAGTTAATTTAGGTTCCTTGTAGACATATTCAATGGAATGATCGTCTTCAAAGTACATCTAGAAAGATCGATAATGTAAAATTTTTTCCTTCGTTTAGAAATTTTATCGAGTACCATGCCGTAGAAAACAACACGATAAAATCTGCCAAGTAGTCGTTTTCCGGAGCGATTAACTTCAATAATTTTACCGTATGCTTTCGCTAGATGTTCGTACGACTCTTGCAGATCATTGTAATTACGGGTCTTTTCATGCAAGGGCAAGATCAACTTATATAGTTCACCTAGGCATTCATAACGTTCGGCATTATCAAGGAAAACAGCGCTTTGTTTAAGTTGTTCCAATAACATTTGTTCTGTGTACTGAGAATCTTGAGAACCAGCATCAAGTTTCAAGCCTTGTTCGTCTCGCGGTATATTGCGAGAAATTTTGGTAAAGGCCGTCGAACCCCAACTAATGGAACATCCACCTTTCAGACGTAAGTATTCAGACATTAAAGCAGCTATATGCAGATGACAACATGCAGCTTCGGAAATATTTCCATTTTGTTCATGATTTCTAGCCATGGTAATCAACCAAGTATGCCTTAGCTCAGGAGTGGATGCGTATGAATTAGCTAATGAATATTGAAGTTCCAGCAATCGCTCAGGGTCCATATGATGGGCTTGCATTTGAGCAGTAGCCATTAATACTGTCCTTACACGGCGGGTTAGGTCTTTAACTTCCACTGGGAAGCCAGTGCCTTTCATGGCCTTATCGCTAGTGGCATAACTATTTATTAAGGAGAGACTCTCTTGGAAACGAGCATTATTCAAACCGATAACATTGCCTATCATTTGGGAAACAGATATAATGACTTGCAAATGTACTCTAGTTAGGCCTTTGCGTCCACTAAATTCAAAATTGCTACGCATTAGCAAATATAGAACAGCACACGATTCATGTCTTATCTGCACCAAACGACTATCGCAAGCTTTTAGTAATTCGTAAACCATGTGACCACACAATACAGCGTTTCCCTTAAATAATGCAGGCGAGAAATTGTTAATGAAGGCGCGCAGAGCAGCAAAAACATGTTTTGATAGACTTTCCGATTGTCCCAATTGCAAGAATTTCAAATAAACTTTCGCCAATTTCGGCAATATTAAACTATCATTAAGTTTTTGACGAAACTCTACAGCATATAAACCTAAGCAATCCAAAATAATCATACCAATTTCGGTGGCCAGATTTGATTCATATAAAGCGCGTTGATTGCGAGCCGCTTCATCGAGTAAATTTTCACGATTTTGTGCCAAATTTAAGGTGCCGGTTTCATGTACCGTCTGACCGTTTTCTAGATTAGGTGGCGAGGTACGAGCTGGTAAAGTGCTAGCCTTTGCTGCGCGAAAAGAACGTATTTCTCGGCTATCTTCGTTCAAACTTAAATTTTTCTTGCCCACGTAGCGAAATTGTATTATGCATAATTCTAAAATTGTCATAAAGTGCAAAATTTCCGTTTCATTACAATTTTGCCACCAACCAATCATTTGGTCATGCGACAAATGTTTTATGACGAACAGAAAACCAAAAAGTAGATCTTTGCTTTCTGATGCAGAAAACTTATCACATCTAATCATTGTTTGTGCGTGCGTCACGCTAATGGAGCGGTTATGGCCACTGCGTAAGGCAACTTCACAATTTTCAGCAAATCCATTCCCAGTACAAGGTGCAAAAGTAGTATCTTGAGAATTCTGGGAATTGGAAGTAAGAGAGTTTAATGAAGTCTCCGAAACACCGTTAGTTATTGCTGAGTTTGAGATAGCAGCTAAATAATTGCTTTCTCTCAAATGTACAGAAGATCTTAAAGGACTAGGATGTTCTATGTGGCACGTTGCACGACTTTTTGATTGCGGCGTTGAAGTTCCGGTATTTAAACTTTGCTCTTTAAGGAACACATAACTACTAGAGCATGATAAACGCTGACTATAAGAAGCCGAGTCCGCATAAACATGAGCATTAGGTGTGGTCATTTCTGATAAATCATCGATTCTTTGCAAATTATCCATAACTATACCCAACCAGGGTACGTACAACAATGCTATACGTGACAATTGCCCCCGATTTTGATAACGTTCGTCCAGTTCATGTTTAGCCAACAAATTTTTGAATATAGACAAAGCGTGACGTCTTACGTGACCAATTTCGTTCAAACTGCTTTTCAATTCTTGTAGTAATAGACCTGATAGGAAATGTTGTCGACAAAATTCTTCAGTCAAATTGAAATGTTGCATCATTTCTGGTGGCCTGTTTTTAGGATTTAGAACAAACGGCAGATTCAAAGGAACGTAATGTTCATGTTGGCATATTTCTCGCAGGAAATTAAATTTGAATTCTTGTAATGTCCTAGCATCTCCCGGAGAGAATTGTTCTAAAATATATCTAATTAACTTAAACACAAATCCGCGATCCATGAACGTTAAGCAACGTTTAACAAATTGCGACATCGATTTGTTCAAATATTGCGTCTCCACTGGTAAATCTTTATAGCGTGCTATGAGATATGGTATCAACACCTTAATAAGGTTTTGCACTCGTTCATGATACTCTTTAGGAAATCGCTCATGTCTTAGCATTCGTATACGCCGCGTATCTAACAGATGTTGTGCCATACTCTTGATAATTAAATCGAAAAATATTCCTGAATAACGCATAAATTTATGAACAACTAAAAAATCAGTGTTGTTAGGATTCAGTATGGCTGGCAGGTGACGACACAATTCGCTGTGTACGGTACGTGTAGTTTTCTGATTATAATATGGAGCGTGGAAGACATAGAGCACGTAGGATGCGAGTAACTCTTTTCGGCACGCTTCTTCTGTTATCATATGAATAACGTTGATCAGTAAACGAATTATATTCAAACCTACTTCTTCCGACTGCGTATGAACTAGCAAAGTAAAAAGCTCGTTGAGTAAAGTAGGCAGGAAATTAATCAATGTAGTTATGTCAATAGCATGAGCCGCTTTTAGAATTTTACATGTTTCACTTTCAGCTGGCATGGCGGTGGTTTTGCCACCTTCCAACAATCGCTCACAGTGCACAAAGTAATTATGCAAGTGTTGGTCGCTTGTGTGCACAGTTGAATCCATGCGGAATGCTACATTGAAGATTGGGCGCTGATTATCGATCCATTGTATATCAGGTCCACAATACTGCTAAAAATACGGTACGAATTTGTAGAGCCACGTAATATGTTAGGAAGAATGTGTGATGTGATGAGAGTATACAGTGGTGTACAACAATGACCGTAACGTGTTATTATATTGTGATGAACAATCAAAGAGCAAAGGACACACCAAACAGAAAAAAAAAACATAAAATTTTATAAATTAATGAGAAAAATATGAATATGCAAATACACGATGTTATCATGAAATAGTATGTTCGTACGAAAGAACTTCAATTCATAAACATTTTCTGGTAACTAATTTAAACAATCAGATGTAGTGAAAAGGATTTGCAGTAACTGCTGTGTTTAGTAGGTATCTTCAGTTAGTAACTACAAAAGGTTATAACAATATGCAGGTATTTACAAATTACTTCGAGGAGTTCCAATCTACCAATTTCCAAAGTATTTATATACCAGTTATGAGATACATATATTTTGCGTTCAACCTACAGGTGGTAATTATCGAAATATTTTGATAAAATTTGGTACACTGACATGTTTCGATTAAAACACTTTCCGATCAAAATGCTTCGTGTAGGTTTGCTTTGACCATTCCCACCATACTTTGAAAAAGTCGTTATATAAAAAAAAAACTTGTGAAGAATATCATTCAAAACGAACTTGCAAAAGTTGGATGGCATGAGATGAGATCATTTTTCGGACGCCTTCCCATATAAACGTTGTTACAAGAAGTTGATACGGCACCGAGTTCTAAATTCTAGTATTTTATGCTGAAATAAGTTCAGAATGGACCACACATTAGTTTATGGTTCCGGCCGTCTTCCAACTAAATGTCCTCATGAAAAGTAAACTTTTATGTGTCAAAAAGCGTAATTTTTGGTATTTTATTACAACAATAGCGACGTTTTTTTTCAGTTTTTGTAAAGTAAGGGATACTTAAAATTTTATATTTTTTATACCCACCACCGAAGGTGAAGAGTATAATTCATTTTGTCATTTGGTTTGTAACTGCCAACAGGAAACTTCGGAGACCTCACAAAGTATATATCTTTGATCACCATCAAGCTTAGAGTCGATTTAAGCATGCCCGTCTGTCCGTCTGTTTCCATAATGTCTGTGGTAAACGTTCTCCTGGCCGCCAAAATTTCAATTTCAAATTTTGGCAGAAAATTTGGATTTTTGCTAATTACTCGTAAACCATAGCAGATAGAATTATAAAAATTTCCAAAAATTTTGCCCTAGCTATCCCGTAGAATCGGTGCAAAAATGGAAAGGATCGACAACGCCCATTCGATATAGTTTTTTTGTGAAAATGTTTGTAAAATTAAGAAAGATGTTTCTGGAACCACATGAAATGTATATATTCTTGATTAATACGAAATTCCGAATCCAACTAGACGTATCCGTCGTTACGTCTGTCCATTGGCTTCAAATTTGGCAAACATTGTAAGTTCTTTCACTGCCATGCCCACCTAATACATTTAACTTTCCCCCCTTTTTTAAGATGAAGGTGATGGGTTAAAACGTTCGGTACAGCCGAATATAATTTTCTTACTTATTATATTTGCTTCCTAATGAGGATTTGCTTAGGACTTTATTTACGACATCGAGAAGAGCTCTATAAAGTAAATAAATTCTTGACATTTGGCCGTGTCCCTATTCACCGGCTGTCTGCTGTTGGAAATTGAGAAATCTGAAGCTTAGCATGAATAAGTTTACTTAGGAGTCTCAGTAGATTGAAAATTGGCGTGGTCCGATCATAACGTTGTTCACAATAACTGAATAATCGAAACTGTCTCAAAGAGAAAACGAAAATTTCTTAATTTACTAAGTTTGTTAAAACTTAGTAGAGAGGCATCGAAAAAGCCTTTCCAAGAAAATTAATGATATTAGTATTATTCCGCAACTCAAGAAAACTATCAAATAATTTAACTATTTAAAAAAAAAAAATACAAATGATAGATTTCGATCAAAACTTATATACATCAGATTTGACGATGAACGTATTCAAACTTTTGACTTCAAACAAATTGTAAAGAAGAACTTTGGGTACATAATGGCTTTAAGTACGATTTGGCCGTATGACCTCGTGGCGCAACGGCAGCGCGTCTGACTCCAGATCAGAAGGTTGCGTGTTCAAATCACGTCGGGGTCAGCAGCGTTTCCTCAAAGCTATATTTTTTTGTTTTTCTCCTTTATCTTATTGTGCATTAAAGTAAAAACTTACTTAGAAATTGCAAACTTAAAAACGGTCATCCTTTAACACATTCTTTACTTACCCCTCGACCTAAACCTAATGGCTGGACACTAAGATATCCGACAGGCAGATTGGCTGCTACAGGTATTGTTTGTTCATCTAAGTTTATTTTGCCTTTGTGTAACAACGGCAGCCAAGCATAACCAATCGGTGTCTCGAAAGAAGCATTTGCATCGCGTTTTTTCCCCAAGTTACAAGAGACATGATAAAATGAGAATAGCAAATGGTGTTCAGAAAATATACCCAGTGGAAGACGTAATTTTATCTCTTCATACCAAGTGGGAACAGTATTGTGATGTAACACAGGGCAAGCAATGTCTGACACCAAAAAATCGTCACCAGGGCGACCATAGATACACTGAGAAAAATCATTAGATGTAAAAAAGATTTCGTGTTAAAAAATCTACCTTTAAGGGTTTTGATTGTTCACTATCCGAATCTCTTAATTCAACGACCACTGTTATGTTGCGAGCCCGTGAAAATATTTTTTGACTATCAAACTGCAAACTTAATGGATATACAAATAGATGGCTGCAGAAATTGATAAAAGGGTGGCAATCGCGTTTGTAACTGCTTTGGAATTCGGTCATTTCTAAAGTGGCTATTTTAAGGGGAAAGGTTACATTAGACAATGGTACCAAAGATTTCGTAAACGTTCCTGTAAAATAAATTTAAAAATCAGTTTATGCGCACTTTGCTTCAATATATTTTCACTTCGTTTATTACCGTGAACTTTTTCCACTTCTTCAATTACTAACTTCAAGGTTCCCGGAATTATGGTCAGTTTACTTAACTTGTCGGGTTTCCTATATTCTGCTAATAGTTTCAACAGCTCCTCGTCTTTTAACTTATTCACCTCTTGTCTGTATAAGGCATTGAATTCGAATTCATCGTTTTCTGTATCCAATTCATTGCTGTACAGTGTAAATAGAGGACGAGCAGCCCAAGCAAACGGCTGACGATAATGACCGATATTTTGAGAATAATTTTTTATAGTTTTATGTAATTTTTGAGCCACCTTTGGATCTCGATTTGGCTTCAAATATGGTTCAGCCGCTTGCACTATGTTGCCCTGCAATATCTTTTCGATTTTTAATACTAAAAATATATCGGGATGGGGAGCACTAACTGGAAATATTGCATGCCTAAGCTGAGCAAAAGGAGCCGCAGAACAACGCAACAACTCGCTCGGAAGATTTTCAAACAATGAATTATATGCTTTCGCAATTTGGCGTGTTTTGTCATCGTGAGGATCTT
Source organism: Glossina brevipalpis (assembly GCA_000671755.1). Taxonomy (NCBI): domain Eukaryota; kingdom Metazoa; phylum Arthropoda; class Insecta; order Diptera; family Glossinidae; genus Glossina; species Glossina brevipalpis. Next base: position 114,755 of record KK351202.1, read on the forward strand.
TCTTAGGTATTTGACTAAAAGCCACAGAAGGAGGCACTGGCGTATTAGGTAACATGTTTCTAACGTGTTCACTGTTGATATTGAAATAAAACGATTCTGTAAGCTTGCGTCCTGCGCGTGCGTCGTACAGAGCCAGACTAGTTATATAAGGTTCCACTTGACAGAGATGGTCACCTCCTGATGTTCCATCAGTGATGCATTGTAAACGAAAGCGTAGACTGCGACAAGCTATAAATATGCGTCTTCCAAAATGTTCTCGATATTGATCTACATTCTCACTTGGTGTAACTTTTGACGGTGACTGAAAATTTGCAAACAAACGGTGACGATTTTCGCGACGTGCCTGTGCAATGGAGATGTCAGTCTCGCGTCCATATTTTATTAACTGAGGATTCATAGATTGTTCGAGACCTTTCAGAGTACCAAATATGACTGTATTGGAAGTGGGAGGAAGTGCTCTTTCTAGAGAAGCATTACGTTTATCTTCCTGGATTTTATTTTGCTGCAACACGGAGGATAATTTACTCAGCCAATCTTTAAAATCTTCTTCGTTTTCAGCAGCCAAAGTAAAAGATTTATGACCAGCTGTCATACGTAATTCAAAGCAGAAACGTCCACGTTTTGGGTTCTATAGATAAAAACAAGAATATTGAAAAATTATTTTTAAATATGTTCATCCAAAAAAAGGTTAATTCGCCATCTTACTTGAACCACTTCAGTGCAGAAGTCCATAACAATCGTGGCCTTGGCTTCGCCTTGCTTTTCGTCCTTATGCAGTTCCAATATATAAGTACCATCCACTTCTTGACGTAAATAACAGTATCTAGAGAGCCTTCATTGAAAATCTATTTTTTGGTTTAAAAGATTAGCAATCAAACCTTCTTTTAAAGGATTTATTGCCAATATTGGCAAACATTCGATCTGATATCGTATCTGGACCCTTTAATAAATAGCCCTGCTTTGTTATAGTATCTGCTTGAGATTTGGTCATTTGCTCATCTATGCGGTCTTGATCGGCATCAATTTCATATACTTCTTCTCGCAGTAAATCGGAGGGACTTAATCTAGATATAACAGAAATGCACAAATTTGTATAATTTTGTAAATACGGTTCGCACTTACTTTGGCAGATCATGGCACGAACCTCCATAGGCACTATATTTATAGTGTATTAAATGATTTTTTGCTCGGTACGTATACAGTGCTTGCCTAGTAAAACGTGAACACTCTGCCTTGGATCCCGATTGTGTTAGTGAACTGTGATTCTCTAATAAATCATCGACGTTGTCAAGATCGTAATCCTCCTCAGGCTGCGCTAAATTACTCGATTTCAAGGTAGATGTGGAAGATGACTGCGACTTATTACCACCCATAAGGGACACAGCCGACTCGTAAGAATCCTGAGAATTTGTAGGTGACTTAATAACAGATAGATTTGCTGAAGTTTGTGAACTTTTACGCGATAAATCACCGTTTCGTATATTACCATTCGACGTGGTTGTCGAGGGTAAACTGAACTGACGGTGGGTAGTGCGAGGACTAGATTGCAGACTAACATTGTTATAAGTTGAACCATTGCTTGGTATATTGCCATTTGAGCCATGTAAGGAACAAATGATAGCCTCATTGGGAGGGTCAAAGCGTTCAGTAATCGATCTAAAATTTGTGCGTTGTTTTCGAGGCATAATAATTTCCTGAGAAAACAAATGGAGATAGATATCCTTTTAAGACAAAAGTCAAATATATTTCGTGTTACACCTACCGATATATCATCATTTGGATACATAAGCAATTCTCTGTGCGGATCATTTTGTATTAGGGTTTTATTCTTCGATATAAATTCTTCAAAATCAATAGGTTCAACCACCAAAGGTTTGCTCTAAAAATACAAAAAGTACAAACTCTGTTAAAGAGAAGGTGGAACATAATTTACACGTTTCCTTAGCAAAAAGATGACTCAGCTACGTAAAAACGAAATAAAATGTAATTGCTCCTCTTTAAAAGTTATTTTATTATTTTAAAGTTATTTATCCCGAATTATATATAAATACGAAACATTGATGTAGTAACAACAAACGATACCTTATTCACGCAAGTACCTTAACACCAAAAAAATAATTAATAAAATTAATATATCAAAATGAAACGAAAAAAAGTTATTTAAAGATTTAATATCTGCTTTGAATCTTCTAGAATATGTGGTCAAAATTTTTTATCCGTAACAAATTTTTTTCTCTGTAAGCGCTCCAAAAAGACTTGCTTATGTCAAATTAACCAATACTGGGAAGTTTCTGGGAAGTTCATCCTAAACTCTTGCCTATTAATTTGTAATATCTGCTCTAACAGACATCATTAAAGAGTGTTCATGACTATCTCAAAGCATTTCCAAAAAAAAAGTACTAGCGTAACTTCGTTGAAACGATCGTTAAATAGTGAGAAGGACCAGAGCGAATCGCGTGGGAGCGAGTGCTACTGCCAAGGAATTAAAAGTTTAAGATTAACCTTTTGAGGTAAATTTTGAATTCGGCTTCAGCATTATACATTTGTTTTTTTTTTTAATTTCAGTTCGGTTTAAATGTAAAAGGTTCGATCCTTTTTTTAATACATGCAACAAAAGATGCACTTTCGAACCAAAAATCCGCCGAGGGAATATCTAGATATAGAAGAGCTTTTTTAATGTCCTTGGATTATAAACTAATAGAAAAAAAATTATAATAATATTGTTACGTAAATTTAGCCTTTCGTACTTTTACGTTTAAGGCTCAGTTCGTATCTCTGGATCGCGAAAAGCTTAGATTTTGGTTATGTACAATTTTCTTTATTTACGAAGTAATATTTACAAACTCAATTATTTTACAATTTATTACAAAGTAATTATTTCTTCAACAATTGGTTACTCCTCTAATATTTTTAATCGACTCTCTTGTTGTAAGCAAAATGCTCTGCTTATAAATCCTACGGATATCGCGAACTCTGCATACCTTCTGCTTTTAACCTGGATTCGTAGTTTCATTAATCCCTTTCATGTCAGGTTCCGCGGAAATTCTTTGCTAATCTTTGCTTTTATTACCAGCTACTAATATATCTTTTTATGACCGTCCTAGGTATTACATTCAAAGGAATTTCCACCCTTTAGATTTATCAAATTTGTTATACTTGCCTTTTACTAGTTTGTTATTTTCGTAACAATATCATAACCGAATAACATGCCTATAACATATATCAAAATCAAAACTTCAAAAGCGTGTTTTTCGTAACACAGCATAACTAGAACAATTTCGATCTTTTTCATTTCAATTTTTTTAAGTAGGATTTTTTCGATAAGTTGATTAAAACATTTTTCATTCAACTTTTTCATTCAAATCTCGCTAATCAGAGAAAAATCAATACTTCTAAAATATCCTACATGGTTCACCAGATAAAGGAATGTAGATTGATTTTTTTTTCTTTTTATTTAATTCAAATTTGCACCGATTGAGCTGAAAAAGTCTACGTAATTCACTATTTATAAGATCGTAGATTAATAATATTAGTTTGGGGAAAAGGTAATCCGTTATTTTTCAATTCGAAATGTTAAATAAAGTCCTGAAGTTCTTATAAGATTGGATGGATTACCTTTTCCCCAAACTAATATATTTTTTAAATTCCAATTGGGAAAATTGCTTACCGCAGTGTAACTCAATCTAAAGATGTCTTTTTAGAACAAAAAAAATTATTAAATGTATCACGTGTGACTTTAAATCAAGCAAGAAGAAGTCTGACGAAGTCAAGCCAGATAAATAGGGCGACCGCATGGCAACACATTGGTTACTCTTCCTTTGAATGACATCTATTTGTTTTGATATAATTTTTCATTTCACTAGAAAAGCAACGCGTGCTATAAATACTTTCTAATAAGCAGCGGTTCAACTATTTTCAAGAGCAACAAAATCTTTTTCGCTATATTTAAATGGTGCACAAAACTTCATAGCAGTGCAGCAAAGTATCATAAATAACAAACTTGACAAGTGCTAACCAATAACGCCATCTACTAGAAAAACTAGCAAAAATTTATTTGTACAATGGCTTCCTGTTAGCCCCGGTGAATAGTGAGAATAAATTTTCAGTTTTTCTTCAAGGATAGTTTGGAATTCTTTATCATTTTCAAATGTTTTAAGAGTTCTCTTGGAATAAAAAACGATGAAAGGAATAAGATCTGTTGCAAAATTCCAAAGTGTTACATACGAAATGGTAAAAAAAGTACGCTTTTTACATCATTCAGAATATTATCAAAAAGCGTGCATATGTTCGTCAATCCAAAAGCAAACCCAGATGTTGTACATTTTTAATTAATTCGTTTTTTTTTCTATAAAATTTTTGTGATAAACTCATTGACTTTTCTATACAAATTTAAAAGCTTTTCGATTAATTTTATTCTACATATGATTTCTATCTCATTTTTTTATTTTTTTTGCAAGTTTATTTTGCTTCATAATTCTTGGGAAATTAATTTCGATGCCAATAATTTAATGTCTAGCGATATTTATTTAATCCTTTGTTTATTGAATTACTTATACTAAAATAAGACATACATTTACCGTACCATACCATACATACATTTTTTAATTTTTTATTTTAGAAAAGTTGACTCGTTTGTCTTCGAGTGGTATTACATTGCATTTCTATGTACGAACAATATCTTAAGAGTGACCTTACGACACACACCATGGCATTCAACAGGAACATCAGCTTGAAGGAAGACATACAGAAAACATCATAATTTGCAATTCACATCCATTCAATATACCTGAACGATCTTAAATTGCTTTTATATTCAAAAGTTATTTTGTTTGCAATGCGAAAAAGTGATAAACACTTTTAAAAACTGTACAAAAAAACCGCTATAAACCTAAAAGATTATATGTTTATAAACTTACGTAATACACATATAAGTAAAAGTGAATAAAAAATGAAACAAAAAATAACGTTTATAACAGAAGAAAGAAATAATATAATTTAGAATACAAGTCATCAATATCTACGTGTTTAGAGGAGAACATATATTTAAATCAAATTTCGGAACTGTAATTATTGTAGAACTTGGACTGTTAATTAAAGCGTATTGAAATATCGTCTCTATTCGCGCATTTGTTTCAACATGTTGACTAATGTAGGGAGTGGTTTTAGAGAAACAAACACTTCAGTTTTATTTGTTAATAGGGATTCGAAAACTTCACCTACCACCGAAGGATGAGGCAGGCTTCTTTTGCAATACTACCAAGTAAGAAAGTTAGATTTTTTTATACAAACCGTCTTCAACTTTAAAAGAAAAAAGCTTGACAAACACTAAATTTCTGCAATAGCAGATGGGCGTAGCTGATTTTTCCCTTTTTTTGTAGAATATACATCGGATCTTTTACTGTGTATTTTTTGCATTTGATGAGTAATGAGTAAGAAATCCAGAAAGTATAGGTGTTATGTATATTGTACTGTAAGCGTAACAACCTTTAATCGATTTGGCTCTTTTTCAATAAGAACTTGCGTATAAGGTTTTTGTCGAATTCGAACCTGATGTGTTAATCTTTACGGCCGGAAAGATGTTTCACACGAATAAAACATGGCACAGAAGATGACGGACAGATGAGTAGAAAGAAGGACGGACATGCCTAGACGGATTCCGAATTTGATACTCATCATGAATACAAATACTTTATAGAGTTTCTGATAACAGAAAATGAATTTCGGCGCTCTATAAAATTGTATGTGCGTACTCGATTTTTTCTATTTTTGTCTAGGTACTACAGAATCGTAAAATACTCGGGAAATATTTTTGTTGTATATTAATCAGCAAAAAAAAAATATATTTTTATGCTTTTGCAAGCAAATGTGTCTTTAGTTTACGTTGTGGTGTAGGCGAGTCCTTTGATCAATTTGGGCCATTTACAAAATCGACTGTGGGCGATGGTCAAAGGACACCCCTACAATAAAGCATAAACTGAAAACATCCCTGCTTTCTGGGCGCCTATAATAAATAATAAACTAAATCGGTCAAAAGACACCCCTACAATATAGCATAAACTGAAAACATCTCTGCTTTCTTGTTTAATATTCATATGTTCGTATTGAAAATTTATCAATTATCGGTCAAAGGACACGCCTGCAATAAAACATAAATAAAAAATATTTCTCCTTTTTGTGTCTTTCTCTCTCTATTCATAAACTACACAATAAAAATTTCCACGGTATTCCATAAAAATGGAAAAAATCTGTCACGCCTACCCAATATTACAGTGTATCGAAATTAATTTTTTTGAAACTTTTTTTTTTAAATAAAAGTGGAGGGTATAAAAGAATATAGTTTTCTTTGTATTTCTTTAAGGCAATTGTGATGGATATAAAAAATTCGGTCACAACTGAACATACTCTTCCACTTGTCGAGTTCGCTACTGAAATTTTGATAGGAAAAAATAAGGGTGTGAAGATAAATTCGAATTTAACTAGCAAAGACATATACCATTAACATTAACAGAGCTCTGTAAAAGCATTAACATAACTCTGTAAACCAAGAAGCGTCAAGCTATATTTGGATTTGAAAGCCCACTCCGTTCAAATTAAGATACCTAGGAAAGTTTTGTAAACGTCATATGAATCTATATAGAACAACCTTTAAAATAATACACTAAATCAGCCCGCTATTTTAGTGAATTCCTCTCAATAAATGCTTGAATATCGATATATCAACGGTAGCCGACCAAACAAAATTATCGATATTAGAGCCTCTAGTGCGGCCAAACTAGAAAATTCCAACGATATTCACATACATCACCTGAATGTGTATGAAAATACCTTTCAAATAAGCTATATGAATTCAAATTCGGCTTTCCAGAAGTATTTTTAATAATACCAAATTTCAAAAAATTATTAAAAATACTCCTGGAAAGCCGAAATTGAATTCACCTAGCTTATTTGTTGTCACAAACGTTTCACCCAGGAATGAACGTATCTATACGAAGGGCACTGTGTGAATTGTGAGTCTTGGTAACGCAGTTTGACTTTTATACTGGATACTTTAGTATTTTTGATCATAAACTTTTTAAGAACGATTTGTCCTTTGAGCGCTATTCGTGCTGTTTGTAGCGATTTGAAGATTGCGTTCTAACGAAAAAGTGGAAGTATTTCGTAAAATTTTTTGTAGGGTATATTTTAGTTGTCCAACTCATATTCCGCAATTAGGATACGGAGATATACTAGGTGCATGTAATTGTATCCTCTTAAGAAATTAAATTAAGTCCCGTTTCGCATACTCGTGTTTGGACAAAATGGAAATAAATCATGAAAATAACTCTGAAAGTGAATCCTACCATATATCGGAACGTTCTTTGAATCATTACACTCAGGCACCGATATAAACTATCTCCGCGATTTTGAAATCATTTGACTAAATCCGCCATTTCTTTTGTACGTGATGCTCATGGTCACAAAATTTAACAAATTTAAATTTAAAGCCATCCCTATGTTATCTTAATTTATGGTCATTGATTAAATTTGAAAGTAGGACTAAGTTGGACGCTCACACTAGTCAAAAAACTGTAAAGTCTGATACATTTATAAGACAAATCACTTAAAACTTTCATGCAAAAGGAACATAATAAACCTAGAAAGACGTACGATAGCTAAGATTAGTGTTGTAAAGCGAAAATAATTAAGAATAATCAAAATATACTGCTATTTAGGCACTTCCAAAATTTTTCAATGTCCAAAACTTAGAAAAATTTTTCAATTTGTTCCAAAATGAGAAAACCATAATGGGGGACTGTAGATATATCCTCTTCCCTTCTGGTTACTGACCAGCGACGTGTATGGTCGTTTTAGAGAATTTTCCCCGATAAACATCAGCGTGTCCGACGGTTTTGAGGGGCCAAACATTATCCGTTTTGACAATTTCTATCTGACGCAAACGAAAGGACTGGCTATTTTAGAATTTTGGATTTGTATTATGGTATAGAGATCAATAAAGGTTGTTTGAATTAAGCCCAAATGAGTCTAGTAGTTTAAACTCGGCGGATGGGAGAACTTTAACTTCAATAGGTGAACACCTGGATCCGACGAACGGCACTACCAGATTAGAGGAATCACTATTTATTATTAGAGGAAATACATAAGATATTCTCTATCTTACAGTATACATTGGGATAAATTACTTGGATAATATTAATAGGAGCAGAAATAAACTTCTGTCGTTTGACAATACTGGAAGGTTTTATTGAAACTGTCATATGTGAAACGTAATATCAAAAGTTTCGTCATCTGATAACAACATACTTTTGAAGTATTAGTTACTCCATGTCAGCATCACATAATCTTTTTTATGCGAAAATATCAAGCTTTTAGTTTTTCTGCTTAATTCCAAAAGTAGTGCTGCTGCTGTATCCCATTTATAGCGGTCATGTGAGCAGGATTTATTATGATGTGCTTTAACCATCTACAGCTACCAACAATGACTGATGAAATTGGAAAGAAAAACCGGCGCTACGTGTCAAAGTAAATCTTTTGTGAAACGGAAGCAACTTATTCGTACTTTCAATATGTAGAAAAATGTCTTCAAATATTTCGTGAGAGAAAAGCCACGAAATTTTCTCTGCATCTAATATTTAATGTGTATGCTTCTGTCAGTGAGTAAGTTCGCAAAAGTACAATAAAATTTCGGTATTAAGTCAGTACTCTCGAAATCTTTATATTCTTCTTCTTTTTGTTCATAGAGTCTACTGAATTAAATAGTAGATTCATAAGGCTGATGATTACATTGATTTTAGAAATCATCCCTGTTTTTATGCTATTGATTTCCTCGTACTTCGTATAGACAGAGAAATTAACGACTTACGGTATACGATCAATCGACTATCGACGACATATATCCATTTTTTAAAGAAGATTGAATTTATATGTGTGATATCGGATTGTCTTTTGATGAAGTACTGTGGTTGCGTGTAAATCCTTTCGGGAAAGTTGCCTAAAGTATTGGAATTGATTTTTCAATGGAAGCTAGAAAAAACTCTGAGGAATGACAATTTTTCAAACAAGTTGAGGCTTTCGGACATAGGTTTCTTAAACATCATTGCTCATCTTTTTTGTTTCTTATCAAGTTAAGTAATATTTCATAAATGTCACAGCATTCTTAGATGAATGTATTCCGAGTCGGCCACAATTTTCATGCTTGTTAATAGTTGCTGTAGTTCAACTAATAGCAAGAATTGTCAAATGTGTTTGAATAACCTCACCTGCCACATGTACTGAATGGGTAACTCTAAACGCTCAAACTTATTTTATATATATAAGTATACATTTTATTGTGATATGACGAAATCTAACATAGCGAGAGAAGGCATAAAGTATACATAAGTCAGTACGTGTTACTAACTATACAATTATTCTTTTACAATTTAAGTTTATTGTTCTAATTCATTTTGTGCTTAAACATATTTAACATTTTAACTCTAACTTTAAAGTGCAATGAACTGTACGCGGATTGCAAGCTAATGAGAATAATAAAAAAATATTACATCATTAAACATATACAATAAACGAATTATTTCATATTTTATTAGTAGTGTAGTGCTTATGAGACACAATTGTCTCATGGATTATATGTCAACAACTATATTGGGTGTAATGTTATGTTTCCTTCGTGTTTTTGATACGCTTTCGAGCTGCTCTTTTTGCAGCCTTCTCCTGTCAAATGATCCCAAGCTTTCATATGGTTGATGTTTAGGGCTTCCGTTATTTCCTGACAATTTGCATGTCGGTCTTGTTCCACTAAAAACTTTTAAAGTCTTTTTTAATGATTGGTCAACCTGGGTGGAATCGAACCACTCGTGGTCTCCTCACTTCGTTCACTCACAGCATTCTTACCGTATACTTCGCAAATTTTTCGCAAGCTTTTGCAGAGCTTTTACCTTTCTTGTAGTAAAAAACCATCACAACCGCATTTCTTCAGATATTTCATTCATTTTCAAATCAATTAACTTTTTCCACGAGCAAAGTATTAGAAAATTATCTTCGCAAAAAATGTAAATTGAAATATCACCTTTTAAGCACACGTTCGTTTGAGACGATCAGGCAGGTCTTGACAGATATTTAGGCATCAACACTATTTAGTGGCAAAAAAACCGCGGAGGCATAACATGTCATCCAATATTTAATAGATATCCGCTTATGTACGTGATAAGTACTCATCTAACAGCATTGTCACGTATATAATTAAGTTGTATAGGAATCTGAAACCATATTTTTGATATGCAATGATCCTTCAATTTATTAACGCATGATTTACAAATTCTGGGGGTTTCAAATAGTCGATCACGACAAATGGCAATGCGTATCTGTGGCGACCTTTTTCCTGACCTTTTTCAATTAAACTTTGTATCAAGATGTAGAATAAATATTTGTTGTACATTAGTTAGATTTTTTGTTCGCCTAAGGCCAACGGATTACGACTAACATTGTACAAAGCTGCGGCTTTCTATCTCAACTTTTGCAGCCGTAAAGGATTCAAGCAACAAACACAGAAACAATCGGACGAATAAAAGAGGGAAACGGAACCGACCACATCTATTCAGAATCTTTAGCTGATCAAAAATGTATACAATTCATGGATATTTTGGATGTGGGAAGCGGAAGAAAAATTTTACTATATCTCGCACCTTAGATATAAAAATGCGCGTGTCAAATTTTTGAATGGAAGGGATTTAAAAATTGATTAGGAAAAGAGAGACGAAGGAAAATTTGCTAAACTGATTAAAAATATTTCATTGATATTTTTAATTTTTTTTAATTTATGGGTTCTCTCTAATGCTGGCTAAAAATGAGAGAAATGGATTTAATATAACTTTCTTTCTTTTCTTTTTTTTATAAAAAAAAAAGGCGTTTTATTGTATTGAATTGTTTAGAGCAACACGTGCTGCGACCTAAGCGTTCTATTGTACTTGTCCTTGTCCTTAGCTCTTCGGTTTCAGGATTCTTATGAATCACACCAACTTCTTTGGTTCTGAGGACAGCCTCGCATCGATATCCTTCATAGTTCCAGAAGCTCGCGTGCTATGCTGGTAGATTTTATGAATTTTTTTGCTTGCTCTTGTCCTACGCTGTATTGCAAATGACTAACTGATTTTTTCTGTACCCATTGCGATACCAGCTTCTTGATATGGTTCCTTGGCACGAAACTGAAATTTTCCAGAGGTGCTCCCTATTGACTAAACAGTCAACACATAAAAAAATCACAACACAATAAGTTAAAAATAGATGAAATTTTAACATTCTTTAAGGAAAAGCAACTTCACCGCCTACTTTATATGCATGAAGAAATAATTTGATATCTTTTAAAAGGAAACTAAAAAAAATTTGAGTTGAAAGGAGTCTTTTGATACACAATGAAATTTTTCAGGGATGAAAACGCCAGTCGATTGTGTTTTGAACTGTGAAAAGTATTCTGAAAGTGAAGGGGATACGTGACGGGTTAATTGATACGGTTTAAGGATAAAACATTACCTAATAAATTATTGAGTAGTAGCAGTAGAGGGAGCCCGAATCAAGAGCCGGAAGCCAGTCAAGTGTGATTTTATGCATAAAATTTGCTTTTGTCATTCAAACAATTAGTACAGAATTTTGGTTTTTATATTCATATTAAACACAAAAAAAAAAAAAAATATCTTTTTCTATCTCATTTTGTTATTATTTTTTGCATAAATTTCTTTAAAAAAAAAATTAATCTGTTCGAAGCAACATAAAAACCTCAATATATTGTTTAGTGATATGCTATACAACCATAAAAGACAAAACATACCACCGACAAGTTTTTCATAAACAAAAGTAAAAAAAAAAAGAAAATAGTATGAACCTGAACTAGACCGTGACTTTGTATTATTTCGGTCGGTTTGGTTTTTCTTTCTTTACCATTTCGATTAGGTTTAAATGCGTGCATGGCAATATATAATAATATGGATAAAAATAAACATAGCATGCTCTCAAATATTATTGAAAACTTAAAATATTAAATTATAAAGAAAAAAATAAAAGAAAGTTTTTGTTTCAATTCTTAACATCAATTTATCGTTTTTCTTGTCATTACTTTAAAGATGAACGCACATTATTTATTTATTTATTTTATTACGTATTTTTATTTAAAAATTCATTAATAATTAATTTTCAAAAAACATTTTGTTTGAATCACTTACTGTTGCCTTTTCTTGTATGTTTGCTCAATAAGAGTTTCCTCTTATCAATCTCCGACTATGTGCAACACATCAGAGTTTTGCAGTAAATCTTTTGTATCTTTTTACATAATTTATGTGGTTGTATTGCAAGCGAATGTATATACGATTTTATTGATTAAGTTGCAAACTTTATGCGTAGAAAGTTGGCTTTTGTGGTTTTGTGCGATTTTCTTTCGAAAATGAATTCATCCACCCTATTGTCTGCTTTCCTTCTTCATCGCGTACTGTTTATTATTAAAGTCACGTAAGTATAATTACTCTCATCAACTAGGTTGTATTGTTCAATTTGGTTTGGTGGTCTCTGGTTACAGAGAGAGACTAATAAGAAAGTTACACACACGCCCAATAGAATATTAATTCCAATTAACACCAAACATTTTACATCTAATCTTTAAAAGTGACAGAATTATAGCAAACAAAGAGAAAACCTTAGAGGATTATTATTACAATCAAATCTCCTATTACATCGCATGACAATAGAGCAATTTCCTATCAAGGCGGTTTAAAATTTTTCTAACACGCGTTTCCCGTGCAAAGACATTCCAACAACTCGCGAATGACTTGATAACTGTATTTACTACTACCGGCAAAAAGTAATGAGACTGAGTAATGAATATTTTTTAAAATACCTCCTCTATGCTATCGAAGGGTACATGTTTCTGGTAGATCGTTATTACTATTGTGACCACAATTTACATAAATTTCGACATACCGACTCGTTACGTTTTAGACACAGTAATATGGCTGCCACTTACTCTAAGTCTTAAATTTTTGTTACCGGTGTTTATAGCGTATTCCTAATTCTGATTATTAAGCAATTTCTATCAAATGGTCAAACAATAAAGCTTTGCTTCCCTTTAATTTTTTCTATGATTTATTTGCTATTTATTTTTTCGAAGATTCTTTATAATGCATTACGAATTCGTTTAATTTCTATTAGTTGTAAGTTTCTTGTAACAGGATTTTCATATAATGCGGCAGTAGTTTCCATATAATGTGTTATAAATCATTTAATTTGTTTTGTTTCTACATTTCTAATAATAGGGTTGCGATAAAATGCATTTCCTATGTTCAATTACTTTTGAGCTTCATACAACATGTTTTCCCTAAAACGCCAATGCGAATTGATCGCATTATAGGAGATTTAATTGTGCATCGAAGAATATATGCATATATCGTGAAAATCCTATACTATACTAAACATAAGCAATAAGAGGCTTTAAATTTGGCTTGAAAAAATAAAAATATTTGACATTGCAAGCAAATTAGATATCTTGATTTCAATAACCATACGAAGAGGTAATGAGAGAATAAAATTAATTCCGCTCATCACGTGGATTAAAGAACTATATAATTTAAAAAGTCTCCGGTGCGTGTTACAGGCGTTTAATAAACTGTAATAAAATTAGTGAAAATAAATTTCTAAAATATTTCTATTTACTGATGTATTTATTTATGTATATAAAATTCAGTCTAATTAAATAAACTTTAAATTATAAGCTTAGTTATAGCATTAAAATTAAAAATGAAAGCTAGAAGGGGTAACAAATGATTGTGATTCGCTCACTTATCTCGCTAATATTAGATGAAAAACCGAGACAACTTCGAAAAATTACCGACAAATTTTTCTAATATTCGCCTGCAACTTTCCGTGCTGCAAAGAAATTTTGGAAAACCTGCTACGTACACCCACCACCGAAAGACGGGAATATATTTACTTTGTTAATTTGTTTGCAACACTCGGAAGAAGGCTACATAGAGTATATATACTCTCGATCAGCATGAAATTTAGAATCGATTTAAGCATGTTCGCCTGTCCGTCTGTCTGTCTAATGTCTGTGGTAAACATATCTTCCAGCCAGATATAGGCTTCTAATTTGCAAAATTAGTGGAAGTTCTTGTGAACAGGACGGTACTGAAAATTGGCCAAATCGGTCAAAGACCTACAGTGCAACATAGAACAAACTTCTTCGGTTTGGGGTTGTCTTGCTTGGGGTACTTATAAATCGCAATAAAAAGAACAATGGTAATAAAAGATACGTTCACGGCCAAGTATAACTTTCTTACTTATTTTATTTTTGGTATGATATCGGCAATCCGATAGGGACTAAGTTATAAATATAAATATATTTTAGAATCTTTATATATTTAGAATCTTACTTACAAAGGATTTTTTAGCGGATTAACTAGTTCATAATTGAATTTATATTAACTAAATTTCTTGAAGGAAATGGTTATTAAAGTTTGTTTCGTTTAGTAAAACCGATGAATTAGTGACACTATTTACCAACTTTACCAAGAAGAAAGGCTACAAGCAATAACCTATTTTCGTATAGTGGCAAAAATTCAATTGAGCCCGAATTCTAGTTCCTTGGCGCAAAAAAATGAATTGTTTCCGTAAAGGTTACTCGTGGCAACAATGCGAAGGCGACAATATATCCGAGACATAATGGAAGTAAATTCAAACAGCTAAACATTATTAAATTTTTACGTGTAGTAGAGTTTTATGACATTATAAAGCACAAATTTACCTGAAAATTTCACGAACCAAATGTGACGAAACAAATTTCCAATTCAAAGCAAAAAAAACTAAATTATATTTGGCTTAAAGCGAATCCTCGTTATCAAGCATTTCAAATCGTAACTTAGAAATTTCAAAATATTTTTCCAACGTTGCCTGATCGCATCATAGGTTCAACACCGACTTTTTGAACGATCCCACAAAATATTTTTATCAAATTTTAATGTCTTTTATAAGTTTTTATTATATATTCGTAAATGTCTTCACTTTTGCAAAGTCGTCTTTTACCCATAGTAAGTGACCTCATTTACAGGTTATGTCCATTTTCAAACTTGTCCAAGGTGGCCACATAAATATTTAACGATAAAAGGTCTTCTTGCGTTCTTCATCTCAATTTTCGTGAAAAGGGAGCCAACGAAGAACCAAAAATGTAAATCAAATCAGAGCTTTATAACGATTATTTCTGAAATTCACGAACATGTGTGTATCTTTAGAATTTGCTTCGAACGTAAATATATTAGTTTTACCTAAACCTTTGACTTTGGTTTAGTCTTTAAACAAGTAAAAAAATTATATTCGGGTGTGCCGAATCTTTTGTACCGACCGAATTCGTCTTAGGGCAAATGAAAAAATTATATTTGGCTACGCCGAATCTTGTATATCCACCTCTATACATTCTGTTTTAAAAAAGGTTAAAAAAGATTTTTCTACTTTTATGGAATATCGTGGAAATTTTTATTGTATACTCTCTAAATAGTGAGCAGAACGCCCAGAAAACAAAGCTGTTTCCAACATGTTTTATACTGTAGGCGTGGCAAGTGACCGATTTGGCCAAACTTGTGTGAAGGAACCTTCAAAATTTTTGCTATCAGGATATCAGGATATCTTAATTTTTGCGCATACATTACACAGACAAGCAGACTGACAGATGCATCGACGGACGGAACAATGCGTCTAGGTTGATTCCGAAATTTTGTACTGATCAAGGATATAGACACTTTATGAGGTTTCTGAAGCTTCTTTCCGATGTTGCAAACGTTTTACCAAAAAAATTAAATTCTAATACTCTATTATATATAGTGGGCGTGGTCGATATTTCCCATTTTTCTGCCGACACTGGAGAATAACTAACTGTGGAAATTTGTATAGATCTGTCTGTTATGGTTTGTGAGTAATAAACAACAAATCCACTATTCTATTGTGGGCGTGCCGTTTGACCGATACCTTCGCTTTTGAACCCAGGAAACTGCTTACCACAAGGACAAGCAGCTATGCTTAAAGCGATTCTGATACTGTAGGTGCTTCTGAAGCGCCCTTCTGGGTGCTACATATAAAATGACCAAATGAATATAGCTCCATCCTGTGTTTAAAAAAGGAAATCCTGCATGTGTACACTTTTTTTAATTTTACGATAACGTAGTTTGCTTTAACTTAAACGGTATTCCAACGATTTTTAATATTTTTCTTTAAATTTTATTTAATTTGTCTTATTAATTATTGCAATTTACATCGTAGCGCATGTATAACTTATTTCTTTCTGTCCAAATTTCGCTCTCCGTATTAGTTCCTAACTCAAAATTAGATAATCAAAATTATCTAATAAAATTTTCATAACTTATGTCACAAACATTGATATTTACAAATAAATGAAAAATAAAACAATTACATGCAAATGAAGTTACTATGGAAGTCTGTACACAAAAAGGAAAAATAAATTTTAAAATAACAAAAGAAATAAGGAATAATAATACGCATTGAATGGAAACTAAAACAATAAAAAACGAGCACAAATGAAATAATTCTTGAAATAAAAAAAAACACACAAAGCTGACAATAACAACAAATGCCTGCAAATTTACAAAGTTTGTAAACTGTTTTCAATTTCTCATTGATAAGTGGAATGAAGTAAACAGTTGTACTTATGCACAATCTGTACCCGAGCATGCAGGAAACAAATTCTGGTGATAAACTTGATGAACTTCTGTTGGAATTTCATTGAATATATTGTTTTTCTCTCCTTTTTCTCCTTTTACTTTCTCTTTTGTTAATGGAATTTAGAGCAAATTCTCAAAGTGAAACATTGACGCTTCATCGATCCCGTCAAAGCAGAAATCAGTTTGAATTAATTTCTAGTTCGTTGATATATATATATGTACCTGCCAGATATTCGCTAGAAAGTTTTCGACTGCAATCTCGATAAACCAGAACAGTCTCCAATAGGTAGGCAGATAGGCCAAGACACGGATAATACACAGTGGAACATAGACAAAATTACAAGTTGAAAACTACTTCCTTCCGATTGTATTAAGTAAAATAGGACGTTTTTCCTAGTAGATTGGATTTACAGTCATGTAAGTTTGTAACAAGCCATATTATATAACAAATCATTCAATAAGTTCGTAGGACCAAAATGAATTTTTTAATTTTGCCATTTGTCGAAAACGGTCCATATTTCCTAATTAAGCGCAGTGGTTAAGAAATCGAATATAAGATAATAACTTTCGATCGAAATTTTATGTACATATTTGCATATTCCTGCACCTATGCTGAGTTTGTAATATGGAGTCGCTGTATTCAGAGAAGAATGCTTCCGAGATACACAGTTCTTTGCTAATAGCTCAGCGTCATCATTGTGTTGTCTGCTCTGCATATAACACAACATTCAATCACTTTCTTTTCTTTCTTTTTTTTTTTGATATTTTGCCATTATTGTGGTCGACTTCGACACGATGTATTGCCTTGGTGACAAAGCATTTTTCTTGTTCATTTGGAGCCGCTTTTTGCAATTTTGTCATTCAAACGCACTAATAAAGTTATTTAGTAATCACTATGGATTCTGTATTCCTTTTTACGATGGTAGATGAGAATTATAAGATCTCATTTAAATTCAGCAAATTTCGTTCGAAAGTCAATAGTAGCGATAACTATACGTCATCCTATGGATTTAATGTATGATGTGTTACAATGCCAGCGTACGATACTTATTGTTCTACCTTCGTCGCAATAAAATATATATCTTCCGGATTCAGATTCAAATTAACGTAATTCATCAGTTTGCCTATCTTATCAATATTCTCGTTTTTGGTAATCCAAAATTTGTCACAAGTTGGATACGGCTGTCTTATTTGCTGGACTCGCCGCAGGGTTACATATTGAATTAGATAGATTTGTCAAATGTTTAAATAAATGTTATTAAACCGATTTTTTATTAAAATCGAAATTACGATCTCCAAATTATATCCAAAATTTTTCCATTATCAGGCTTACTTAAAACATTGTTTACTCTATGAAACCTTAAAATATATCATAAAAATATGATTTCAATTATTGTATTATTTTTATATGCGACATAAGATCTGAATTTATTTCTGGCTGTTACCTTTTTCAACATTAGCAAATGATAGGTTCAGAGAAGTCGTTTTAAACTGAAGATACCATTTCCGCTCTTGCTTGCTTAATGTTCATAAGAGACTAACAACTAATGGCTGGGGAATTATGTATCTGACCGAAAGCACAACATAAATGGCCGCATCTCTACCTCCTCGAGGTCCCAGCTGGAAACGTCAGGTTATCTTCCTGACGGCTAAATGAGATAAAGGTTTTAACTGCTAACTCCCGGTGACGGGTATTTTTCTGATTGTATGCGGAAGCTCGAGGGTTGTATCTATTTTAGATGTCTTCTCTTCCCAATAGTTCTCTACTATGTAGGTCTTAATATCTTGTAGCTTATTACTTGATATCTATGACTGATTCGAGGTAGTAATAGAACTGGGTGCACAGATAACGTAAGCTGAATGTGTCGATGTCTTTCCAAGTACAGAATAATCAGAAAAATTAGGCAGTGAGTCGTTCATATCCGAAGCAGTACACATGGCTTAAAGTGAACAAATAA